>JAJLSD010000010.1:0-237985 GCA_030567455.1 Komagataea norvegica
AGCAGATATGTGTGTATGCTTTGCCATGCGAGCATCAGTAACAGGATCATGTCGTCGTAGTCAATTGAAGGATCACACAGCCAACAACTTCATACGTGAACAATCCCCCGTTACCTAGCTCTGGGATGGATAAGATGTCGGAGTAAAGTGGTAAGTAGAAGGAAAGGAAAAATTGTGGTTTCTGAAACATTCAAAGATTCAAGTGCTTTCTCAGTTTGTGGGTTTGTGGTCTCTGACACAAACGCATTTGTGTTGACTGACACAAACACAATTGTGATGACTGACACAAAGACAGATGGTTTAGCCTAAACAGTGTTTGTGGATCGGGAACCCCATTGGAACACATTCTCAAAAAATGTGGTTCTCTTGACATGGAAATGTGTGAAGTAAACTGACACCTTGTTATTCCGAAAAGTTCAAACTCTCAGTCTTTCCACTAGGTTGAGCCTTCAATTTTGGTGACTGTTCATTTGGATTATCAGGGATGTATTGTATAAGATGCTTTTCGACTTACAGAGAGTGGCTCTGAACGAAAAACTTCATATCCGAAGGAGTAGTATTCCACCAATGCATTGATTATCAGCCATTGATATATGTCGCAACGAAGGCTGTATAACTTATTCACATCTGTAGCCATAGGACAAACGCTTTCCAGAAAGTAGATTTGCATTGAAGTAGTTCAAGAACAACCTATATCAAATTTTGCCAAATGTAGTTGTTATTTATGGCTTAAAATTTCCGTCAGGTTAGCCCGAACAAACAACTGAAGCCTCAGCTTGGGAAGCTAACATCTCAATGTGACCGTGACCGTGAATGTGTGTATGTGTATGTGAGTGTGGATGTGGATGTGAATGTGAATGTGGAGGTGAATGTGAATGTGGACGTAAATATGAATCTGAACGTGAACGTGACCGTGAATGTGAATATCTTCATACTGTGATGTTACTAGCATATTACCCAACGCGGTTTGCTCTATGGCTGAAGAGTCAAAAGAGATACACTGTTACCCAAATCAATAATTATCTTACTGTGACTAGTTCAATTTTCATTGCGTCATCGTTGGGTGGAGCTACTTTGGCGTCTGTATTTGCACCATGAAGAATTTATGATGTGAGTTGTTAGTATGGTGACTCTCAATATTATCATAACAGTTTATGATTTCACCCCAAGTGTAGTCTTTCTTGCATTCTACATGTCAGGTGTCAGTGCATAAACAGGATGATTAATCACCATCACAATGATGAAGGTATAGCTTTGGTGTTAGGTTTTGTCATGGGTATCGCTTATTTTTTGATTAACGTTACATGCGATGCTAATGCAGCACCTAGATGGAGGACAGGTTACCCAACGGCACTAGGTCTTCCGGAGCTTATGTTGTTGTATTGTTTATTATCCTAACTGAGATATACTTGATGATAAGGGATACAAAGGCAGCTGGATAAAACCTCAATGTCGAAGAAGATGCTGCTTGTGATATTGACATTGAGGGAAATAAAAGGTCTGGCGAGTCTGAGACCCTGTCGTTCAAATGAAAAAAGTTGAAAGCGCATAAAATATCTCAAGTTGTTTAGAAGTTTATACAAAAGTCCCTTATTTAGTTATATCCTGTTCGCTATGGCAGCTAAAAGACTTCCAGCTAGTAAGGATTCGGCGTAATTGAAGTCCAATTGCTCTTTAATTCTCCCCACGCTTTGGTATTCGTCTGCCCGGCGGAATTAATCTCCGGAAGGTCACTACTATCTACAATACTAACTTCGGCAATTTGACTCATGCGGGCCACCAACATCATGGGGAACACCACTAAGTGGTGGGGGGCAGTACAAGTTACCACACTTGGTGGATCAGTTAGTGATCGTATACATAGATATCTGATCCATGCTTCCCCTTCTTAGATGAAATAAAACGGAACTGAAATGCTCAAACGCTGATTGGCTCAGGTTGCTCCGAGAAGATCTGTCAAAAATCAACAGTTTTCTTGTATGGGGAAATTCTCCATGAAAATCGGAACAATAGGCGAATTCACGGTGAACAACTTCACCAAATGTGAGCAAATAATCCTTGTAAATGGCTTGTAGCAAGTAGAATATTGGACATAAGATGTTTGTTTGATGCCAAATAAGGCTATGCCTTCCTTTTGCGGTTCGTTGTCCGCATTTTTTCCGTCTAGCAATAAAAGAAGTGATTCCCGTGGGGGACTGTTACTCCACAAATTTAGGTAAGCTGGTCATATAACATAGTGTAGTAATAAATCCACGAGAAATCTTACTCTTCTACATATTTTGAAGTTGAAAATTCACTCATTGCTTTATCAATCCCTCAACATTCGTTCAGATGTTCAAGTCACTTCCAATCCAAAGGGTGGTGCACTCAGTGTACAGGTCAAGAGCTAGCTTTAAAACCTTCAATGCGAAAAGATGCATCTCCTCGAAATCTTTGAAATCCGCTAATACTCCTAGGCTTTCAGCATACTTGATTTCTGGTTTGATTACCTCTATTGT
The DNA here is from genome assembly GCA_030567455.1 of Komagataea norvegica. Lineage (NCBI taxonomy): Eukaryota > Fungi > Ascomycota > Saccharomycetes > Phaffomycetales > Wickerhamomycetaceae > Komagataea > Komagataea norvegica. Next base: position 2,499 of record JAJLSD010000010.1, read on the forward strand.
GCTATGCGCTTACTCACCAAACAAAAATGCCATTAGACTAGACGTTGATCCTACCAAGATGGAACTTACCCCAGAAGTCGTGTCTCAACACAATACGAAGGAAAGCTTATGGATCGTCATTAATGGACAAGTTTATGACTTGACGAACTTCTTACCCAATCATCCAGGTGGTCAAAAGATTCTATTGAAATACGCAGGTAAAGATGCAACTAAGATTTTCGTTCCTATTCATCCACCTGATGCATTGTCTAAGTTCCTTGCACCGGAAAACCATCTGGGTCCATTGATTGGTGAGTTTGAAGAAGTCGAAGAGGAATTGACCCCAGAAGAAATCGATAGACTGGATAGAGTCGACAGAAAGCCACCATTATCTCAAATCATCAATATTCATGATTTTGAAACCGTTGCTAGACAAATCTTACCTGCTGCTGCTTTAGCTTACTATTCATCTGCTGCTGATGATGAGATCACTTTGCGTGAAAACCATAACGCTTATCACAGAATCTTTTTCAATCCAAAGATTTTAGTCGATGTTTCTGAAGTTGATCCAAGTACTGAGTTTTTTGGTAATAAGACCTCTGTTCCATTTTACATTAGTGCTACGGCCCTTGCGAAACTAGGTCATCCAGAAGGTGAGGTTTCCATTGCTAGAGGTGCTGGTAAAGAAGATACAGTTCAGATGATTTCCACTTTAGCCTCTTGCTCATTTGACGAAATTGCAGATGCCAGAGTGAAAGAGGATCAACAACAATGGTATCAGCTTTATGTTAATGCAGATAGAAAATTAACTGAACAGGCAGTGAGACATGCTGAGGAAAGAGGAATGAAAGGTTTATTCATCACTGTTGATGCCCCATCTTTAGGTCGTAGAGAAAAAGATATGAAAATGAAATTTGAACATAACGCAGATACTATGGAAGCTGATGATGAAGAGGTTGATAGATCTCACGGTGCATCAAGAGCATTGAGTTCCTTCATTGATCCATCTTTGTCCTGGAAGGATATTGACCATATCAAAACTTACACAAAGATGCCTATTGTTATCAAGGGTGTCCAGCGTAAAGAGGATGTCTTATTGGCTATTGAACATGGTGTTCAAGGTGTTGTTCTATCCAATCATGGTGGTCGACAATTAGATTTTGCTAGGGCCCCAGTGGAAGTTTTAGCTGAAGTCATGCCGATTCTCAGAGAGAAGAAACTAGACGATAAGATTGAAATTTACATTGACGGTGGTATTAGAAGAGGTACAGATGTCTTGAAAGCTTTATGTCTTGGAGCAAAAGGTGTTGGTTTAGGTAGAGCTTTCCTATACGCCAATTCTGCATATGGTGAAGCAGGTGTCAGGACTGCTATTCAGTTGTTGAAAGCTGAGATTGAGATGAATATGAGACTTTTAGGAGTCACCAAGATTTCAGAGTTAGGACCTGAACTTCTAGATACGAGAAGTATTCATCATAGAAGTGTCCCAGTTGCTAAAGATTATCTTTACAGTCAAAACTACCTCAGAATGGATGAAGTCGAGTTTAAAGAAGAATGAGTTCTGATAGATATATCCATTATGTCCAATTTCCTATATAGCTTAAATCAAAAAAGAGAGAAAAGATTATCTGACATAAGTAGCGTCAATCTTGTTGATTTGAGGTAAAAACATGATAAGTTTTCTTCTGTAAGCAGTTGGATTGTTCAATTGAAGAGGGTTTCCTTCAAAATAAACTGTGTCTAGATCTTTCAAGTCTTTCAAACCATTCTCAACATCTTCGAAGGAATCAATTTTATTATAAGAAATCCATAAATCTGTCAACTCTTTCAAATGCGACAAGTCTCCGATTCGCTGGATCCTGTTAGAAGTTAAATCTAAAGTATTCAACTTAATGTTTTTCTCTAATCCTTCAATCTTTTCAATTCCGTTATGTGACACATATAGCTCTTCTAAATTCACTAAGTTTTCAAGCCCTTCTATCTTTGTTATCCTATTCGATTGAATGGATAAAATCTTCAAGTTCGTTAATGCATTCAAATTTTCAAACTTATGAATTCTATTCTTACCCAACCAAAGTTGTGTCAAATCCACAAGTGTATCAAGGTTTTCAATTTTTGAAATTCTGTTACCACCTAGTTCCAAATTGGTCAATTTCGTTAATGTCTCCAAATTTTTGATCTCTTCAATCTTATTCTGAACAAAGTACAAATTGGTCAACTTGACCAATTTATCAATGTTTTTTATATTACGAATCTTATTGAATGACAAGTCCAATGTCGTGAGGTTAACCTTGTCGTTAACATGCGACGAGATATGCTTGATTCTGTTATCGTAGACATCAAACTCTTCTAAATCGTCACTAGCATTCTTGATTTCACTAATTGAATCCAGCAAGTTCTGCCTCAACACCAAGGATTTCAAAGATTTGAACCTCTCCAATTCCAAGTCCTCCATTGTGCGGATTTTCGAATGGATAAGCTCGATAACATCTGTGTCGTCTGGCAAGTCTCTCACAAGGTCAGCATCAGCATCGATCACCTCTGGGTGGTCATCAGGGATGATCTGGCCTTGAATCGGCTGCAGTGGATCATTTGATGGCTCAACTTCGACTTCTGAGTCCTCGTCTTCACTCTGGCTGTCGCGTATGTCTAACTTGTCGCTCATTGGACCTATATGTGGTGTATTTGTTGGTGTTGCGTTAAGGTGGGGGGCGAACGAAAGACAGAGAGACCATAAAATATAAACTAATACATTCTCAGAAAACGAGCCAAAACTACATCGACAACTTCAGAATAAAACATAACACGTTACTTTATATACAAAACACTTCTCTGCAACCCCAGCAAATCTACACGCCAGCAACGCAACAATCATAGATAAACCTCCTAATGAGCTTCTGGCTTAGAGGCAATCAAATCCACGATTTGGCTGACGGTTTTGACCTTCTCGGAGTCTTCATCGCTGAACTGCAAATCAAACTCGTTCTCGACATTGACTAAAAACTCAGTGGCATCAAGGGAATCAAGACCCAAGTCGCTCGCCAAGTTGCTAGCACCGGTAACTTCAGCGGCGTTCTTGATCAAGTGGCTGTTGGCCTCTGCGATACGGCGAGTGATTTCCTCAATGGAAAGACTATTGGCGGAGTAGAAACGGGCAAAGGCTGGTGTCTGTGCACTTCTGAAAGTTGAGGCTCTCAAGGCGGAGCGAGCGGCAAGTCTGAACATTGTGTCTGTATTTGTGATCGATGGAAGCTGGTGAACTGCTCTTCTTCTTTTGTCATCTCGTTAAAAAAAAGGCTCCTTTTTTCGAAGAAACCGGAAGTGACGTTGGGGTTACCCGGACATATCATAAACAGGCGCACATAATCTTTCCTGATTGGGGAGCGGGCTCAAAGTGGTTAACCAGTGCTTACTACAACTACAACGGAGGTGTTTGCTCTAATGAACTGTAATATACACAGGGGCCAGTGTCAGACTTACTCAAGTCGAGACTGTCTCCAGTTGGTCAGGAAGTTCTTCTTGCTGCCACTTCCAGACGTCTTTTGCGTCAGTTGAGAAACCCTGGAACCGGATTTATCCGATGATCTAGTATCTGTTCTACCTAAACTAATACCGATGGAACTCATTGAAGGAATTCTGCGATTGGTTGCCAGCTTATTCACGGAATCACTTGAACCATCTTCAATAGTAGATTGCGTATGGACTCTTGATAATGTTGTTGGTGTTGAATCCCCACTTCTCATGGCGAATGAGGTCTCCAGCTCCTGCACATTCAGACCAGTTCTGTTGATCTCCTCCTTGAAGTTTTTGGCGAAGAGTCCGATCATTGCAGAATGGGAATCTCTCAATGAGTTCGGCACCATCTGGCCATGTATTATCATACATCTGTGGATACAAATTGTCAAGTTATCGAATGCATGTTGTAATAATGCGATTTCGTTGTTTTCTTCTTCGTTTTCTGGATCACGTTCAACTTGGAAAAACTCTTTATACTGTCCAATACCACCATTGACTGGAGCGTTAACAGTACCTGACAAGTTTCTCGAAAGCTCATTGAAGACAGAGCTGCTTGAGAAGTCATGCTGAGAGATCAACGATTTTTGAGCACTAGATTCCGCATTCACCAAATCCTGAGTCTTGGTACTTAATGTCTTCAGCGCATTTTGAATTGGTGATAATTTAACGACATGTTCTTTTAAAATCTCACTTCTGTTCATCAATGTTGGGAAAACACTGTAGGTCTCATACGTCGTCTGTTCAACCCATAGATTCAAAACTGATGTAGATTTTTGCAATCTTCTAGAAGTGGTGAAGTATTTCAAATCTTTGTTCTGCATGTATAGTCTTGCAGCCCTTGACAAGTCACCATAATAACTATTGAAATCAGTTTGTGGCTTTACAATTGCAATGTTCAAGAATTTACCAGGTGGTGGATTATCGCTGCCCAAGCGTGCTTCTTCATCATTGATGACTTTTGCACCGGTATGGAGTCTTAGTAATCTGTTATGAATTGAACTGAGGTGTTCAAATGGCAAACCTTCAAATATGAAAGATCTAGACCTAACCGTGGTTGGGAAACCAAGACCAACAAACAAAACTTTGAAATAAGTTGGAGTTTCTCTATCCAGATTGGTCAGTTTCGAATATAGTACCGATAGTTTCTGATGAACAAAACTCAATCCATCTAGATCAAATTTATACTTATCATAGGCCTCTGCCAACTCTTTATAGACGAGAAGAGCCTTCTCTAACTTATTACCTTGGATCAACTCTTCAGCAATATGCTTAAAGAGTCTTTCTTTTCTTTCAAATGCAGTTTCTGAAGGAAATCGAGGTTTTGAGGAAGCTGGTAAAATTTCGTCAACACTCCATTCGTAGTTGGATGCTAACAACTCTAGACACAATGCACCTTGAATGTGATTTCCCTTAGACAAGTTTCTTTGGAAAAGGTCATCGATTGATGCATTGAATCTTGTCGCATCAGAAACTCTTGCCAGTTGTCTCAATATATCCAACTGATGGAATGTTCTCTCATCATCATACTGTTCTCCTTGCGGAACTAAACTCAAGTCATTTTGAACATCTAGGAATTCACTCAAGTTTGAAACAAGACTGTATACATCATTGAATGATTCATCTTCTGGATCGAGTCTAATAACCATCTTTAACCTCTTCACGAAATTTCTTTGCTCATATAAACCTGGGATATATCTTCCGGATCTGAAAAACCTGTCTAAACCCAATAGTAGACCCTTTTCAACCTCAATCAACTTGTTTTGAGGTGATTTATCATTGTTTTCTTGAACCAATAACTCAGCAATAATTATAGACCAAAGCACTTTAACACCAACAATTTGACACAATGAGTTTCTTTGCAGACAAAAGACAACAAGTTCTTCCAAGAGACCATAATCTTCCTGGATAAATTCAGCATGATATCCTGCAGTCTTCTTGACTTGAAATCTAACAAGATCCTTTTCTAACGAGTCCCAGCTAAGATGATCCCAAGTTTCACTGATCAGTGTGGCACATCTGGCCCTGATGTCCCCCGTGATTTTCCAAGATGCCTTTCGTGGTACCTCTGCCAGATGACATATAGATGCTGGCATTGATCCAGCTATCGATAGAATGGATTTTATGTATTTTGACCATAGCGATCTGTCAAAAGATTCAGCTTCTGAGGGAGCATAAATATGATCTCTTATCATCACAAATTTGATCAACTCGGATGAAGTCGTAACACTTTCCATCAAGAGCGCATTCAAGGAAATCCATTTCTGAGAGGGGAAAAAATCACCTTGAATGATGAGTCGGGTTGTCTGGATGATTGTGAATAAATCTTCCTTCTTGAAAGTACTGACAAAGATGTTGGATGAATTAAACAGCTCATCATCTTTAGACTCGCTGATGATGGATATAAATCCTTGAGAAGTTGATTCTGTGAGGCTTTTCGAAATCTTAGTAATAAACGAGTAAATAACAGAAAGCTCAATCAAAACTTCAACTATAACCACATCATTGATAGTTGAATCTGTGATTGACTCGTTGAATGGGTATGTATTTGGAAAGATTGGAGTGTAGTTCCTCTTTGGTTCAAATAGTGACATGCTTCTTGAAAACTGGTGAACTTTGACGAAAATCTTGGAGATAGTTAATAACAATCGAGTTATACTTCTTGGAAGAGCATATAACTTCTCCTTCTTATCAACAAGGGTAGTCCAGGATAAGTTGCAACACGATACTAACACAGAGTTAGCTAATCTCAAAGTCTCTGGGTCGTAATGCGTATCATCATATGCTTCAATTGCCCAAGTAACAGCATGATAGAAAAACTTCGCAGTGTGCTCTGGGATCTTGTCATTACTGAAAATGAAACCATTCAACAAACGACGAATTAACAACAACTTTGTGATGAAGAGCTTAGATTCCTTTTTGGCCAGCTGGACACTTACATTCTCATCCACTGAAGCGTTACTGACCATTGAATTGGAAGTTGGAGATGATAGCCCTCTTTGGCCGACTGATGAGATCAAACTGATGCCAAAGTCGACAACTTCAGAGTCTTCAAAAGCACCTCTCAGGTGATTCAACGATAGGTCAGAGTATTCCAGAACTAATAACTGATCCGGAATCATAGACTCAACTCTGAGCTGTAAAAATGTTGCCAATGATTTGGATAGAGAAATCCATGAGTCTCTGATTCCTTTTAAGTTGGCCTTATCTGCTGTCAAAACTGAGATTCTCACCAAAAGTGGTAGAATTCTGCATAGAGTTCTACCAACAAATCTCCATTCTGTATCAGCTTTAGCAAAGTATGCTGCAGCAATAGATAGTAGTTCTGCTCCAAGCATTGGCATCGTGTTACCTTCAGTTTGAAGAATTCTTCCTAACTGATCAATATAATCATAGAACAGGTAAGTATATTGCTCTTGTCTAGCAACGACAATGTCCAATAGATGAATGTACGAATAGAAAACAGCATTCTTCAATTCGTCAAGGTTTAATTTCATAGCAGCTTGCAAGATCTTCAGCAATTTGTTCAACAACTCCTTAAAGTATTTGATGGCTTGTGGCAAAGTTGCCTGGTTCAAGTTTTTCAGAGTCTGAATCAAAGCCTCCTCTTTTTCTGGCAATGGGTATACTTTCTTCCAGTTGAAAATGTGATAGAATGAGGTTTCTATGTTGTAAGATTTCCCAATGTAGTCGGTTTGAACTTCGACAGTACCTTCAGGCTGCTTTGTGCTTGTATTGTTGAAAGTGATGATTTGACCCTTACGGTACTCATGAATCAAACCCTTGGAAGATATGAGTAAATCAGCAGTAGATCTGAGTTGATAGTTAACGAACAGTTTCAGAGTTAGCTTCTCAACGTCTTCAATTTGCTCAATGTTGCTGATCTTGATTGTTTCACCAATAACTTCATTCGATCTAACCGAAGTAAAGTTCCATAGATTTCCAGGAATCTCATTGGTAGCTTTGGATATTTTGATCTTCGATCTAGGATTCTCATTGATTAACTGGACGGAAATCAAGTCACCTGGAAAGGGAGTAGAGTTGTGAGTGATTTGAATCTTACCTAAGGCCAAGTATATTCTATCATGAGCTCTGACTAAAGGATCGAAGAAATTGGTTCTGATTTGATATATTGGAGTCTTGGTGTTAGCATCGAAATCATTTGCAACGTTGCTTAAATCATCCCTGAACTCTTTGATAGAAACGGTCAAACTTTCAGCCCTCGGGTTTATAGCAACACCTTTACTTGAACCAGCAATAATCCTGTCGATTAATTCACCCCAACCAAAATTCATATTCTTTGAATCCAGTTTTGTGTTGTCAGTTCTGTTAACATATGAACCAAACAGTTTGATAATAAATTGGTGTGATTGACCAGTTTCTAAATGCCCTTTTTGTCTTGAGAAGATTCTTGTAATATCAGTGACACCAGCAGCCAATCCCCTTCTGACCATACTAATACTAGAGACTGCATTGGAACTTTTACCCACTTTGATCTCTTCAGTGATGATGGCAACAAGGTAAATTCTACCATGATCGACTTCAGTACCTGGAATGTTTCTGAATAATGCAGCGGAAATCTTTTCCAATGAAAAATCTTTGGAATGCTTGATATGAATGGCAAATGCTTCAGTGAGTCGCCTTTTGGCTGTTCTTAGATAAAGAAATGCAGTCATACCTGAAAATCCCTGTGGGTTCAGCTTCGAGGTACCACTGACATCTTTGAAATCAACTAAGATCTGAGATGGTGTAACTTTGTCAAATTTAGTGATCTTCGCAGGTGCTAATTGTTGATCCAAATCATTAGAAACTGGGAAATTCGGGCTCATTGCAGAACTTATCTGATTTGCAGCGATAAGTTTTGGAATTGGCTGACTGGATGGATCTGATTTCCAATAGTCATATAACTCACCTGATGATACATCTCTTGCAAGGATTGCTTCAAACCCGGAGGGGTCAGTTTTCAACTGTGAGGAAGAGTCAGTTTGTGATGAGAATCTGTTGACACCCTTGGACGATAAGAGCTTTGAGATTTTAGTCAACAGTTGTGAGGTTCTCAATTTTGCTTCTTTCTTTTCATTCTTTGTTAATAAATTTTGTTGCAACTTGATTCTGGTATCGTTCAGTTCTTCAAAAAGGGAACACATCTTCTCAAACAAAGCGAACTCAGCAACAGAGTAAAACGAAAAGATATGAGATGCTAGCTGTGATAACGAAGGAATGGTTTCTTCCGTCAGGTCACCGGAGTCCAACCTAACTAAAGGTAGCGGAGGTTTCAACTTGACATCGAAAGATGCATCAACCAATTCTCCATTTCTTGCCTCTGAGTTCGATTGCTGCAAATCGTAAATCGATGAGATATAGCTACCTTCTTGATTGTCGTCAAAATCTGATTGAGCCGGTGGAGAGAAGTTGGAAGTCATTGGTAATCTATCGATAATATGGACATGGGAGAAGGGAACAATAACGACACTGACCTTCATTTCAGGGAGTTTGTCGAGATCAGCCTGAGTGCCTATAAAATCAGAGGGCATTGGATGAACAATAATGTAACCCCTGGCCCAGTTGGCATTGTTTGACTCGAATAAGAACACTTCATCACCATAGTACAGATTTTGGTAGAAGGCAGAAAGCTTCAATGACGGGAACTTATCGATGGGGGTGAATGATTTGGTGACTCTACCGTGTGCCAGCATCGGCAGAGGCTCCCATTTGAGTGCATCTTCATCCAAGCTCATGATAGCAAGACGAGCACAAGGAGTTATGTGGGAGTTTGTGAGATGCTGACATCAAAGAGGTCGGTCGAACTAGTTGATTTTTCTTCTTCGGGTAAATTTGATGCAGAAATGATCCAGGCACAATCAATCAACTACGTCGGAATTGTAATCATGCCGTTGTTGAGTTTAAAGCAAACGTTACCGAGGAGAAACATATCACATACTATATGAAACCAATATTTTCATATCAACAATAAACAGCACGGATAGCGTGCAAAAGGTGTCAAAATGGATACCATTGGAGCAGCGGTCCTAGAGTCTAGACCCCCTGCAGACATCAGCGTGTACGTACCGCTTTTGATTTCGCGAATTTCTGTTGATCTGGGATACAATAATGTAGTTAGCAGGGAACATAAATACGGTACTCTGATTGAGACTGAAGTTACATTATAGTTAATATATGTAAACTCAACTCAATTCGAGGAAAGGTCCAACGATGTAGCAAATAACGAAAGCTAAGAAGACACTGCCAGAAAGGAAATAGAGAAAGTTGAAGATGACCAATGAGAAACCTGAGAAGAAATCTACATAGATCTGACAGATTTGACACTTTCTGAACTCTATTTTATTTTTTCTGCCGATTTTGACCGTTATGTAATGTTCTTTCTCGTTGTCAGCATCACAAGTCCTAATGGTATTTCTGTTCAACGTCCATAAATAAACACTTGGATTTTTGACCTTCTCAATAATGTGTAGCATGTGCAATCAAGAAGAAGTCAGCCAGACCACAACCAATTTGGCCAGCGTTGTATCAAATAAATTATGATTTTATTCCAAAATGAAAGAGTTGGGTGCGAACAATGCATCAGAGGGCACCGTGCTGCTGATTGCCAACATTTGGATAAACCTCTAGTGTCTATCAAAAACAGAGGGAAACCAACAGATAGATCCATGAGTGTTAGATTAAAGATGAGCGATAATCCAGAAGTTATTCGTATTTCTGAAGAACAAATTGAAAGTAAGAATGGGAGATGCAGGGAAGGTATCACCAAAAAATGCTATCATCTTAATCCTAATACAACTTGTTGTTTCTTTATAGTTAGCATCAGAGATGGTTTTAGTTTGGTAGGGCCTGTTAAAGACACTGATCCATATTACCATACTTTCAAAATAAACATCAATGAAGGTCAAAATATAAAAATTGTTCCACCATCACCCTCAGATTTTTCAATTGGTTCAGGAACCGATCGATCAAATACCACAATAGTAAAGAAGGAGAAACACAGAAACACTGGATACAAGACAGTCCCATCATACGCAAAACCACCTGTATCTGCACCAAGACAAGAGACCGCGCAGAATGCGTCTTTGGTTCCACAAAATCTTGACCAAGAGTCTTTGAATTTGATTGACTTGAGTTGTTTCATGGAGTTACCATCGTTCAAACTAAGAGACGGCCCAAGTGATGTCCCAGATGGACAGCAAGCTTCAGCCTCAGCAGACTATTTTCAGAATCTGGAAAATGAGATAGAGCATTCAAGCACTGTTAATAACACCATTGCACAATCGGCCGATCAGAATGACACCAACCTAAAAGACCAAACATCAAATACCAATGCGATCTCTGAATGTGGCTGTTCGGGAGTTATTGGTTGTCCTCACCAAATGCTGGCAATTGGAAATAGCACATATGACCCTCATAATACCAGTGGAGGAGAGCAGCAAACATTTCAAGCACTGGAGAATACTAACTTGCCTCCAGTCGGTGATGCATCGAGGTATTATGATTTCATCAACTATGGTAGAGAGAGGCACATCCAAGAGCAGAACACCCCCAACAATACGGAGCTACTCTTAGAGACTAGCCAAGGGCCTTCAAGGGGCTTGTCTGACCCAACAAGCTATCCTAGCTCACTGGAGCGTAATCTTGTGACCAATATGTCTTATCCAACTGCCAGTGAAGATATTCAGAAGAAGGCAAACCAGAATCAGGCCCAAACGGGAACGGATGGAAATGCAATTGATAATGCAATCAGCAAGATCGTCCAGCCAGACGAATATAACTCCAATCAGTTAGAGTTGAGCAATGACGTTTTTGAATTAGAAGACTATATCAACTTCAACTCTAGTGAAGGCTTCAGCAGTGGATTAGGTGAACTAACAGAAATTGATTTCACTCTAGAGTTGGCTAACTTAGAAAACATGATAACAGCAACAGTTGAACACAGCTCAGAGGTCAATAGCCAAGTTAGGAACAATCTCACCCACGATGAACCGAGATCCAATTCGAAGACGGACAGAGCAGACAAAACTCCATTATCAGACCAGGAAATTCAGGATATCTTCAGACAGTTGACAAACAACTAACATATCTCACTGGATGTATAATTTCAAATAGACTTGTGTTAATATGGGAGATAATTCGCAAATTATAATGAAACTGAATGTTGGTAAGTTGTAGAAAAAGGTGCATACTTATCCAATATCGTTCATTAATTCATTACACACTTAAACCTTTTGCTTCTTCTTAGTGGACTCAGTATCATCATGCTTACTCTCTTTTCCTTCACTTTGATCAATTCTCTCCAGTTCAGTTAGGAAAAACTCCAATCCTATTTTGGCAAACTCTTGCATATTTGATGATCTGTCTTCAACATTACCTGTTTTGTGGATCTTGGACACTTCTCCCTCTGGCGTTGCAACGCCTAGATACACAGTACCAATATCTTCGTCAGCAAAAAACTTGGTAGACTCCTTGTTGGCCGTCTGAATCAACGGACCTGCAATCCCAGTCTCTGACAAGACATATGTTGATCCGAGATCAATCCTTAAATTTCTCGCTAATCTCAAGACTACTTTTTCTGAAGGACCAGTGTAGTTATCTATATCCTCCTGAGACCACCCTCCTAGTTTCAACCTCGACTTTAGGCTGTACACCAAGGTACCGCCATGGAACCAATTGGAAGCGCCAGGCACAGAGACCAAATATGCCGAGAGCAGGCCACCACAAGCAGCCTCAGAGACAGATATCGTCTCTTCTCGTCTCTTGAGGATATCTGCGATTCGCTGTACGGTACTGGTGACTTCTTCTGGCGGAAACGACATGAATTGAGAGCTGGATGGTGCCAAAGGTGTGATTGTATGTACAACGGTTGGTTGAAGAGCCGAAATGGCGTAGCTTGTCGAAGGAAGGGGCAGCGGTACTATAATTACGCTGTAACAGCACTGAAAGTTACGCGGACTGGCGCGAAGGCTGATTCAGCGCTAAACAAAAACAAAAAAAAAAACAAAACAAACAAACAAACAATGAATGCGTCGCTTCTCAGACCTAGTGCATGTAGAGAGCAAATGTGAATGATCCGGGATGCTTTGTTAGATAGCAAATCTAAGTCTTCATCATATTTGTAGAAGGTTTTGTAGGAGGAGCTTCCTCAGAATAGCAGTGGAAGGCTCAGAAAACAGAGGCCTGTTCTGCTACGTCCATTGGTGGTAGATTGATCTGCCATAAGCTCAACTAGTAAAGAGCAGTGGAGCTTTAATCTTTTGTATATCCTAAACTCTGCAACAATGCAGCACTTCACAACACCATGTAGCCTTCCATTCCACAGCAGCCAGGCTAACACCCAGTAGTTAAGAGGCAAGTAACCCACTGCCATTGTGTGCCCTGGAGCTCTCAGCTGGCGCCGGTGAAAAAAAATCAAAATGTAAACAAACAGTGATCCCACTCCAACCAAAAGCTATATTCGCGTGAATATACCATTCTGGCCACTGTTGCTTTAGATCTAGCGGATTTGCTGATACAAAACAGCTCAGACCATATATATATAGCTATATTTTCAGGATCAGGTATGTTTGGCTCGCATTTGGATTGCTCAAAATCATATTCCCTGCCAGATACTAACAAATGATCTAGTCAGAGAGAATGGCCCCTTCTGATCAGGATCTGAAGTCTCAACTATCTGACATTCAGAAACGTTTGTCAGAAGCGACTTTCAACTCTCCTAAAAGGTCTTCCATCTTGAAACATGATGAGAACGCGGCCGGCACATCTAATGATGCAGCTGCCAATAATAGGCTTACCACAAGCAACCTTCCAAACTCTTCAGGCGCCGGGCAGAATGATGGCGAGTCCAATAAGAGAACATTGTCACACTTCTTGACAAAGAGAGAGAAAAGAGTCTCTTTGCCCGCCTTGGATGCATCAAAATCTCCTTCAATCAAAACTCCTGGTAAAGATATGGATTTTGTTGTTGGTTTGAGTGAAAACTTGCTGGTTGAATGCAGAAGACTACAGGCTGACAACCATGAGAAATCATCCCAACTGAAATCTTTGGAAGACGAGCTCAATAAGTTAAGATCCAATAACTCTTCATTACTGAATAAGTTGAATGAAACCTCACACAATGAAGAGAAATACAAAGACGTCAATTGGGAATTGGAGTTGAAATACCAACAATTATCCCAGGAGTTTAAAGTGATCAGCGAGAATCACAACAAAGCTCAGAAGGAATTGGCTAAACAGTTAGATCTCTCTAATGAGATTAGATCAGAGTTAGAAGAAGCTACTTTAAATAAGCATACGTTAGAGAAGGAATTCTCATCAACTAAGGTTTCAGTTTCTCAAGAGATACAGACTCTTAAGGATCACGTTGATGAGCTCAATGATGTCAATTCGAGACTTAATGACGAAATTGAAACATTAAGACAGAAGTTTGAAGAAGCCAACGCGAAGCCAAAAGAGGAGTCTATGTTCAACATTCCTTCACTGCAACCTGAGCCCGAATCTGATTCAGATGATGAATTCAACGAGCCAGGAGTTTCTCCAGTGAAGATGATACCCACTAATAATACTGCATTGGAAACTGAACAGCTTCAATCATCGTTAACCAGCGCTCACCAAACAATTGCAAAGTTGAGACAGCAGATTTTGAAACTACGTTCAAATGAGCTGAAAAGCAAACAATCTCCAGATCAGAAATCCCTACCTTCCCTTAATACCCCTGTTTTGAGAAAACCAGCCAGAGGCCTAAATGAGCCAAACAATAGAAACTTTCACGTTCTAGGAAACTCAAACAGATCTTCCAAATATACGGTAGAGGAATCTGAACTTGAAGATGAATGGGAGAATTTTGAAGGTGATTCCACCGTTTCATTTAGTCAATCCAATACACCGACAAAGTCAAAAAGAAGACCAATCTCTATTGCTTCTAATGAGCTTATTGACGACACTTCTGATTCCGAATTGGACGATACTGCGAACTACCAAGGTGCCCCATTGTCTTCTGAGATGCATATAATTACGCCAGAAGAAGTTGAAACATACGCCCACGAGCATAATCTGGTCCTTTTGCCTATTGAAGAATTTGAAAGTTTGAAGAATAAAGGTTCAGCACCAAGTTCTCCATTCAGGAACTTCAAAGAAGCTGATATAGTTTCCAAGGCTAAAGAAAGAGGGTTCAATATCTTCTCGCAACATGAATGGTCTAATCAAAAGAGCCAATTGGACTCATTGAACCAAGAGGTCAAAGCGTTGAACGACAGAATTGTGGTCATCTCTGAGACTGAAAAGAAGTACGCTAAAGAAGCTGCGGACTATAGAGAAAAGCTTGAGAAAGCTAAACTTGACAGCCAGGCTGAAAGCTCCAAGGTCAAAGAGCTCGAGTCGCAGTTATTAAACCCGTCTGATGATTACATCAGAGAAAGTGCATCTAAGCATGATCTCGAAATAGTTCCTGCTACCGAACATAAGAATCTGAAAGCAGAATTATCAACTTTGAAGACCTTGTTGGCCAACCCTTCCAGTGCGTTCATTACTGCAAAGGCGGCTACAGTTGGTTTGAAAGTGTTGAAAAATGACGATCATTCTGGCCTATTGGCGGAAATCAAGTCACTCAAGGCTTCTATTGCGGAATCTGAGAAATCCACAAAGGGCCTAAATGAACAGCTAGCTATCTCGTTACAATCTTCTGAGAAAGCGGAGGATGAGAAACGCGAGTTAGTATCTAAACTCGAGTCATTGAAGACATCATCGACTCAAATCGAAAACAGAATGGTTGAGTTGGAAAGATCACTGAAATCTGCAGAAACTGAGAAGGAAGAGTTAGCATCATCTAAACACCAGGTTGAAGACGAGAAATTGAAACTTCAAGGAATTATTGACTCATTGACATCTGATTTGGATAGTCATGCTACTGCCAAGGAGGAACTACATGCCAAATTAAAATCATTGGATGACGAGGTTGCCCAACACCAGGATTCAAATAAGGACTTACTTTCCAAGTTTACTGCTATCTCAAGTTCTCATGAACATACTTTGAAAGAACATAGTGTCACGGTTGATCGTTTGAAGGCCGAATCTGAGAAGCAGCTCCTCGAGCTAACAGAGTCATCCTCTGCCAAATTGGATGAATTACAGAAGCTTATTGAAGAACCTTCTATTGCATATATCCAAGAGAAAGCTGCTACCAAAGGTTTCAAAACGATTGAGATTGCAGCATATGAGAAAGAGTTGAATGATTTGCAAGCAGCTGCTTCCACCTTAGAATATGACTTAAGTGCTAAGAATGGTGAACTAGAACTACTCAATAGCAAAGTCAAGACGTTGGAGGAAGAATTAGAAGCCGTTAACGCGGAATCAGCTAAAGCCATTGAAAAATTGGAATCTGAGATCGAGGAGCCTACTATTTCGTACTTGGAAGAGAAGTCGTCTGTTAAAGGATTCAAGGTATTAGAACTAGTTGTTTATGAACAGGAGTTGGAAAGTCTGAATAACTCGATTACTTCGCTGAAAGAAGAGCTTGAACAATCGGTTAATACTTTCGATAAGAAAGCGGATATCTCTGCCGCCGTTATCATCAGTCTAAAAGAGAAACTTGCCTTGGTTACTTCTGAACGTGATGAATTGAAGAGTTCTGTAACATCTCTTGAGGAGAAACTGGAATCAGCTACTGGTAACATCACTATTTTAAGACAGGAGTTAGATCATCCAGCGCATGAATATCTGGTAGAGAAAGCTTCAGGTCAGGGATTCACTGTCATTCCAAAACTCGAACACACTAGTCTTTTGGACAAGTCGAGTAAGACGGTGCATGATTTGGCAGAAGAAGAGGACTTTGCTGTTTTGAAAAATTCTGAACTTCGTGATTTACAAGAGAGAGCTGATAAACCAACAGTTGAACATTTGACTGTACATGCTGAAACTCATAATCATAAAGTTCTTCCGCAGAGTGATTACGATAAGTTGGTTCAGAAATCGAATAGAACTATTGATGATCATGCTAGTGAGCAAAACATTGTTTTATTAAAGCAAGATGAGTTCAAGGAATTGAAGAGAAAGGTGGATTCTCCAACTATTAAAGAAATATCTGAGGCTGCTCAATCCAATGTTTCAAACGATGAATTCTCTGATTTGAAGGAAAACTCAAGCAAAACAGTAGAACAGCTAGCTAGTGAGAAAGACCTCACTGTCGTTCCAACTCTAGATTATCAAGAGCTCCTTAGAAAGGTTGACATCCCATCAGTTGAAGAAGTTGCGTCATATGCTGCGAAACACGAACATGCTTTGGTTCCAAGATCTGAATTCCAATGGTTGAAAGAACAATCTTCTAAATCAATCGAAGATCATGCAAAGGAACAGAATGTTGTGTTGTTGAGTCAGAATGACCATAATGAGCTGGTTAGAAAGTCAAAGAAACCTTCACTGAAAGAGATTGCTGCCTTAGCTACTGGCGCAGGTATGATTGCTCTTTCAACCAAAGATCATTCATCACTCGTCACCAAATCAAGCAAGTCTATCACTGAGCTCGCCAAAGAATCAAATTCAGTTGTTGTTGACCAATCTGAGTATAATGATCTGTTGTCGAAAATTGAATCACCAAGTATTGTGTACTTGAAAGACAAGGCAAAGGCCTCTGATTACAAACTATTGCCGTCATCTGATTTTGCTTCCTTGACCAAGAAGAGTGAACAAACTGTCGAAGACTTAGCTGCCGAAAAGGATCTAATTTTATTGTCAAAGGACAAATTGAACGAGCTCAAGAATCCATCGAATGAGGTTATTTTTGCAAAGGTAGACAAACTTGGATTTGTTGCTTTACCTTCTGAGGAACATGAAAAGCTGTTAGCCGCTGCTGAGGCTCCATCATTAGAGCATTTGACTGAAAAGGCTAAGTTGCTTGGTTACCATGTTCTTTCAAACGTTGAATTCTCTGAATTAGTCAAAACTTCCACATCGCCAAGCAAAGAGTTTGTTGAGAAGAATGCGGCAATCCATGGTCTAGTTGCAGTTTCGACATCAGAATACAGCCAGTCTAGAGATGAATTGTCTACGCTGATGAAAAACTTGGCAGATAAAGATCTGTTAGTCGAAAAGGTTTCATCTGAAGGTAATGTCGTTTTGAAACAGGAAGCTTATAACGACTTGTTTGAAAAGGCGAACACACCAGTTGAAGACCTTGCTGCATCACAGAACAAGGTTCTGTTGAATAAGGCGGACCATGAAGAATTGTTGAGCCCATCTGTTGACAAAATAACTGCACATGCTGAAAAACTAAATTTAGTGGTCGTACCGAAGGAACAACATCATGAATTGATCCGTGAGCACCAGCATCCCTCAATTGATCACTTGAAAAATAAAGCTGACTCCCATGGGCATGTCGTTGTTTCCAAGGGTCATTACGAGAGTTTGCAATCCAATGCGGAGAAACCATCTGTTGATCATTTGACTGAAAAAGCTTCATTACTTGGATTGAGCTTGCTCGACCAAGGTAAATTGAAAGAATTGGAAACTAAAGCAAGCAAGACACTTGAAGATTGGTCCAAAGAAGAACACAAAGTCTTATTATCTGAAGACGAATTTGAAGAATTGAAACACCCTGACTCAGGGAGTGTCGTCAAAGCAGCATCTGATGTTGGATTGGTCGCACTACCGAAGGATCAATATGAAACCCTTACGAAATCGGTCGATTCTCCTGACTTGGAATATTTGGAAGAAAAGGCTAAAGAATTATCTCATGTTGTTGTTGCTAAAGAAGATTATGAAAACTTGAAGTTGATAGAAGAAGCACCTTCTGCTGAATTCTTACATTCTAAATCAACAGCCCTCAATCTGTCATTGATTCCTCTCACAGAATTAACCCAACTGAAAGCCAACGCTGGGAAATCCCTCGATGACTTTGCACTTGAACAAAACAAGGTTGTCTTGTCTCAAGATGAATATAAGTCACTCAAAGAACCATCGAAGGAGTCATTATTGGCAAAAGTTGGTGGTTTAGGTTTCATTACTTTAGCTGCTACTGAGCACCAGAAATTGGTGAAACCATCTAAGAAGAGCTTAGAAAAATTGGCTAGTTCTGAAAACTTGGTCCTTGTTCCAAAAGAATCATACAGCGAGTTGACCCAAAAGTCAACTAGAACTGTGGAAGATCTTGCAAAGGATTCTAATATGAAGCTTCTTTCAAACGAAGAATATGAAGAACTTCAAGCTCCTGATTCTAGTCGTTTGATTGCTTTAGCCACTTCTGCTGGATTGGTCGCTGTCCCTAAACAAGAATATGAATCTTTGAGCCATCCATCTGTTGAATTGTTGACAAAAAATGCTACAGAGAATGGACTCAGTATCATTTCAAAAGAAGAACTCTCTGAATTACAATCAAAATCTTCTAGAACTATTGAAGACTTTGCAAAAGAGCAGCATGTTGTTGTTTTAAGTAAAGATGAACATGAATCCTTGCTACATCCTTCAAAAGAGACTGTGATTAGCTATGCAGCTCCCCTGGGGTTGGCAACTTTGACTCAAGATGAGTACAAGACATTGAAGAACCCAACGAGAGATGTGCTCTCTGTCTTTGCTGAGCGGGACGGTTTGAAAATAGTGGAAGCCTCTAAACACGAAGAACTTCTAAACCCAACTAGAAGCTTTATTGAAGAACATGCTCTGAAGAATGATGCCGTTGTTCTGGACAAGCAAGAACATGAATCTCTGTTGAAGCCTACCAAGGAGAAACTTGAAGCTCACGCAGAGGATATTGGGTTAGTGCTATTAGGAAAGGATGAACTTGAGTCTTTGAAAGCCCCAAGTAAAGAACATATTGAACAGCTAGCAAAATCAAGAGGATTGGTTGCAATCGAAGCTGAAAAGTTGGATCAACTCGAAACAGTTTCCGAGAATCCTACTCAAGAATTCTTGAGCCAAAAGGCTGAAGATTTAGATTTGGTTCTTCTACCAAAGGATGAATTCGAGGCGATTACTGAGAAGGCCAATAAGACTATTGAAGAAGTTGCGAATGAGAACAAGTCTGTCGTTGTTTCCCAAGAAGAATATCAAGCTTTGAAGAGTCCGCCCCTCGAACACTTGCAGACTCACGCTGAGGCTAGTGGTCATGTTATTGTGCCATTAGAGGAGGTAGAAAATCTCAAGAACCCTAGCGCTGATGTATTATCTGAGAAAGCTAAAACTCTAGGATTTGCTCTGTTGCCAACCGGCAGACATGAAGAGTTGTTAGATGTTGTTGAAAATCCAAGTAGGGACTTCATTGAGAAGCATGCATTGACACATGATCTAGTGACATTTGAAACAAAAGACAAAAAAGCGTTTGTTGATAACTATCTTGAAGAGAAAAACTTCTCATCTATCTCAAAATCTGATCTTGAAAGTTTGAAACAAGGCGAAACTCTGGAATTGCCGGAACTCTCGAACCGTCTGGAATTACTGGGTCACGTTGCGGTTGACTCTGAGAAATACAAATCCTTGACTGCCGAATTGACAAAAGATGAAATTCTTCAACTTTGCGAGAAAAATGAACTAAAAGCGGTTGATACCAGTGATTATGAAAGATTACTAGAACCATCCAAGGCAGAAGTCATTCAAAAAGCGACATCATTAGGTCTGATCCCGATCGATAAACATGAGTTTGAGATTTTAAAGGTTAGATCTGAGTTACCAGAAAAAGACGTTGTGATCAAATCATGTGAAAATTATGGTTTGAAAGCAGTTGAAGCGGAGGAGTTTGAGAAGCTGAAGGCTCCATCTGAAGATGAGATCATCAAATTTGCAGAGGCAAGTGGCCTGGTTGCAGTCTCTAGTGTTGCTTTTTCATCGTTGAAATCAAAAGCTGAAGACCCAGATAAAGAGGTAATTAAAGAGAAGGGTTACATTTTGAAAGACGATTTGTCTTACGAAGAAGTTGAAGAGTTGGCAAAACGTTTCCATTCCAAGCTGGTTGATGCTACTGAGATCAACGAAAGATCTTTCACTATGAATGAAAATCGATCAGTTACAACTTTTGCTTCCACAATCAACGAGAGCGAATTCACAGATGCTTTATCTCGTGTCGACTCAAACACATCTACTATCGATGGTACTAGACAGAGTGTGACAGATAATAATGCGGTTGCACAGCTGAGAACTGCAGCTTCGCGTTTCGGCTTCACACTTGTGACTGCTGGCGATCTTTCTGATGCCCCTAACCTAACCAACGATGAAGGGGATGAGGATGAAGAAGAGTCAGACCATAGTCAATATGATACTTTGATAATGAAAGACACTACCATTGATGAGAAAGATCAAATCTCTAATAGAGCTGCTGATTTAGGTTTGGTTGTATTGGAGCAAGAAGTTTATGATTCGTTGGCACAGAAGGATATCGATGAGTCGGAATTACAATCAAGAGCAGAGGAATTGGGATTGAAGGTTCTGAATGCAGAAGAGCTTGAAGATCTCAAAAATCCTCAAGAAAGCCAAATTCGTGAAGCCTCAGAAAGACTAGGTTTAGTTTTGATAACCAATGAAGAATTAAATGAAGTCACACAGCGTGCAGCCAATGTTCCTCTGGAAAACTTTATTACTCCAGACAATATTAAATCCGTAGGCGAGAAGAATAACCTGAGAGTTTTAACAGCGGAGGAGTATGATGAGATTCAAAAAGAGTCTTCATCATGGAATTTGGAGAAGTTGGCACTTGGCGCCTCAATCCTTGGGGTGTCCGTTGTTGGGAAGGAAGCTGTTCAAAGATCATCAGTTAGTAGCGATAGTGTTTCGTTGCCCTTATCTAAATCTGAAGTCGTTCAAAAGGCTTTAGAGTTCGATCTTGTTGCTGTTTCAAAGGCGGAGTTGAATGATTTGAGAGAAAAGGCCTTTAGGAATAGGGAACTTGATGAAAATAGTACGACTGAGGAAATTGATCCACCTAAATTAACAAAGGAAGAGCTAGAAGCAAGTGCAAGAAACTTGGGACTGTTAGCCATTCCAGAGAATGCATTTGTTGCAACAAACATCTCTAGAATTCCTGATGTTAACAATGTTGTCGTTCTTCCAGTCACATATTATAACAAATTGACAAAATCAGAAGTCTTCAATATTGATAAGGTAACGAATGATGAACTGCAGGCACAAATATCTAAAAGAGGGTTGAACATTACTCCTGGCGACTATGAGTTGAAAGAGTCTCAGTTCACCAGAAACAACACTATTACTTCATTGACCAGTTCCCGTTCTAGGAAGAACCTGGCAGACGCTGCAGAAAATGCAGCTTCTCATGAGTTTGACCATCCAACTTCAAGATCATCTCGTTCAAGTTCCAGAAATCCATCGATTTCATATTCAAGAACACCATCGGTCAAACCAATGTCTCGTGACTACTCAATAGACGGCGGAATATCCTTGTTGACTAACGCTTCGTTAAGTGAAGCCAGAATAATTCCAGCACTTACCCAAACTATCATTGGTGAGTACTTGCACAAGTATTATCGTCGTTTAGGTCCGTTGAGTTCAATCTCAGAAACCAGACATGAAAGATACTTCTGGATCCATCCATACACTTTGACATTATACTGGTCCACTATGAATCCAGTTTTAGGAAACCCTGCTACGCATAGAACTCGTGCAGCTGCTATTATTGGAGTGGAAAGTGTTGATGATAATAACCCATTACCTGCTGGATTACACCATAAGAGTATCATTGTTCACTCTCAAACACGTTCGATCAAGTTCACATGTCCAACTAGACAACGTCATAATATCTGGTATAATTCATTACGTTATTTGATTCAGAGATCCATGGACGGTATCGAACTTGATGAAGACTTTGATCGCTTGTTAGAACGCCATAAGATCTAGTTTTCTGTTCTTTACTTTGTTAAAAAATCGGTACCTTATACCAAGATGTTGTCACTACCTGTACATTATTAGTTAAACCACTCATTTTTCTTTTTACTGGCGTTGTAGTCTTCATTGCCGACAGACGTAATGCTTTACCGGTAAACTAAAGTTAAAATGCCGAGATTACATAATCTTGACTCCAATCAAATCTTTTCAAGTTACTGATAGCCTCTTTGCTTCTAATTCCTCAAACGACGAACTGAAAATGTCTGCTATTGATTTGGGTGTCACTGCTGATTTCCATGTGCACTTGCGTGAGGGCAAAATGATGGAGTTGATCACTCCAACCGTGAGAGAAGGTGGTATCTCCATTGCTTACATCATGCCTAATCTTAGTCCACCAGTGACCACTATCGAAAGAGTTGTGGAATACAAGAAGAAGCTAGAGGCTCTTGCTCCAAAGACCACCTTCCTTATGACCTTTTATCTTTCGAGAGAACTCACTCCAGAACTGATCCATGAAGCTGCTAAAATCGGTGTTATTGCAGGTGTAAAATGTTACCCAGCTGGTGTCACTACAAACTCTTCCGCTGGTGTGGACCCTAATGATTTCAGTGAATTCTATCCAATTTTCAAAGCCTTGGAAGAGGAGGACCTAGTATTGAATCTTCATGGTGAAAAGCCATCAACTGATACTGTTGGTGAGGAAATCCATGTGCTGAACGCAGAAGAATCCTTTTTACCAGCTTTGGGTAAGTTATCAGATGCCTTCCCAAATTTGAGAATAGTTTTGGAGCACTGTACTACCAAAGCTGCCATTGATACCATTGAAAAGATCAATAAAGGCAAAGCAGCTGAAGACATCAAAGTTTCAGCTTCGATCACCGCACACCATTTGTCACTAACTGTTGACGACTGGGCAGGAAATCCAATCAATTTCTGTAAGCCAGTAGCTAAACTTCCACAGGATCGTAGATCTTTAGTGGAAGCGGCCACATCTGGTAAGCCATACTTCTTCTTTGGTTCTGATTCAGCTCCGCATCCGCTACATGCTAAATCCACACATGTTGGTGTTTGTGCTGGTGTCTATACGCAATCATTAGCCATTCCATATCTTGCTGAGGTTTTCGAAAGGGAAGGTAAACTAGAGAATTTGAAGAGCTTTGTCAACGATTTTGGTAAAAGATTCTATAGATTCAAAGATGAGAATGCTGTTAATCAAGATCACTGTATCTTAATCAAAAAAGCCCAGGATGTTCCGGATGTTATCAAACAGGATGACTTAGTCGTTGCGCCTTTTAACGCTGGTGGTAAATTGAACTGGTCAATCGAATGGAAGGCCTAATAGACTACATTATTTAATCTGTGTATCATAAATAAAAAAAATGAATTATCATCAGAGTTTTATTGCGTACAATTTCACGTTGTTTCATTGGTCACGTATTTCCCAAGACAACCATAAATTTCAAAATCTCATCTTGCCCATCAGCAAGATTACCATCCTCATCGAAAGCACACATACTATTACTTTTCCAGCCCCAACTCTGTGATTTATTGAAAAGATCAGGCTTCGAAATGAAACAAGTCAGTAATGGTTTGACTTTTCTTGATGGTGTGTAAATCACATAGTAGACAGATGATTTATCCCTTTTATCCTCGTACTCTAAAAACGAAGCTTCACCTTCATCATCTTCATCACTTTCATAATTACCTTGATCATTCGAATTCGGATCAAAACCATCCTGATCAGCTTCGGGAGTATCTTCATCAGCAGTGGAAAATGACTGGAATGAATTTCTTGAATTTTCATCATTTTTGATGGATAACTCCGCTAGGTTCTGAACCAGCTCATCAGGGTCACCGCTTTTAGTTAGTCCATCCTTATTGAAAAGATCTTTATTCAATAATCCGTTCTTAGAAGGCGACGCGCTTGTAGCTCTATGAATATAAACACCCATCTGATACCCCTTTTTGTGCTTCATTTTTTGGACGTACAAGTTCCAATGTGATCCAGCATATTTCAAGGTCTTCGAATACACTCTCTTGTCTGAATCAAAGATTCCACTAAAAGCAACCGAAAATCTGAAGGGTGGAATTTTAGTTACTTTATATAAACTTTCCACATTTGGGTTTTCTGTAGTTTTACCGATTGTGGAGTCGTTATTCGTTATTTTATGGTGATCAATAAACTGTTCGCCAAGTTCATCCGGTGTGCCGTATAAGGTCTCATCTCTGGTAGGAACAAACCATGTATTCGAGTTATCTGGTGGAGTCTCTGAAGTCTTACTCAATCTCAATTCTAGTGCTTTATGGTCAGATGTTGCTATTTTCTTCTGAAGTGTAATGCTTAACCATAAAGCGTCCCTCAAAACACTTGGTTTCACATAATGATCCCCATTCAGATCTTTCCAATTTTCAAGCTTGTGTAATTTCTCAGGCGTTAGGTGACAGAAGTGAACACTGGTGTTTAGTGTTTCCCGAATCTTCGAAACATCGTTAAAGTCATCAACTTCTTTGTGAAATTTATTCAAAGATTGACGTCTTTCTATCAACTTTATGATGAAGGCAGCTCTTTCCCATTCCGATGGGACGAAAAATGAGTCCAATCCAACAACTGATGCTATGACAGACGTAGGAATACCATCCCAATTCTTGATACCTGCTTGCCAACCGTCAGCACACAGGACACTTTTGACGCTATCCACTAGTCTCTCACTTGCTTTACCATAATTATTTTCTAATGCGAACACTGAAATATGCGACAAACTCTCATATGTCATTGAATTGACAATTTGATCTGTGGCGTTACATACAATATCAGGGATGTCAAGATATTGGCCCACAGCGATCAGATTCAAACTGAGATCATCGTTGCCACTGGACTTATTCATACCATACAACGAGGCAATTGCCACTTCAAAGGCATCCCTAGTAATATTTTTATCATGGTCAAACATTAAGTCTAACGTCTTGTTTGAAGAATCATTCCATGGGCCATTGAATAAAGATGAGAAATATCCACTTCTATCCAGTATCAACTTGTGTAAATTATAGTCTTTCTCAAACGCACGGATCGTTATATCTGAGCAAGCTCCTTCCAGAAACCCTCTTCTCATTATGAAATCGCCCAAGTGTTCAGTCGCACAACAACCATATGAACAGGTTTCCGCATCATCCACAGTGCTGTTATCATGCATTGATTCAGTTTCCTTCGTAGGTGACTCAGACTGTTTGAGGGAGTTCTCAAAAAGATGTGGCGACATCTGATTTTCAGAAGGTATGGCTGAAGGGTGTGCTGGCTGTGAAGAGTAACGTCTTCTAGGATTGTGTCTAGATGTCATGTTTCTTGCTTATTGATAGGGGACTTATTATGAAGGATAAATATGCAACACCAGTAAGCCAAACAGCGCAGGAATATCAGAAATCTATCTAGGATCTGAGTTTTTTAACCAACAATTGCAACAACTTGGAGTATAACCGATAAATATTAGTAGACTCTCAGGTACTGACTAATAATGGGTTATATGGGTAACCTGATAGTGAATATAAACAACTAACAAGTGGCAGTAGTTGAGTAAATGCGAAGAGTTAATCACGAGAAATGAACTTCAGAGAAACCCAGCACCTCTAATCAACAGCAGAAACAGACAATAGAAGCAGAAAACGAGCACAAGAAGAGGACTCACAATGTGTTCTCACTATCAAATGTGTTTGACCATCGCATTTGACTAGCTGCTGTCCGTACCGAGAACCACATCGCTTCAAACATCAAACCTTAAATCTCACTAATGAGCGTTACCCGGAAATACCGAAACTTCGCGGAAAAATGTTTTTTCTGAGTGATGCGATGAGCTTTAAGTCTGACCATTGTGTAGTACTCGTTCCCAAGGTGTCAGATACCAGAAGCAGCCTGAATTATGAGTGAAGAAGCAGGGTCTGTTGTTGCACCTGCACTGTCGACATATCAGGATGAATCGACATTTGAGTTCCAACAGTACCAGAAGAAGGAGCAAGACCGGAGTTACTTGGGACCTGGATGGAATGATAACCATGATGAAGATGAACTATATGCCAAATTGAATGACTATTACTCTATTGATGAGCTAGTGGAGCATCTAGCCGTGGATGGGGATAATGGGAAGAAATACAAGAGAATCACTTTGCAATTTCCTGACTCTCTTGTGGCGGATTCAACAATTGTGATTCAGCAGTTACAGCATGGCTTAGATAAAGTGAGGAGGGTCAAGAAGGACTATCACAGCGGTGATCATGATGGACACGATAGCGAAGAGGAACATCAGCATAAGAGCAAGGATAACTGCAAGAAGACCTGTGGGAACTGTAAATGCTCTGATCCTTTAGATCTAGACCAGAAGTATGATGATAAACAGAATGTGTGGATATTAGCAGATACTGCATACAGTTCATGCTGTATTGATGAAGTGGCAGCTGAACATGTTCAGAGTGACATAGTGGTACACTTTGGTGATGCTTGTCTAAATGCTATCCAGAAACTACCACCCGTATACGTCTTTGGTAAACCCTATCTAGATATAGATGCTATTATTGATAAGATTAAAGAAACATACCCTAACCCAGATCAGAAAGTTGTGCTGATGGCTGATGCACCATATACCAGACATTTACCCGAGATATATGAAACACTGCAAAAGGATTACACAAACATTGCCTTTGCAGATATTAACCTAGAAAGAGCCAATAATGCAGAAATCATAGGATTCCACAGCTCCAACATCGAGACTAAATCAAACTTAAGATTCTCCAACAGAGTGTTCATATCCGGTAATGAAGTCAGTGACGAAGATGAGCTTTTATCTTACGACCTATTCCATATAACCGAACCACAACCACCTCATTTACTCTACCTCACCACCAAATTCAACTCAATAACAATCTACAATCCAAACAACGGAGCAGTCAATCAAGGCCCCTTCCCTTCATTAATGAAAAGATACAGATATATGCATGTCTCAAGAACAGCAGGTACGATAGGGATACTAGTGAACACGCTATCACTGAGAAACACAACTGCGATGATCAAGAAGGTCAAGGACAAGATAAAGGAAGCTGACAAAAAATCATACATGTTTGTCGTTGGGAAACCAAACGTTGCCAAGCTAGCCAATTTTGAATCAATTGAAGTTTGGTGTATCTTGGGTTGTGGACAAGGTGGTATAGTACTGGATGGTAACAATGAGTTCTACAAGCCTATAATTACACCATATGAGCTAGAATTGGCCCTTGATCCTGTTGTTTCATGGAGTGGTAAATGGGTGACGGAATTTGAGAGTTTCCTGCAGGACGAAGAGGCTGGTGAGAATGAGGGCGAGGAGTCGCGTGCTTATGACGATTCTCCAGCTGGTGATGATGATGAAGATGAAGATGATGATGATGATGCGCCTGTGTTCAACCCAGTGACGGGTAGATACGTCAGCACTTCAAGACCATTGCGAAATGTTCAACATTTGGAGATCGACTCAGTTAGTAACAGTTCCAAGGAGGAAGGACAACTCGTTAAGCAGTTCTCAAGAACTGTCGCTATCAAAGGTACCGTGTCAACATCCGCTATTCATTTACAGAATAGACATTGGACAGGGTTGGGTAGTGATTTCAACCAGGATGAAGACATTGACGAAGAAGGTGCGTTGGTAGAGGAAGGAATTGGTGGTGTTGCCCGTGGATATGGGTTTGATGTCAAAGATGCCAAAACTACACAAGCATGAAAACACACGTAATAGCATTTTATTAAAAGATCACTGTATTAGTTCGTTCGTTACCTCGTGTCTGTATGTGTACCGCATTTTGAAATCGGTCGTAAAATATTCGATCAGATTGCAATGATTCTGAAGTTGAATTGTGGGTCTCTATTTCCTGGAACATTAATTCCATTTGGTTGTCTTCTTATTTGTCTTTGATTCAAGAAGTGAAACAACATGAACCCAGCCATGGCCAAAATGAAGATCGAGAGGAGGAGAAAGTCCTCATATTCTGACTCGCTGTCGTCGTCATCGTCATCATCAGTTTCATTTCCGTTATTTTCTAAATTATAACTCGATTCTTGATCAAAAGCGGGTTTGTTAGCTGAATCCTCGTTATTATCAGGATTAGAAGACGTGCCAAAACTTGAATCTTTAACTTTTCTGTATAGTTCCATCCAATCTCTCCAGCTTGTCTTTTTCTGAATCTGGCCACCACCGTCATTATCATTGTGAATGCCATTGATCGTACCACCTGTTATATCGTTGATGAAACTTTTGACCCTTAATTTAAGTAAGGATAATTTCACAACCAAGTAAGCTCTTGGATTATAAGATAAAGCTAGATCATAATGACGTTTAGCTAAATTGAAATCCTTGTCACAACCATATCCATTTTCGTATAACCAACCAAGGTTAAAATGTGCTTGACTTGAACTCTTTGTTGCAGCATGATCATAAGCAACCAAAGCCTTCTCATACTCTTCCAAATTAGAATAGATATCACCAAGAACATTTGCAGATTCGATGTTGAAGGTTTTAGAAGATCTAGTTAGATAAGTTATTGCCATATCTAGTCTTTCCCTAGGTGGCATGGATTCCGATTCTTCAGCAAACAAATCCGGTAATTGATACAATAGATAAGCAGCCGACGCCTGAGCGGATTCATAACCTTGCTCCGCAGCCATAGCGTACCCGATCAATGCATTCTGAGGTCTGCCATAAATCATCTCAAAGAAACTCCATTCCAAAGATGTGACAATTGGATCGAATCTTTCAACGTAATACTTTAACATTCCTAGTGAAGTTTCACAAGGAGTCACTTGATTCACTGAATTCAATTCATTCAAGTAGTACATGGCCGGTATGTCCCTATACGCGAAGGCCTGTTCAATGAAGTCAATCCCTGTAGAGTTACCCATGTTGATCAACCAGCGACCGAAATTAAAGGAACCATTAGGACAAGTTCTTGCCTTTTTATACATCTTAGGAAGCTTGGAGGGATCCCTGATAGACTCGGGACCAAATTCATAGATCAAACCCAAATCATTATAAGCTTCAGCTAATGGGTGAAATTCGATTGATTTTTCAAAATGTTTCACAGCCTGCCCAAAGTCTTGCTCTGTTCCTTCCCCTCTCATATACATCTTACCCAACAAAAAGATGCAAATAGCAGCATGCTTCTTATCCATATCGATCAAATTGTCAGTCTTTATCGCCTTATCCATGATGTACTTTGCGTCAGTGAAAGCAGTTTTGAAATCTCGCTTTTTCAAATAACTACCTTCATACTCATTCAGCACGAGCCAATACAGAGAGTCAAACAATGCTTCATCATTACCAGCGTAACTTCCTGACAGCAGGTAATCGTATCGGTTGGCTTTTCTTGTCAAAGAGGAACTTGAAACATCAACTCCCTTACCATATATCCCTCCTTTGAAATCCGATATTCTGACAGCGTAGCTGTCAAGGACTGGACCACCAATGGGAGAATTTTCGTAAATTTCATTCAATCTGTCAGCGACTGCCTGGTAATAAAACATCGCCAAACGGCAGTTATACTCAACAGAGATTCCATTCGAATATCTGTAACCCAGCACCATACCAGCTCTTAAGTCACCCTGGTTGAAGGCAAAGTTGTAATATAGGTTAGCCTTCGCCTGATCAATTGGCACCTCACCGAAGGCACCAGTGGAATAAAGGAAGGCAATGTTGAAGTATGCAGTAGCGTTTGGTTCCAATTCCGCCACTTTGGAATAGTATTTTAAAGCTATGCTTGCATTGGTGGGATAACTATAATTCCCGTACATGTTGATCTCAGCTAGAAGGAAATTAGCATCAACGTTGCCCAATTCGGCGCTTTGATCCAGCAGTTCATATGCCCGTAGTTGCGATTTGGGAAGATGCTCGAGTATCTCCTGATTGTGGGAGACGTGGTATTCTGGGTCGTAGTCCATGGGCACATTCATGACAACTTTGTTATCACTGTTGTAGTGATGTTTATTGTGAAACTGTGGGGTGTCCTGGAGGAGCAGTGAAGCTGCTGTGTATTCCGAATCACCTGGTCTTGCGGCGAGCGTGGAAGGGAGCAGTATCAGCACATTAGCAACAGCAGCAGCAATAGCAGCAGCAGCTGAAGCAGTCGGTATCTTCATCTATTATCAATTGGCTAGCAAAGAGACACCAGAAGAAGAGACATCTAAAAGAAGAGAAGAGCTTTGATTGTAACAGCAGCGTGTTCGTTCTTTGCACGGCCCGGAAACCGGAAGCCGGGTAACAGCTGTTCCGGGAAGCCAACTGGACAAGTGTTTTTGTTTACTGACGACACTGGCACTGGCACTGTCCTGCTCATTCAATACACCGACAACCATCAGCTGCCCCCAATGGTCACCATCGACAACGCACACGACGACCTGATCCATGACGCAGTGCTGGACTACTACGGCAAGCGTCTCGCCACCGCATCCTCGGACAAGACCATCAAGATCTTCGAGGTGGACGGTACTGAGCACAGACTCGCAGAAACACTCAGAGGACACGACGGCCCTGTCTGGCAGGTCAGCTGGGCCCACCCAAAGTTTGGTGTCATCTTAGCCAGTGCCTCCTACGACGGTAAAGTGCTGATCTGGAGAGAGGAGCAAGGAAGATGGTCCATCATATCGGAACACACAGTGCATCAGGCCTCCGTCAACAGTGTCTCTTGGGCCCCTCATGAATACGGTGCACAACTGCTGGTTACCTCGTCAGACGGGAAGATCTCTATCGTCGAGTACAAGGAAGATGGCAGTACAAGCTCTATCGTCATTGACAGAGCACACGCGATTGGTGCCAATTCAGCCACTTGGGCCCCTCCGCTCTCTACAAGATCCTCCAATGATGCGTCGTTGGAAAAGCAGCAGGAACGTAGATTTGTCTCCGGTGGCTCAGATAACCTAGTCAAGATATGGAAGTTCTCGCCAGCTGAAAAAACATATGAATTAGAACACACTTTAGAAGGACACACAGACTGGGTAAGAGACGTTGCTTGGTCGCCTTCTGTCCTGGTCAAATCATACATTGCCTCTGCATCACAGGACCGTACAGTTATAATCTGGTCCCAAGAGAAACCAGGTGGTGAGTGGAAGAAACAATTGCTACAAGACGAGAAATTCCCTGACGTTGTTTGGAGGGCAAGCTGGTCTTTATCCGGTAATATTTTGGCAATTTCTGGAGGTGATAACAAGGTTACGCTGTGGAGAGAAAATCTAGACGGGAAATGGGAACCTGCTGGTCAAATCGATGAATAGAAGAGGGCAAAAAAAGAATAAGAAGAGAATAATAGTCTTGATTTTTCTATTGAGAAGAGAGTAGAACAAAAAACAAACAAACAAACAAACAAACACAGCAGACTTTAAAATTCGTTCACTGTAGCTTCTATGATTTTTTCAACATCCTTGGATGCCTCATTAGCGTATTCTAAAACTTCAGCATGTGATGCAATGCCGTCATCTAATGCTGTTGGATCTTCGTCAAATGCAGATGCTGGTGGGTCAAGGACACATGAATTGGTAATCAAACTTAACGCGAGCACTCTTAACCCTGAATGTCTCGCAACAATAACCTCAGGAACTGTACTCATCCCGACTGCATCTCCTCCTAAAATTTGAATAGCTTTTGATTCAGCCCTGCTTTCAAAAGTGGGACCAGATGCATAGAAATAAGTACCTTCATGAATACGTCTGCTAATGTTCAACTTACTAGCCTGCTTAAAAAACAGCTTTCTCAAGTCCAAATCATAAGCGTCTGACAACGGTTGAAATCTTGGCCCGAATTTTTCAAGATTTGGCCCTCTTAGTGGATGGAACCCAGCAAATCCAGGGATATTCAAATGGTCATAAATGATCATCAAATCACCAGGGGTGAAATTTCTATTGATCCCACCTGCTGCATTAGTAACGACGACAATCTCGACACCTAACTGCTTAGCAACTCTAATAGGAAACGTTGTCTCGTCGAAGGTATACCCCTCATAGAAATGCAATCTACCAACCATGCACATAACAGGAACTCTGTTATCCCCAATGAACCCAAAGAGTAGTCTTCCGTGATGGCCAGGTACAGTTGATGACTGGAATCCAGGAACTTCCTCGTATGAGATAGCAACTGGATTCTTGATCAATGATGCAATACCACCGAGTCCAGAACCACAGATGATAAGGGCTTTAGGACTCTGCAATTCATCCGGTAACTGGGCACGAATGTGTCCCTCTGCAGAGTCAATGAGTGCGTAGTAGTCCTGTGCAGGTGTGGCCATAATGCTGATGCTGATGCTATAAGTAAATGCTGTTATAGGTAGTACTCGATTCGACTACTATCAGGATGAGATCAGGATGAGATCAGATCAGATCAGAGAGGTATAGATATACTCGATATCGGAGGACACACCAGGGCTCAAAGTATGTTTGTAGCAGCCGGTTCAGGACAGGGCTCCTTGCAGTGGGACTTGACTGTTGTTAGTTGCAGCGCGACGTGCGATGTGGCGTCGCGTTGACGTAAAGATGAGCGTTACGGCAAGGGATTATTAGCCAGTCAAGATGATGGCTGCCCCAAAGTGGGTTGCACAAAGGTGCCAAAACACCCGTTTTGTTTGTGTCAACGAGATATCAATGAACGAATGCGTAGGTTAAGAGATTACATTTGGCAATACACCCAGTCTTCTGAAATTGGCAAAATAACGATACGCGATACACGAAATGTGAGAGATAAAAGTAGATTTCGTGTTATCATTATCTGTTAGTAGTAGTAGTAGTAGTAGCGGTAGTAGTATGACTTGTAATTTGCTAATGGGATCTAATCAGTTTGCAATGGTGCACTAGCAACCATCCAGCACTCCTTCCTGCACCCGTCAGAGCTAATCAGTTAGTTCCAAGTCCTTATCCCGTCAGGCATCTTCTCGCACGCCCGCAAACGGTGCTTATTGTTTCGGCCACCTCGTGTATTACAAATGCAGATGCGAAAAGTAAACAAGTTTCAGCCAATCAAAACGCGAAAACAACACGAAAACAACACGAAAACAACACGAAACTGACGCGAAAACCGACGCGTATGTGCGCCAAACCAGAAAAAAGAAAAAGTTTTCTGAAACTTGTGCGAAACACGAAACAAACATAAACAAGTATATAAACTGCGACGCGTCCTCTTTTTTTTTAACCTTTGCCCATTTCACCTTTCCCACTCTCCGCCATCACACCCCCATCACACACACAGAGAAGATGTACGTTTACAAAAGAGATGGTCGTCGTGAACCAGTCAAGTTCGATAAGATCACCGCGAGAATCTCCAGACTCTGCTACGGTTTAGATCCAAACTATGTTGACGCCGTTAAGATCACCCAAAGAATCATCTCCGGTGTCTACGAGGGTGTTACCACCATCGAATTGGACAATTTGGCCGCTGAGACCTGTGCCTACATGACCACTATCCACCCGGATTATGCCACCTTAGCCGCCAGAATCGCCATTTCTAACTTGCATAAACAAACCACAAAGCAATTCAGTGCTGTTGTTGATGAATTATACTTCTACATCAATCCAAAGACTGAAAAACCAGCACCAATGTTGTCAAAGGAAACGTACGATATCGTGCAAGAATTCAAAGATGAGTTAAACTCAGCTATTGTCTATGACAGAGATTTCAACTATAACTACTTTGGTTTCAAGACCTTAGAGAGATCATACCTGTTGAGAGCCAACGGCGCCATTGCTGAACGTCCTCAACATTTGATTATGAGAGTTTGTATTGGTATTCATGGTAGAGATATCAAATCAGTCATTGAATCTTACAACTTGATGTCTGACAGATACTTCACCCATGCTTCTCCAACTTTATTCAACGCTGGTACTCCACATCCTCAAATGTCTTCATGTTTCTTAGTCGCCATGAGAGATGATTCCATCGAGGGGATCTACGAAACTTTGAAGCAGTGTGCTTTAATCTCTAAGACCGCTGGTGGTATTGGTTTACACATTCATAACGTTAGATCAACTGGATCTTACATTGCTGGTACTAATGGTACCTCTAACGGTATCATTCCAATGGTTCGTGTTTTCAACAACACTGCAAGATACGTTGATCAAGGTGGTAACAAAAGACCAGGTGCCTTTGCCTTATACTTAGAACCATGGCATGCAGACATCTTTGATTTCATCGATATCAGAAAAAATCATGGTAAAGAAGAAATCAGAGCAAGAGATTTGTTTCCAGCTTTATGGATTCCAGATTTATTCATGGAAAGAGTTGAAAAGAATGGTGAATGGACTTTATTCTCTCCAAATGAAGCTCCAGGTTTAGATGAAACTTACGGTGATGAATTCAAAGCCCTATATGAAAAATACGAAAGAGAAAACCGTGGTAGAAAAACTATCAAAGCTCAAAAGCTATGGTATGCTATCCTAGAAGCTCAAACTGAAACTGGTACTCCATTCATGCTATACAAAGATGCTTGTAACAAAAAGACAAACCAAAAGAATTTAGGTATCATCAAATCTTCTAACTTATGTTGTGAAATTGTGGAATATTCATCACCAGATGAAGTTGCTGTTTGTAACTTAGCTTCAATCGCCTTACCTGCATTCATTGAGAAATCAACAGATGGTTCCATTCATACTTACAACTTTGAAAAATTACATCAAATTGCTAAAGTTGTTACCAAGAATTTGAATAAGATCATTGACCGTAACTATTACCCAGTTGAAGAAGCTAGAAGATCAAACATGAGAAACAGACCAATTGCCATTGGTGTTCAAGGTTTAGCTGATGCATTTATGATTTTAAGATTACCATTTGAATCAGAAAAGGCTAAAGAATTAAACATTCAAATCTTTGAAACCATCTATCATGCCGCTATTGAAGCATCAGTTGAACTAGCCAAGATTGAAGGTCCTTATGAAAGTTTCCAAGGTTCTCCAGCCTCTCAAGGTATCCTACAATTCGACCTATGGGACAGAAAGCCAACTGATCTATGGGATTGGGATTCATTGAAAGCTGACGTTGTCAAACATGGTTTAAGAAACTCTCTATTGGTTGCTCCAATGCCAACTGCATCAACTTCTCAAATCTTGGGCTACAACGAATGTTTCGAACCATACACGTCAAACATCTACTCCAGAAGAGTCCTAGCTGGTGAATTTCAAATCGTCAACCCATATTTGTTAAGAGATCTAGTGGAACTCGGTGTTTGGGATGACTCTATGAAATCCCACATCATTAGTGATAACGGTTCTATTCAAAACTTACCAAACTTGCCAAAAGAACTCAAAGAACTATACAAGACCGTTTGGGAAATCTCACAAAAGACCATCATTGACATGGCTGCTGATAGATCTGCATTCATTGATCAATCTCAATCTTTAAACATTCATATCAAAGACCCAACAATGGGTAAATTAACAAGTATGCATTTCTACGGTTGGAAGAAGGGTTTAAAGACAGGAATGTACTACTTGAGAACTCAAGCTGCCTCAGCTGCCATCCAATTCACCATTGATTCTACCGTTGCTGCTACCGCTTCTAGAAACTTTGCTGATCTATCTAAGTTGATCAGACCAACTTATGACTCAAAGGCTATCAGTTATGCCAATGCTGGTGAATCAGATATCTCTAGAGATGGATCCACTTCACCAAGAGCAGTCGACACTGCTGCCACCAGCGTTGCTTCGTTATCATTAGAAGATGACAACAGACCGCTACCTGTTCCAGAACCAAAGAAAGAAGAAGAGGAACCAACTCCAGTCACTGAGGAATCTCTTACTGCAGAAGAAGAAGCTGATATCTTTAGTTCGAAAGTTATCGCATGTGCTATTGATAACCCAGAAGCTTGTGAAATGTGTTCAGGTTAATCTTGAAATAATGTTATGTCACGTTTTTGGTGTATCTTTCTTCTTTTTCTAATTGCTTTGGATAATAATAATGGTTATTCTTTGTTTTAATGTTGTTTTTGGGCTCTGATTGTATAGTAGATTATTTTTTGATGGGTATATATACCCTATTTTTGTTCTAATTAATGAAAAGATTTATAAATATGAGATTGTATTTTAAGTTACCATATCGCTAAGTAAACCAAGGTAGATCATGAGAGTTTAAGCAGCTCAAAGATATTGTCGTTAAGCATAATTTACCACGGCGAATATCAAATGAAATGCAGTAAATGACCCTACCAAGCAGGGAAATACAATCTACGATTTCCTGTATGTAAAATCTAGTAGGGCTTTGCTTTATACTATGTATCTCATATCTCTCTGATTCCTAATCATATATGAGCTGTTACAATCTAATAGATAATCTGATTGTTGGTGATTCTCGGAACACTCACAGCCGAGACAAACCAAAGGTGTTTTCGGGTAATTCTTGAGATCGAGTTTTAGTTGATGTGTTTGATCTGCTTGTGCTGAGAAGATATTCGTAACCACTGCTAGCGTCGTTGGGAACGATGCAATATCAAGCTATCGGGAAGAATATGGACCGATTCCAACCAGGGCCCTCTCCTGAGGATCCTGAATATTTTGAAATGGATAATCTGAGAGTTCCATCAGACGGAGAACAGCTTGAGTTGGAGATGGACGATGAATTTCTGAGTAGGCGTACCGGATCATATCATCTTGGAAACAAATACGTCGATTTTGTCCTGAAGGTCTTTAGAGGACCAGATAAACCACAGGATGATCCTCCTGATTTCTCAAATAGGCCATTTCTTGCGCCATTTGAACGATTTCCACATTCAATAAGACACCGCTACCCACATTTCAGACGGTCGTTCATTTTGATTGGTTATTTGATCTGCTGGTTCACAATGATATATCTGATCATGGAACCTGTGTTTAAGTACGGTGCAACGGTTACCGAAGACGGCGAAGAATTGGAAGTGCTGACGATGTCCTGTAGCGGTGATGGTGAGTTCTGGAGAGGTAAAAACCAACAGTGCGGTTTAGATGCTTCATTATGCCTCTCTGACAAGAAAGAAATAGTAATCAAATGTCCTGCGCTATGTGATAGGGGTTGGATATATGCGCTTGCCCCAGTGGGTGAACAATTGATCAAATACAGACAGTATGCTATTGGAGGTGGTGGTATACCCAAAAATGAACAGAAAGATTATGATTTAAGCTATCCATATAGAGCAGACTCATATCCTTGTGCCTCTGCTGTTCATGCTGGTATTCTGTCACCAATATTAGGGGGGTGTCTAAAGGTCAAATTTGATGGTGCTAAGCTATCATTTGACTCAAAGAATGGCCCTTATAACACTGGAATGTCGGTTAATTTCGACTCGTTTTTCCCAGCGTCCTTCTTATTTCAAAGATTTACCAATACAGCTACAATTGAAGGATGCTACGACCCGAGGTTTTCAATCCTATTGATAAACTTCCTACTGGGAATACCCCTGATTTATATGGCATCTGGTGCAGTAGCATTCTGGGTGTTGAGTGTCGTTGGATTCTGGACCATTATAATTGCATTAGACCCTCCAATTGTTCCTAATGCTAAGAATCCTGATTCAATTGCAAGATTATTTGATGCAGGATTTGCAAGGTTTTTACCGCTGTGTTTCGTTCTGTACGTGATGTGGAGGACTTCTGTGAAGAGAACATTATCAGAACCAACATCACCTATAGCAAAGACCATACTTTGGTATCCACTTTTCTGGTCTGGTGTTGCCAACAACCTCACATATGATAGATTACCTATGGACAGACTAACTCTAAATGACATACGGCAACTACCGGGAAGTTTTGCAACTTTCATAAGTCTTATCATAACTCTGGTCGTTTGCATATTTTTCCAAGGCTATTTCATCTGGAAATCTGGCCGTTTCGTAACATACTTGAAACTCTATCTCCTCATACTTACCGGATTAATAACTTTATCATTTTTGCCTGGGCTAGGTCTTCGGATTCATCACTATATCCTAGGTATCCTGTTTATTCCAGGAACTGGCACTAAGGGGTTATCAGCATTTTTACTACAAGGTATTTTGTTAGGGTTGTTGATTTCTGGAGTTGCAAGATGGGACTTTGCGTCTATAGTGGAATCGAACGTCAGTCTGCTGAGAGGAGAAGCTGGATCTTCGCCTGATCCACCATCGAACTTCACCTATTTCGATGGTAATATATCATGGGCCCCAACTGTATTCACGTCAGCTGAAGATCATGGGTTGGATGGATACTCGATAATTATCAATGATGTCGAGAGGTATGTTGGAAGTGAAACCTCGATCAATTTAGAACACCTGATATCGACTGATAACGAACTGAAAAAGATTATGAACCTAGCATTGTCAGTAAATGATGATACACCCTTATACTTGAGGTTGGGTAAAAGTTCTACAGCCAAGGATTCGATGGAAAGAGGTGACTTCACAAGAGCTGCCGTTTTGAGGTGGCCAAGCGGAAACTGGACAGACCCTGAGCCCGGTGTCTCCTGAGGATGTAAGATATACCTAATGCCGATGCTACACTGTAAACATTCTAGAAGCGCACACATGGATAATTTAGACGAACGTGGTTTGCCATGTACTTGGCTAGAATCCTCTTCTTCTCCTCTTATTATTTACTCCAATATTCACAACACCATTGCTTTTCTTTACTTTAGTAACCTTCAATTTCAGCTTTTCTTCCTCGTACTTCCGTTTGTCATCCTCCAATTCTTGTTCAATCAACCTCTTCTTATTATTTCGGTCCTTAACTCTCAACGTATAGAATACACCACCGTATTCCAATAACCACTCAGGTTCAACAGCAGTCACTGTGGAAATGTATTCTTTAGAAGTCAACAGTAACTCATGATAAACAACAAATTCAGGAAGGTCACTCATCCCATATAGCGAAGAAGTTGGATGTAATTGAAGCTCAATGCCGGTTCTAAGGTTCAAAAATTCACCAATTTTACTGGACCTTTTAGCAGCTTGGTGGAAGAAACTTGAACATATACACTTTCTAACAATATCCCAATCATATCCAGATGAGTTCACAGGAACATTATTAGATTTCATGATGAGTTCTATCTGTTCTTTGATATCTTTAGCCTTTCTCAGCGATCTTGGATGTAAAAAGTGTTTAGTACACCAACTATCACTGCGGTTATTTGCCTCCCATTGAGAGAAAACATTCAAAAGAGTAAGGTGATCGGACTCTGGAATTTGGAATCTTGATCTTGCGATATCTGATTCCTCCTGTCTTTCCTTTGGTCTGTAAAAAATGTTAGGGACTGACAACATTGAAACAATGGTACACATTTCCTGAGAGCAGTTATTTTCCGATGAAATCAGCAATAGCTTAGACAAACTTGGCTGTAATGGGAACTTCGTCATCTTCAACCCTAATCTAGTGAGTTTACCGAAGTTATCTAAAGCACCTAAAGCCCATAATTCATAAAGCGAATTCACCATTGTATCTTTTGGAGGTGAATCTAAGAATGGGAATTTAATCAAGTCATTGATTCCCAATGACTTCAACAGTAGTAGAGTGTTAGCCAGGTTAGTTCTTTGAATTTCTGGAATTGTCTGTTGATACATCTCCTCTCTTGTTGCTCTTTCTGTATAAAGTCTATAACAGCTACCGGCACTTGTACGACCTGCTCTACCTGCACGTTGGTTTGCATTTGCAACTGATATTGGAGTAATGTTTAAACTTTCAAGGCCGATTTTAGGGTTATAGACCTTAAGCTTTGAATATCCTGTATCTATCACAAACTTGATACCATCAACGGTCAAGGAAGTTTCTGCAATATTGGTAGCAACAACACATTTTCGATGTCCTTCTTCCGTAGGTTCGAAAATTTTCGCCTGTTGTTCTTGGGGTAATGAGGAGTAGATTGGCAAAATATCTAGAGGAGGCGGATCATCAAGTTTGGATAGCTTTTCCTTTAAAGCCTCACACGTCACTTCGATATCTTCCTGACCAGTCATAAAGATTAGAATGTCTCCTGGCCCACTTTGCAAATGAACCGTAAGTGCTTGTTTCACTGCATTTTCAACGTAATCTTCTATAGAAAATTTGGAATACATAATATCAACTGGGAATGTTCTTCCAGGAATCGTAAACTGTGGAGCGTTACCGAAGAACTCCGAAAACCTGTCCGCATTCATTGTAGCTGATGTTATGATCAACTTGAGGTTTCTTCTTCTAGATAGAAGGTTCTTGAACAACCCCAATAAAACATCTGTATTTAGTGTTCTCTCATGTGCTTCATCCATTATAACACATGAATACTTTTCCAAATCCGGATCCATCAAGGTCTCCCTCAATAAGATACCATCTGTCATATATTTGATGACTGTACTGGAGCTAGTCATATCCTCGAAACGGATAGAGTACCCCACCTCGTTTCCTAGTTTAACGCCCATCTCTTCAGAAACTCTTTTAGCGACTGATGTAGCTGCAACACGTCTCGGCTGTGTACACCCTATTAAACCAGAACTACCATAACCATCTTCATTGAGAAATTGGGTAAGCTGGGTGGTCTTACCAGAACCTGTCTCACCAATGATCACGACAACCTGGTTGTCTCTTATTATTTTCAACAAATCATTCCTAGCTTGATATGCAGGTAGAGTTTTCCTTTGTTCCAACAAAGTAATTCTTTTCCTTTCTCTCTGAGCATCGTTATTGGGCTGCTGTTGCCTTATTGGTTTCTTTGACTTCTCTGAGTTGGTTTCTTTTATACCTAAAACCTCGCCAATAGCAGACCTAGCCAAACTAGCAGAGTTCTTAGCTTTGATTTTTCTTTCTCTTTCTTGTCTCATCTTCTGCACAAGAGGGCTTCCTCTTCGACCGTGAACAGCAAGATCACCCTGTGGATCTCTTATTACAGGTACAGGGTCCGTTTGCCTCGTGAATATGTTGGAACCATCAAGAAACGGTGGTGATAAATGTTGTGTTGTTATTTGAACTCCAGGTTCATTGGCTTCTTCAAAATCTTGATCCACATCACCTTTTCGGATGGTTCCTGCATTATGAAGTCGGTTCTGTTCCCACACATCGTTGTCCCGTTGCCTCTGCCCTTTCCTGTTTCTAAACAGACTCATCTATGGTTGAGAAAAGTGGCAATTAATCTTTATACTATACCATCGAGCCTATATTTTTGTATGTGTATCGCATCGGTCCGGGCACACCTACTCTAAATTATATCTCGTACTTGAAGTTATTTTTAATAATGGTGGCTTCTTAGTCGGCGGAAACGCTTCTGTAGAAAGAGCATACAGTATACCCACATTCATGGCCCGTTTATTCTACCAACCAATAGCTTTTGAAGTTCAGAACAGCTTTTTGCCGGAAACACGTCTTTTAAAGGTCGCTTAAAGTCGCAAGTCGGAATATGACCTAATTCCGGGAGCTGCGAAATCAAAACAAAGAGTTGGTTGATCTATAGACAACTCTTCAGAACGAAACTGTCGTTGCCCACATAGTTCACTTTTCTGTAATGCCGCTTCACAGTGTTGCCCAGCTATTGAAAACCGAAGATGATTTGGACAAGATTGCTCATTTGCGGGAACAGATTAACAAGGAGAAATCATCGATTGAAATTGAATTGAAATCGAGGTCACAAATTGAAATCGAGAAATTGTTGACGAATTTTCAGAATTTACAGATAAGTTCCACTGAATTGAAGAAA
Source organism: Komagataea norvegica (assembly GCA_030567455.1). Lineage (NCBI taxonomy): Eukaryota > Fungi > Ascomycota > Saccharomycetes > Phaffomycetales > Wickerhamomycetaceae > Komagataea > Komagataea norvegica. The sequence goes on from JAJLSD010000010.1 coordinate 44,447, forward strand.
TTAAGGAAGTTTGTCCTTGAGATCAATGAATTGGCGGACTCTTCGTTTAATTCCATTGAGAACTACGAGTCTATTAATAAACTAACTAAGATTCATGAAATTTTTGAAATTGTCACGTTCATAGTCGATAAGATATCGAACTTTGAGCCAGAATTGCGTGAAATTGAAGAGTTGATTGAGGAGGAAAACTATGAACAGATAGATTCTGACTCACATGTTGCAAACTTACTACCAATTCATTACAAGTTGAACAACATACTGAATTTCAAAGATCTAGTTACAGAACTGAGCAATTTCTCCAATGACGATTCCAAATTCATTATCAAAAAATTAGTCAAGAAAATCGATCCAATAGTTTCTAAATTTAATACCATGCTGCGTAACATTATTTTTGGTCTGATTGAGAGTTGCAGAACCGGTAACAACAGTTTGGTTATTCGGTTGATCAAAATCATTGACTTTGAGGAACAGCAAGATCTCAAAGTTCAGAGTCAAAAGAAGGCATTGATGGACTCTTTGTCTGGTAGCACCGATAGTAATAATGCAATATTACTAGAGCGTCTTGTTAGTGGAAATCAAACAAACTCCAGAATATACGAAAGGGGGTATAAAGAATTTTTTGTTAAGGAGTGTGAAAAGGCAGTCAGAGATATGTTCCATCAGTGCTGGGATGCTTTTGAATCAAAGGGTTCAGTTCCAGAGTTGTTTGAGATTTTAAACAATTTGGAATGGGTATATCATGATTTGTCCGAAGTTCAGCTGAATTTAGCTAAACTAGTGCCTAAGAGTCCAAGATGGGACTTATTCAAGATCTTCTATGATATCTACTATAGAGAGTTGAATATCATTGTTAACAGGCTGATAGAGACTGAACCAGAAACTTACTTTATTCTAGAAATTATAGAGTTTGACTCCATGTTCAAAGAGATCATGAACAAAGAATTCAATTTAAAAACTGTCAAGACGGTAATCGGCGAGGTTGAAAAAGAGAAGCTATTAGATGATTATTTGAACCTCGTTATAACGAAAAATAAAGGATGGATGCAAAACTTGATGAAAACAGAGCAAGATACGTTCAAATCTAGAATAAGTGCACCTGAATTAGATTCTGAAAACCTTTACGGATTGGAAGGTTCAAAGATTGTGTTTCAGATGTTTACTCAACAGTGTGATGTTTCTCTAGGAACAAAGCAAGGTAAAATCCTTGATGGAGTGATTACTAAGTTTGTTGATTTATTGATTGAAAGACAAAATACATGGAGCAAATTGATACAATCAGAGGTGTCAAAATTGATTCAACAAAGCATCAGAGAGCGCTCAAAGAAGAAAAATAAAGAATTGACGGAAGATGGTGATGAAGTGCAATATGAGCCTGTTCCACCAGGTCTTTTTGAATACTTGATCGCATTGGGTAATGATCAGATGAGAGGCGCTGATTACACGGAGGCAATCTCGAATAAATACGGTTCGATGGTCTCCAAGAAATATCAGACAAGCATCAATGAAAACTTAGAGAAGGGTATCGATGGATTCGCTAACCTTGCTAAGCAATGTTGTGATGCAATCAGTGTTCTAATATTAAATGATTTGAATTCTGTCTTCGACAAAATTTTTGATAAAGTTTGGTTGAATGAGAAGAATGAGAATGTTGTGCAAATCATATGTGATACCATTTATGAATACTTAGGTGAGTTCAGAGAGAACATGAATCAGTATTTGTTTGAAATCCTAGTCGAGGAGATTGTTGAAGAGTGTATCTTGAGATACTTGAAAAATCTCCACAAAGAAACCAACATTTTCAAAGAAAAGAACAAAGATAAGTTTCTCGAATTGGTCAGGAACGATTTCAAAAACTTCTACGAGATGTTTATTCAATTTTTAGACGATAAAAGTACAATTGAAAGCAAATTTAAAATCATAGAGGAGTTTTCGGACTTTTTAGAGGTTCCTAATGAGACTCTTGAGGATCAGGACGTAATGTTGACTATATGGGGAACCCTAGTGAGGGAATACAATGACATACCTTTAAGATTCTTCGAGTTGATGGTAAGGTTCAAAGGAATCAACAAGAGTCAAAGCAAAGTGCTCTGTGCCAAGGCAGAGACGAAGCAAAGAAACATCTTGCAGCACGAAATTTCAGCCAATATGATTCAACAAACATACATGGGAAGTTTTTAGATCAGATCACAAATCCTGTCTAAACTTTTATATAGAACAAAGTTATGATTATGATGTACTCTTCCCTAAACTCACGGCGTATCGTAATCGTCCCATCCGTTTTGTTATTGTATAGTCCAGCACTGACTGACTTGACATCACCTTTAATATCTTTCGAGGCAATGGTTATGTTCACGGCCAGCTTATAGTCAACGAACTCCTCATTAGCTTTGAACTTCGTCAGTATTTGGGATGTAAGCTCGTTTGGTAGTTCCGTTATCTCCTTGGTAGACAATAAAGTGACTGCTTCGGCGTAGTATGAATCTAGTGATGCTTGGAAAGACATTGTCAGTGCAGAATATGAATATGGGGATATGGGCCTGGGCCCCTCTCATGTAAACACTGGGTGGGCCAGTCGTATATTAATAACGCGCTGGATTCGACCGGTCGGTCACCCTCGGTTCTCATGGGGTCCTGAGGCTGAGCCAAACTCACGTGACTTGTGGTTATTTTTTGTGACTATCGTCAAATCGGAATCGCATCTTTTTGGGAGGGCGATGAGCTGAGAAGCAGGATGCTGATGGCGAGGGTTTCCAGTGGAAGTGCTATCTTTTGAGTACAGGAAGAGCAAGAGAATAATTGTTTTCGCGCAGACAAGAGCTCTCTAGCTTGTCAGGTACCGGAGAATCGAGCATTCAACCGTTGGGCAAAGTGTGGAAGTGTGGATCACAGAGCACAGCTGAAACGGGAAATTTAGTCGGATAGCACAAATCGTGATTACAATCCTTTGTTGCGTTGACGTGAGAGACTACTAATTAGCACAAATCCCCGTCAACGGTATCAAATTTCAATCATATTCATCTTTCGAACCCAATATCCATACCAAGGGGTTATTACCTCTACCTGCTGTTTCCAAGTAGAATGACAAACGACATGGCGTCGATAGACAACTTGATCAACCAGGAAGGCACCTCATCGACAGCTGCTAACCATGTGGAAGATGAGGACAGAAAGTTTCTAAGAGCTGCTGCTGAAGCTATTGTTGCAACTTCCATGAATAGTCAAATAGATCCCACTATACTCGAACTCCTCAAAAGGATCCAATATGCATCTCATGACAACTCTAGTGCGCGTTCTCCACAGATACATCAACTACCGTCACAGCATCATTCACAACACCAATCACCACCACAACATCAACACCAAGATCAACACCAACACCAAAATGATGGTTTGGACGATAACCATGCTTCTATCAATAACTATAGCGCTCATGAGGACCTTTTTAACCATTCAAATCTAATAAACCCTATCAGGACGACAAATCAGAATCATTTCCCAACTTTCAACCTCAGCTACTTTGATAATATTGCTGCTGGTTCCAATAGAGCAGCTTCTTCAACTAATACCAATAGTACTATTGGTAGCAACAACAACAGCAACAACAACAACAACAACATTAATAACAACACTAACGGAAGCAGCTGGAGCTCATTAAACAACAATGTGATATTATCCAACCAAAGGAATAATTCCATTACTACTCCAAATTCGTTAACATCAGGATCGCCAGGAAACCACACCCCACCATCCACGACAGCTTCATCTGCGTCTAACACTTATAACGTTCCAACCTTACAACGCTCAGAGTCCACATCACATATAAACTTATCCAACAACAGTTCGGAGAAGCCCTTTATTTGTAAAGACTGTTCGCTATCACTCAGAAGATCATCAGATTTGAGAAGGCACCAGAGGGCACATCTACCGATACTTCCACATATCTGTCAACTTTGTGGTAAGGGATTTGCTAGAAAAGATGCATTAAAGAGACATAGTGATACGCTTACATGTAAGAGAAATAGAGAAAAGTTGTTGAGTTCAGGTGGTGATTTGGACAGTATACTGCTGACCCAGACAGGTTTTGACAAGTGAAGTATGGCTGAGCTTCTTCAATGTTAATTCAAGTTATTGTGGTGTGGAGGGAGGTGTTGGATCTTGATCTTGATCCAACTTTAACGATTTAATGAAAGATTTTTCATGATCTTATGGTGTTTTTTTTTTTATATATAAAATGGTTCTGATGCTTTGAAAGCGTCATAGATGTGTTCAATTAGATAATTAATATCCTTGGGATTCAAAATTCGAAAACTACGGTTGTATTAAATAAATTGAAAAAAGTATCGTGAACATTATCTCATCAAAAAGACCTTCAACAGTGCATGTATTATACACACGATTCACCTCAGTGAACCACTTCAAAATTAGTATAAACTAAGTTTCTCATCAATGAGTTGAGCTTATCCAAATCTTGGTTATTTATTTTCATTAAATCATTATTATCATTATCATTGCCATTGCTAGCGTCGTTTTCGCCTTTGTTCTCAAAAAATTCTGGCACGTGATCGACATGCTTCAACAGCAGCACGAGCTGTTCTTTGTTGTAACCAGATATGGCACGCCAGTTATACCGGGAGCCGCTAACAGCCGGATCATTCAACTTAATCAAAAGCGCCAATAAGACTTGCTTCAGAGTTAAGCTTAATTTCACCTTTTTTATCTCATTTAACTTCAGTAGTTTGTTCAAAATTATAACCACCTTTTGAAAGTCTTGAAAAGATGAAGTCGTTCGTATCATCAAATTCTCAATGAACATAGTAAAGTCATTCAGATAGTGCTTGTAGTCTTTGTTAATCTGTTCAAGATCCTTTGAGTTTAAATTCTGGTGGTATTTATTCAATATCAGCTGTACCGAATAATTGATTAGAAATCTGTAAATCGAAGAGCGCTCCTGTGCGCTATTTATGAACTCGTTGTCATAGGTCCCCTCGCCCATGATAGAGCTCTGTAAGGAAGAAAACATGAGTGATATAGACTGAACAAATGGGTCCTTTATATATCTCCTAACTGAAAACTTTTCTATTGTGTCAAATGTGCCGTTTCCTCAACCCGTACGCCTAACTAATTACACTATTCACAATGATGGACTCAAAAGAACATCGAATTGTAAATGTTCTAAAATATCTATTGCAAATCGAGGAACTATCGCTAAGTTAAACCTTGAAGCAAAGTTAGAGCCCAAAACCAGAGGTCAACTCAACCGAAGGAGAAAAATGGTTCAATGTCTTAATTATTTGACTCATACTCTTTAAGTTCCATAAATCCCAAAAATTATGGAAACTACGGCAACTGGTTCCCAAAGCGGTTAGTTTTCCGATGGTTACGCAGCCTCTGCCACTAATTGAAGTACACGTCAAGTGGATGCTTATGTCATCGTATCGTTAAGTACAGGAGAGAGAGAAACAACTATCGTTAAGTACAAGTGGAAGAGAGCTCGCTGAAAAAAGCCGTGTCTGGACACAGCCCTGCTCTTTCGGTTATTAGAGCCAGTCGTCTGGCAATTACTTTCAGCTGGTACGTTAGCTTGTGTGCGCTTTCTCTCTTGGAATGGGTTCTGCCATTTAAGCTCTGTCATATGCTTTTCGAACTCCCTGCCAATAGTAGACACTCCCGAAAGTGACTCATGTCACAAAAAAGACGGACTGCGTCACGTGACATGCGGGCCTCTATTTAATAGTCACGTGCCCTCGGCACGAAACCATGACAACTAGATACGAAGCTTCGTTACTAATTTTCTCCGCAAAATTGCAGATGATGCATAAACGGCCAATGACTAGACAGTGGAGCTGCTAAGTGTTTACTTTTTTAAAATTTAACTGTCTTCTCACCAGGGGTGTTTAGTGCTAAGTCTTGTCAAAATTTCCATGCAACTTCACGATAGCCTTAGCGAATTACTAGGCGTGTTTCAAAGACCAAGTGGGGATCTGATCTCGCTCCGTGATTCCGCTGAGTTCTCCAGCAAAAGCGGGTCTAACAAGTTATCCCAGGTCAACAGAAATGATCGCAGTTTAATGTCTGAAAAAGAGCAAAACATATCATGGATGATGTCAAAAGATAAGATAAAGGTTGAGAAGTCTAGATCTGTAGAGAGAACTCAGAGTCTGCACTCTAGTTCGGGCTTGGGACCTTCGTTTAATGAAGATGATGAATTGTTTGACTATGTTTCCTTCATTAAGAATTCAATCCCGGTGCCAACAAACAAAGATTTACTAACGAGCTCTACTGATGAAGTTTTATCCTTACGGCAGGCAAATGTGATAAGTTGTTCAAACTGTTTTACTGAAACTACTCCACTATGGAGAATCTCTACAACTGGAGAAATTCTTTGTAACGCATGCGGGTTATACTTTAAACTACACGGATTAGTGAAACCAGCTCCAAGCGATCCAGAAGCTGAAAATATGTTACATAGGAACGATCTGGGTTCGCATAGAGGGTCTATCTCGAAGGACAAGACCATTTCAAACATGATCAAATCAGAGACATCAAATGGGATTGATACGATGCACAGAAACGGTATAGGTTCACTGTTTGTTAGGAATCACAATATTAGTGATAACCACAACAATGAGGATAACTTAATCCGATTTGATAATAATATGACCAACGTTCAAATGGACGATCTGGTTCCTAGTTCTTCAAGAGATTCAACAAAGACTCGCCAATCAGATGACTTGAGCATAGAAATTGATGAATTCTTAGTAAATGAGGGAAATCTTTTGGACTTTGATCATATTATCATTGCTGATAATGAAGGCATAAATCCAATTAGCCCTCGCATATCATCACAGGGAAATAATGGTCAGTACTATTTTGATGAAATATGCCAAAGCGGGGATATGCCAGGGAGAGAGCTTTACGAGGAAAAGTATGCATGGTTAAAAATGAGTTTTTGATGTGCCTTTCTGTTCATAATGTAACGTTCAGCCGGACGCGATAAGAATCTCTACATATTTGTTTTCTATTTAATTGTATACTAAGTATCTAAAATAGACAAACTTTTAATCCAAAATAGAAAAAAAAGTCCAAAAAAAAAAGGGCCAAAAAATCAAAAAAAAAGCTCCATAAGTAAATAAAAATCTCATTAACTTTACCATGATAATAAAACCACCTAAATATAACAGAAAAGAAAGATCAAAGTAAAACTGGGGCAAATTTCAATGCCCAGCAGGGTAAACCAATAATGTCATGCGTAGGGACATCAAAGTAACAATTTCCTTTAACTCCAGATCCACATGCCACATCGAATAGACATGATCTGTAATGAATGAGTAGACATATCCAACAAAATCATTGAAATTCAAGTGTGACTATGAAAGAATTAATTATAAAATCAATATTAAACAACAAAATGCAAACTAACAAATAAAACAAAACCGAATCTCTAAAAACTTCCGATAAACAACAATTAAGAATAAGTTTCAATAAGAGTGTCACGCAAGTTACCAGAAATGGCTTCTGGTTGAGCATCTTGTAATCTGAAAATACTTTCAATAACACTTAACTCTGGAGCAGTGGTATCTAAACCGGAAACGGCTAACCAATCATTAACGACCAAACCAGCACCAACGACAGCAGAACCACGATTCACAGTACCAGCGACTAAAGGAACTTGTAACAAAGATGAAAGTTCTTCTTGATCAGCAATGGAAGTTTGTGAATGGACAATACCACCTTGGTTAGACAAAGCACAGTATGATCCTACCAAAACGTTACCTGCAATGGTTTGTCTGAAAACTTCAACCCCCAACACATCGGCAATCAATTCTTCAGTTTCTCTTTCAATATCTGGATGCACTAATGCAACGTAATCATTACAACAAATAACGTTACCTAGAGCTGATAATCTTTCTTCAACACGTTGTATTCTCACAGAATCTGGTAAACTGTTTCTCAAATGCATTAGTTCTTGGTCAGTGGTTTGAGCAGGAACCAAAAGACCTCTTCTGTTACCTGCAGTCATTCTACCGACAATTCTGGTACCGGCAATAGTGGTATGCACGATTGGGATCACATCACCTAATTCAGCCTCAAAAGCTGAGTAAAAGTTCTCTGAACCACCAACGGCAACTAAACAGTAGGAGTTGGTCAGTCTGGAAAAGACACCAACGTCATTAGAGTTCTCAAATTGTGTTCTACTAGCCATTTTCTCTCCTTTTCTTATGGTCTGAACTATGATTTAGATAAAAGTTTCTACACAGTAATTTTTTTCCTTTTAAAAATTTTTCACTCTGCTAAACCTCGGTAGGCGCCGCAGTGATTAGGTCAGCGCTTTTCCGCGAATTTCCCAGGTTTTTCAGAAGCAAAAATTAAACGAAAATCAAAGTCGATTCGAAAACGAAAACAAACCGAGAAAAAACAAAGCGATTGGAAAAACAAGCACCGTGTCTCTGTTAACAAACCGCTGTCAATCGAGAGAAAGCTGGAACCATCCCGGCCCTCACAAACTGCAGCATCTTTGAAGAAACTTACAGTCTACAGCGCCCTTTCCTGTTTTCCCTTGTTAGCCCCTTGGCCCTTTACCGCCCCTTTGAGATAAATTCAATAGCGTACCCACGCAGGAAGACGAACAGCACGATCCAAAAGACGCGCAATGCCCACACCGAACCCATCGGACACACAAGCTTCTGTGGTAGACATGTCGCCAGTGAAAGTCGTGGAGCCATTCCCACAGTCCAGACTGGAGTTGGAGTTTCAAATCTTGAGATATCGTTCACTTCACGAGACTAAAGCCAACTACCTAGAAGAAGCTGCCTTGGAGAAGGTATTGTTTCAAGTCAGTGAAAAACAGGAGAAGTATAAGGCTGATCACGAAAGATTAAGAAAAGCTGTTTTACAAAGGAAAGCCAAGTATGATCAAAACTTACTCAAGGATCAACTGATCACATTACAGCTGTTGTCAAAGAACTTACCTATTCCTTCAGCGCTTCGTTCCCAATTCTCGCCAGGTGAGAGTCTGAAACAGTCTGAGCATGAAGCTGAGTTAACTAAAATAGAGGCATCTGTTGATTTCACTGAACGGTTGAAAAATCTAGGTGTTCAAGATAGGTTTAGTATTGACTCAGAATCTTCAATTTCTGCAAGCTCTGCTCAAAACATAGAGTCTGAGGGTTTAATAAGAGCTAGAATTCAAACTAGACTCAATGAGTTAGAAAGGCTACCTGCCAACTTGGGAACGTTTAAAACTGGCGAGATTACCCTAACGGCCCCTGATGATTTATCTGAAACTGTTGACGACTTGAAAATCAGAGCTTTGCTAGAGTTAAAATCTTTAAGACTACTATCTAAGCAGAAACAGCTGAGAAAGAACTTACTTTTGTCCATTGGTTCCAAGGCTCATACGACTGTTGATTACTTGAAAAACCATCCAACTACGCTCACTGCTCAAAGATCATTACAGATCAGACCGAAGATTGTTACCAAACAAACTGCAAGATTAGCTGAAGAGTTAGAGAAACAGCAATATTTAGAGAAACAAAAAATCGAACTTGCAAAACGTTTACAAAAAGTTGAACGAATTTTGAGCAAGTCTGAAGATATCAGAATTGCTAGAGAAGAGAAGTTGATCAAAAAATCATCATTTGCTAGGTCTATCACGCAGTTGCATACTCAAATCGAAAAGGAAGAAGGTAAAAAACTGGGTAAGAATGCAAGACAGCGTTTACAAGCTTTGAAGGCAAATGATGAAGAGGCATATTTGAAGTTATTGGATCAAACAAAGGATACCAGAATTACACACTTGCTAAAGCAAACTAATCAGTTCTTAGATTCTCTGGCCAAAGCAGTTCAAACCCAACAAACTGAAGCTAAGTTAGCTAATGGGGAAGAACTCACTGCAGAACTCACGGAGGAACAACGAGAAAATATTGATTATTATGAGGTTGCCCATAGTGTCAAGGAGGAGATCAAAGCACAACCTTCAATATTGGTTGGTGGTACGCTAAAAGAATACCAGATCAAAGGGTTACAATGGATGGTTTCCCTATATAACAATCATTTGAATGGTATTTTGGCGGATGAAATGGGTCTAGGTAAGACTATCCAATCCTTATCACTAATCACATATTTGATTGAATTCAAAAAACAACCAGGTCCATATTTGGTTATTGTCCCATTGTCAACTATTACTAATTGGACACTTGAATTTGAAAAATGGGCTCCTTCCTTGAAGACAATTATTTATAAAGGAACACCAACACAGCGTAAGAACATGGCCTATGATGTGAAGACTGGAAATTTCAATGTTTTGTTAACAACATTCGAATATATTATCAAGGATCGTCCAATTTTGTCAAAATTAAGATGGGTGCATATGATTATTGATGAAGGTCATAGAATGAAGAATGCACAGTCTAAATTATCGGCAACTATTTCACAATATTACCATACTAAAAATCGTTTGATTTTAACTGGTACTCCATTGCAAAATAACTTACCTGAATTATGGGCACTATTGAACTTCGTGTTACCAAAGGTTTTCAACTCGGTTCAAACCTTTGATGAATGGTTCAATACGCCATTTGCAAACACTGGTAGTCAAGAAAAGATAGAATTGACTGAAGAAGAATCGTTGTTGGTTATTAGAAGATTGCATAAAGTTCTAAGACCTTTCCTATTGAGACGTTTGAAAAAGGAAGTCGAGAAAGATTTACCTGACAAGGTTGAAAAGGTTGTCAAATGTAAACTATCAGGTTTACAATATGTCTTATATCAACAGATGTTGAAACATAATGCTTTATTTGTTGGTGCTGGTGCTGCAGGTGCGACTAAATCTGGTATCAAAGGTTTGAATAACAAAATCATGCAACTGAGAAAGATATGTAACCATCCTTATGTATTCGAGGAGGTTGAAAATGTCATTAACCCAACACGAGAGTCAACTAATAATTTATGGAGATCAAGTGGTAAATTTGAACTATTGGATAGGGTTTTACCTAAATTCAAAGCATCTGGACATAGAGTCTTAATCTTTTTCCAAATGACTCAGGTTATGGATATCATGGAAGATTATCTAAGATGGAAAGGTTTAACATATTTGAGATTGGACGGTAGTACAAAAGCGGACGATCGTACCGATATGTTGAAAGAATTCAATCACCCAGATTCGAAATACTTTTGTTTCTTGTTATCCACCAGAGCAGGTGGTTTAGGTTTGAATTTACAAACTGCTGATACGGTTATTATCTTCGACAGTGATTGGAATCCACATCAGGATTTACAGGCGCAAGATAGAGCGCATAGAATTGGTCAAAAGAACGAGGTTAGGATCTTAAGATTGATCACATCCGATACCGTGGAGGAAGTTATCCTGGAGAGAGCATTGCAAAAATTGGACATTGATGGTAAAGTTATTCAAGCTGGTAAATTCGATAATAAATCCACGTCGGAAGAACAGGAAGCCTTCTTGAGAGAATTGTTGGAAAACAAAGGTGCTTCAAATGATGAAGAAAAGGAAGATCTTGATGATGATGAATTGAATGATATCTTAGCTAGAGGTGAGGAAGAAAAGGAATTGTTCATCAAAATGGATCTTGATAGAACTACCACCGAAAAGATTGAAATGAGAAAGAATAATGGTTACAAAGAGAGACTTCTTACCGAAGATGAATTACCAGATATTTTCACTGAGGACATCACCCAACATCTCGATCAAGACTACGGCAATAAAGAATTAGGTAGAACCAGAGAGAAGAAGCGTGTCTATTACGATGATGGTCTAACCGAGGAACAATGGTTAGTGGCAATGGACGATGAGGGTGATAGCGTAGAAGCTGCGATCAAGCGTAAGAGAGAAGCAAGAGAGAGACGTTTGAAAAAGACTAACGAGGAGAATATCGAAGAGAATCCAGATGACAGTATCGCCTCTGTCACCAACGGCCGCCCTAAAAGATCAAGATCAGCAACAGTTGAAACAAAGGCTGAAGAAGATGAAGTGGATGGAACTGTTGTTAAAAAGGCAAAGAAGGACCCGGCAGGTGGATTCGTAAATGCTGCTCTCGATCTTCTAGATGAACTTCAGGATTTGAAATCAGAGGAAGATGGACATTTATTAAGTGAATACTTTATTGAGTTGCCTTCAAAAAAACTATATGCGGATTATTATCAATTGATTCCAAAACCAGTGGCCATCCAGACCATCAGAAGAAACTTGAAATCGCATAAGATCAAATCCTTCGGTGAATTTAAAGAATTGGTTTCGACAATCTATTCAAATGCTAAGTTTTACAATGAAGAAGGTTCACCTGTATATCAGGATGCCATGGATTTGGAAGAATATTCCAAAAAGAGAATTGAAGAAGTTGAAGAATCTCTACAGTGAAAAAGAAGGGATAACTGTACTATATAACTAAAACCAAAAGAAATAATGAAAATTTGTTCTCTATAGATAAAAGATCGCGTAGTGTTGTTGCTCGTACCAGGTTTCCCAGCTATCGAACCCCATCAGGTTGAAAGAACCATTACAGCAGAAACGGCAGCGAGTCTCATTTAACCAGCAATACAATGCCTAATTAGATCCATTATGGACATCAGTCATGAGCTACCAGAGGCATTGACGGAGAACAGGCCATCGAGACGCCGGTTGTCTTCAGGGTTAGCGACCCCAGCATTAATCGAACACTCAGATGAGCCATCACCAAACAACTCAACCTCTGACATTGGATTATCGGCAGAGCTTTCGTATCATGAGAAATTGCGGAGGTTCAAACTATACATGAATCTCTGTAATGTTGATAGCGTGGAAGCTGACCGGTATGCTGCAACAGATGATGATGATGAGTACTACAATGACGGAATCGTATCGAAGACGCTATCTGTGAAGTATGTCCAGAGGCCATCACGCATGAATCTTTCAGGCACCGTCCCTCAACAATGCTCAGAATCCGTTTTCAATGCGTATGAGAGGTACGATCTGAGGAAAAAGCAAGTTATCAAGGAGTCTGGTGCCCAACCCGGTAAAAAGTATGATGATTGCTTGGATATACAAGCAATTGATGATATATCAACACATACGATCTGTTTCAATGAATTTAAAAATAACTTGGTCGGATCCTGGAAAAACTTTACATTTTTTGCCAGTGATAGTCTCATATTTGTGGATGATGGCGTTGATCGTTACTATATTGAAACCAGGCCACGGTTCACCACAAGAGATCATATTGCAGCTGCTGTCATTCGCCATGCACCTCACTCGATCAACTTCATCAAAGTTTCAAAGTTTGCTGAGAAAGATGTGCTAATAGTCTGTGTGGATGATGGTAGGGCATTGATTTACGAACTAGGGGATAAATCTCCAGAGATGCTAGTGCAAATTAAACTGAAATCATCTGTCTGGGGAGCTGATTCAAGTGGGGATTTTTTGGCATTTTCAGACAACTCACATACGTTGACACTCTTTCTTATCAGAAATAACTGTGTTTACTGTACTACGACAATACCGTTGATGAGCAACATTCCTGATCTGGAGATAGTACATGTTCACGGCGAGACAGTGTTGGTGAGTTGCATTTCTATATCAGGTGAGCTGGTGATATTTGAATTCAACATTCAAGATACAGGGAAACAAACTGAAGATGAGGCACTTGACCCGCTAAGATTTGACATTGGCTCTGATGTCTCGCAAGAAAAGTATCGAATCACAAGTCATGTGAGAAACCGCTCAATGCTCAGTGGTGACGGATGGACAGTCAATAAAATCCATGAATCATATTTCAAAGAGGTCAACGATCCATCGTACCTGGGAATGACAGACTTGAATCCCAGAAATATACTTGAAAAGTCTAAAGTTCTAAATCTGAGCGAGAATCACCTGGTGACTTCTAATCTTGGAGGGGCTGCCAGGTTTGAAAATATTCATATCAGAACCAAATATGACGCACTAGCAGACAGATCAGACAATTTGAACTCATTCACGAGTAACTTTCATAGAATAAGAAAGAAATATTTCAGAACAAGTGAAGATGAGCCAAACCACTCTGCGTGTCTGAATGATTTGTTTTTGTTGATAACTACACATTCAAGGACTGCTCTCTATTCGGCAGATGGGTTGATATGCAATTGTCACACGGGTGATATGTTCGACGTGGAGTTGCCCTCAGATTCAGCTGTTTATTTCAACAGAATGTCAATTGCTAGGGTAATCCCTGGTCTATCTGCAGTTATTGTTGTCTCACAGGCTGGGTTCTTTACGATATTTAGGTTAGTCAAGCATAGAGGCGTGTATTCGTTCCGGGAAGAATACACAGAGTCTATTTCTACCGAAGATTACATGATTGAGAATGCTGAGAATGGCGACGAAGTCTATAGTTCAGTTGCAGGCTGTTTGGTGACTAAGTTGTCTGACTCAGAGGATGTCTACAGTATTAAATTGTTATCAGTTGGATATTCCTTAAAAGAGTATATCGTGAAGCAAACAAACGATATAGATAATTTGTTAGTGGATTCTCTGGTCTAGAATGGTGATCCCTCCAGAGGGAAATGATAAAAGTAGTAATAATAATAATAATAATAATGTGGAGATGGGCCCATGCTGGGGGCTGCAGGTAAGTCAAATTGAGTAATTTATGAGATATAAAGAAAGTAGCAACTGTATCTGAACTCACGCCATCATCTTGAGTTTGTGTCACGAAGATCTCCAGGATGAGACCACCCTCTGTTTTGAGTCGGGACACGTTCCGGGTGCGTGTTGCTACCAGAACTCCTACTGGCTGTCCTTCGTTTCGGAGGGGATCGTGTCGGTCTAGAAGATTCCCGCTCCTTCCAGCTCCTTCCAGCACCTTCTAGAGCCTGTTCCGGCCACGCCTTTCCGGAACATGCGACCGCGGAAAGTTGACAGCTAAAGTACATAAAGAACCATAAAGCGCAAGTTTCATGTCCAAAGAGTTTATTTTGTGGACCCAATTAACAAAGACATAGAAAGATAAGCATGGAAGAAACACAATTCACAGACAGAGCATTGGCAATTGTCACCAATTCACAAAAGCTTGCTGAAGAACATGCACATCCACAGCTTCAACCAATTCACCTTCTAGCTGCGTTTGTCGAGAAACCAGAAGACGGTTCGACCAATTACATTCAGACACTTCTTGAAAAGGGTAGATTTGACTATCAGCTATTTGAAAGAACAGTTAACAAACATTTAGTCAGAACTCCATCTCAAAACCCTGCCCCATCTCAAATTACTCCAAGCTACGCTACTGGTGAAATCTTGAAGAAGGCCCAGAAAATCAAGTCTCAGCAAAAGGACAGTTTCGTCGGTCAAGATCATATTCTTTTAGCCTTAATTGAGGATAAAACTATACAGACGATTCTTCAAGAGGCCAGTATCACCGTTGAAGGATTGAAGCAACAGATATTGACTTTGAGAGGTAACCAAAAGATAGACTCCAGAAGTGCTGATACCAGTCAAGAATTGGAATATTTAAGCAAATATGCCCTTGACATGACTGCTCTTGCTAGAGAGGGTAAATTGGACCCTGTTATTGGAAGAGAGGAGGAGATTAGATCCACCATCAGGGTCTTGGCCAGAAGAATAAAGTCTAATCCTTGTTTGATTGGTGAACCAGGTATTGGTAAGACTGCAATCATTGAAGGTGTTGCTCAGAGAATCTTAGAGAATGATGTTCCAACTATTTTACAAGGCTGTCTCTTATTCTCATTGGATTTAGCTTCATTAACAGCTGGTGCCAAATACAAAGGTGATTTCGAAGAAAGATTAAAAGGTGTTTTGAAAGAGATTGAACAATCCAAGACTCTGATCATCTTGTTCATTGATGAAATCCACATGTTGATGGGTAATGGTAAAGATGATGCTGCTAACATCTTGAAACCTGCCTTATCAAGAGGTCAATTGAAAGTCATCGGTGCAACCACAAACAACGAATACAGATCAATTGTTGAAAAGGATGGTGCCTTTGAGAGAAGATTCCAAAAGATTGATGTCAAAGAACCATCTGTTAGAGAAACAGTTGCAATCTTGAGAGGTTTACAACAGAAGTATGAAATTCATCATGGTGTTAGAATCTTAGATTCTGCTTTAGTCAGTGCAGCTCAATTGGCCAAGAGATACTTGCCATACAGAAGATTACCAGATTCAGCTATTGATTTGGTTGATATTTCATCAGCTGGTGTTGCAGTGGCTCGTGATTCTAAGCCTGAAGAACTAGACTCTAAGGAACGTCAAATCCAATTGCTTCAAGTTGAGATCAAGGCTTTAGAGAGAGATCAAGAAGCTGATCCAACTACTAAAGAAAGACTTAACCAAGCTAGACAAAAGGAAGCTTCATTAGAGGAGGATTTGAAACCATTAAGAGAGAAGTACAATGAGGAACGTAAGAGTCATGAAGAATTAACTGCTGCAAAGAGAAAATTGGATGAATTGGAGATCAAGGCGGTCGATGCTGAACGTCGTAATGATACTGGTACTGCAGCTGATTTAAGATACTTCGCCATTCCAGAAGTGAAGGAAAGAATCAATCAATTAGAAGCTCAAGTTGCTGAAGAAGAATCTAAAGCCGGTTCCAATTCATTGACTCAAAATGTTGTTGATAGTGATACAATTGCTGAAACTGCTGCTAGATTAACAGGTATTCCAGTAAACAAATTGACTGAAAGTGAAAACACAAAGTTAATCGCCATGGAAAAGGAACTATCACAAGCTGTTGTCGGTCAAAGTGAAGCAGTTAGAGCTGTCTCCAATGCGATTAGATTGTCAAGATCTGGGCTCGCAAACCCTCACCAACCTGCCTCATTCTTATTCTTGGGTTTATCCGGTTCAGGTAAAACTGAATTGGCTAAAAAGCTAGCAGGTTTCCTTTTCAACGATGAGCAAGCCATCATTAGAATTGACTGTTCTGAACTAATGGAGAAACATTCAGTTTCAAAGTTATTGGGTACTACATCAGGTTACATTGGTTACGAAGAAGGTGGTTTATTAACTAATCAACTACAAAGAAAACCATATTCAGTTGTCTTATTTGATGAAGTTGAGAAGGCTGCGCCTGAAGTCTTGACCGTGTTATTGCAGTTGCTGGATGATGGTAGAATTACGTCAGGACAAGGTAAGACAGTTGATGCATCTAATGCTATTGTCATAATGACTTCCAATTTAGGATCTCAATACATTGTCTCTCAGCCAAAGTCTAAGATTTCAGAACAAACAAAGGAGTTGGTGATGACTACAGTGAGAGGTCATTTCAGACCGGAATTCATCAACAGAATTTCATCCATTGTTGTTTTCAATAAGTTATCAAGAAAGGCTATTCACAAGATTGTATCGATCAGATTAAAAGAGATTGAACAGCGCTTCATTGAAAATGATAAAAGGTACACGTTGGATGTTTCCGATGAGGTTATTGACTACTTGGCTAGAAATGGTTACACTGAAGATCTAGGTGCTAGACCATTGAACCATTTGATACAGAGAGAAATTTTAAACAAATTGGCAATCTTAGTATTGAAGGGTCAAGTGTTGGACAAGGAAAACGTTCAAATTGTCATGAAAGATAATCATGTTCAAGTTCTCCCAAATCACAGTGATACTATGGATGTTGATATTGATGGCGAAGAATGGACTGATAGTGAAGATGAGGATGATGTTCTATCGGAGGTGACTGAACTTGACTAGATTTTTTGCTAGTGGTTGATTAATTTTGGAGATATGTTTTAGTTTCATTTCGTTTTGTATTTAGTTTTGTATAGCTTTTTTTTTAAGTTAATGATATTGATTGAATTAAGGTATGTAGTTGGCCAACTTTATTAGCAATTACTCGCTCTGCGGTCTTCACATCTTGTATCATAGGCGTTCTTTGAAAAACACTCAATAAACTCCATCTTCGGCAGATCGATAAAGTCACACTGGCTCACCTTCGGATACTTCAGACTCTGTAACAGGAGCCATTTCAAAACCTAAACCTTTCATCATCGATAGAAACGACTTTTTCATCGACTCGAAACTGCTGCTGCACTCCTCCAAGTTTTGAGGATCATACAGTTTGACATGAGAGTAGTCGATCAGGAAAATGGTACCATCTAATTGGACCCTCGTATTGCTTCTTTTAATATCGAGACGATGTATGCCTAACTTTGAAAGCATCTTAATCTGCTCGAGTCCTGTCGTCAGACTCAATTGCGTGAATGCAAAATCTCCACAATCCTGAACATACTCTACAAGAAGAAAGCAACCGGTTTCCAAAATTCGCCAAACAAAGTCGTTGGAATCATCCAAAACCATCTCTAGCTGGCCACAATCGTGAAGTTTTGGAGCATTGATTTTGTTTCCAGGGTTCGCATTGTTGTGACCCTCGATGTATTTAAGGGAAGCAACCTCTGGAAGATACCTTTCATTCAATTGATACATAAAAAACTGTTCTGGTGATTCAAATCCAAAAGCAAGTTCATGCCGAGGGTTCTTTAGCATGAACTCGTCATACACCTTCAATATGACAGTATCAGCCTCTGCTGGGATCGAACTCATCTCTTCAAAAAAGTCAGGAAATAGGTCTCTACCTATCTGTAAGACTTTCGAATTGTAATCACCTTCTTGAAGTATAGTAAAATTGAGAGGCTTTTGATAATCATAATGAAACGTTAGCCATATAACTTCATGGGGGAAGGCAATGCGCCGCATTTCTGGCCTACTTATCACTGATATAGACCTTGATTCTAGCACTTTTCTCTTCATGTCCTCGAACTTGGCATCACAGCGAAACATTTTAACCATTTTCTTATAATGTACCTCCTCTCTGACCTTAATGATGAGTTCCTGTTCCTTAGTAGGGTTGTCCCTGGATTTAATAGCACAGTACAGTAAAACAACTGTTGGAGTCAGACTATGAATGTCAGTGGAGAAGGAATCGACTGCTTTGCAGCGAATTGGGAGATGCAGAGTGTCATCTTTAAGTTGGGGTTCATCAGATATTTCCACCACAGCATACCACCTACTGTCCGTAATCACTACTCTGTTGGTCGCATAAGTGATGAGGTGAACCAAGAGTTGCTGGCAACAGTGTTCGTAGAATGGCGGCTCTTCTGTCACAGATCCTTCCAGATAGTCGACGAACTTCTTGATTGAGCCGGTTTTGACCTCGACACAGACCAGAAAGCCGTTCATTTCAGTTGAAAATAAAGTCCAATCCGTTCTCTCTCGGGTGCAAAGAAAACAACACCAGAGGTTGGGACATTGTAGTTGAACAATACATCGGCTGGAAAAAGGATCCGAAGTAACTTCCACAGTGGGTTTAGCTCCATTGCGATAGCGAACCGCTCGCGAGCGAATTCAAGAGCAGAGCTGAATTGTTCCGGTGATTCAAAGTTAGTAACAACAGCAGACCAAGTTTCTGACATGTCCACAGGGCCTTCATAGTTACGAACAGTACCAAACACACGCTCCGCCAGTTCGTCAAACTCTCCATCTGGGATCACTCCAGTTGGAACAAAACTGAATGGCATTAGCATATTAGCGTTCCTCTCAGTTGTGGATGCAACAGCGGCGGCTGTCCCTAGCTGATCATCATTTGGTGGATAAAAGCAAGCTGGCAGACGGTTGAGTCACCTAACAGCAGCAAGTAATTTAGAAGCGTTGATGTGTACCACAGATTCTCGCTTCACCCTACCAACACTCACGACTGGCGTATATAGTAGGCGTTCCAATAGCCCATTTGGACTCGTGTCTTTCCGGAAGGAGCTGTCTGCAGTGCTTCCAAGTGCGCGTAGAGCCTCGCTGTACTGTGCCTCGTCATTTAGTGGTGCTGGGTTCGGTTCTCGGTCCATGCCAGGTATAGCGCTGCTGTGCGAATGCCTTGCTGACTCCAAGTTCCAACTTGTCTCTATTATAGTTGTAGTTGTGGTTTTGAAAAGTGACACATTCTTAATTTATCCGTGTGTTACCCGGAAAGGTGTGAACACATAGCTAATTCATTCTACACATACCTTAACGGTAAGATGCACAAGAGCGGTGGATCTACTTCAACTCCATACTTTATTCGGGGTTTTAATCAGATGCTGCCAAAGAGATGTCTGTCTGCCAACTGATCTCAACCCTTCAGACTACTTGATTGGTTGGTTCTACCTACATCTTCCAAATACAACATTACCGTAGTTTTCAAGAGGTGATATACTGGTTTTCATCATGATACACAAACTTGGGCCTAGATCTTACCAAATGCAATTTTGAATTTACCCTGTCCTTCAGTTTCAGCTCTTGCAACTGCCTTTTTATAAGCAGGTCTTTCTTCAACCTGTTTCAACCATTTCTCAACAAGTGGATACTTTGACCCGTCAAAGTCCTCGAAGCGTGAAGAGTTGTACAGAATCTGGACAGCAAAATGCAACATGATGTCAGCACCACTTATCTTATTCTGGACAAAGAACAACGAACCTTCAGCAGCAGTCTTTGCATTCTCAGCCAATTTAGACTCTAAGATAGAGAAGGCAATGTTCACTTCAGGCAAAGAATAGGTGTCCCTGATAGCGTGGGAAAACTTAGTGACGACAGGTCTCATCAAGTAAGGTGCCTTGTGCACAGCAGTTTCCAAGACAAGAACCATGGTCAAGAATGGTTGAAGTGACGCTTCTGTAAACTGGATAAGATAGTCAAGTTCGTCCTCACCTTCGTCATCAACAGGTTGCAGCACTCCATCTTTGGAGAAATGCTTCACGAGATAGTTGACAATGTGGCCGGATTCAGCAACAATAACAGGTGGCTTGCCATTCTGGTAGTCCACTTCAACGACTGGAGACTTACCGGTTGGGAAAACGTCTTTCAATGCCTTGTCGGCTCTGTTGCCTGCATCTCTCTTGTACAGTTTCAGCTTGTACTCCACGCCCAACTCTTCAAGCAACCAGGCAATACGCTGAGATCTCGATGTCTCTAGCCTGGCGTGATTGTTAGTAGACTATCCCCACGGATGACCCCCACGGGATGAGCAGGAGGTGTTGACAGACAGACATACCAGTGTAAAGTGATGATAGGAGATGATGATGCCATTGTGTGTTTATACTGTGTATGTGTATAGATATAGATATAGATATAGCTAACAGGACCCACTCAACAATGAGTTAGCAGCAGGTGTGCCAGCAGGTGGCCTGCTATATATAGTAGATGCCCGATTGTGTCAAACGGCACACGGCTAACCGGCAACCGGCAGCGGGGCAAACTCGGCTGAAAACAGCGCCGTTGACGTTTAACCAGCGGCTTCAGCCATCGCAACCACCTCAACCACCTCATCGGCCACCGCAATCAGCTCTCTCAGCTCTCAGCAATTGAGCAATTGAGTTGCTAGGCGGCTGGGTACGATGACTACTGCTGCTGCTACTCCTCCTCATCCTACTCCTCCTACTCCTTCTTCATCATCCCCGCGCAGGACCTTCCTCGACCTGCCCACCGAGGTGCTGCTCCTGATATTGGACCGTCTGTCAAACGAGGACCTTAACTCGCTGTTTGCTATTCATGCTTTCAAAAAAAGGGTCTCTGGTCTCTTTGGTGTCATCTCCGATGAAGCCTCATCACGATTCTCGAATATACCCGCAGCGTCGCAGCTTACGCACAACGGCGTCTTCAAGAAGGATTTGTTTCTCATTGTCGAGATTTGCAACCTCAGAAGCAACGATAATATCATAACGACCCTTTCTAATGGCATCAGCAACAAAGTCAGCATATACAACCAGTTCGTTGGAGACTCCATGCAAGATGGTCGGTACAGTTTGAAATGGATGTGTACGCTGGGTCCCAAGACACGATCGGTATGCTTTGAGGATGTTCAGAAGCTCACTCTATCAGATGTCGAGTTTGATCCGTCCATCTTCCATTTCCCTAAACTGGAAAGACTGAAACTGATCAGATGTAACAGCAAGAACCACGCTGCAAAGTTTGACTTCCCGAACTTGAAGCATTTGAAGATTGAATTCTATCTGTATCCAATGGACAAATGCATTGACTTCACCAGTCATTCGAAGTTATCAACATTATCATTCTCGGAAATTGAAGATATACCATATTGGGACACTGTTGAAAGTTCATCAATACAAGAAATCACAATGACGGAATGTGACAGCTTGATGAAGCTTTCAAGACTGACATTCCACAATTTAACAAAGTTGACCATCAAGGACCTGGACATTAGAGAAATCTCATACCTCTCATGTCCAAATTTGAAACTGCTTCATGTTGAACAATTCATGCAATCAATCATCTCAATACATGACGTTGACCTCCCGTCGCTGGAATCCATCCTGCTGTGGGTCTTTGAGATTGAAAATCTCTATAACGTGAATATTCCAAAAGTCGAAAGAGCCTCTGTCATGTTATCTAACGAGCCATTGGCATACAACAACGACCAGCAAGTGGATCTAACATGTTTCAAATCCCTCTCGTCGATTCAATTGTGTCTTGGCATCGAAATAGTGCAATACGTTGACTGCCTACAGGACCTAGAAGTCCGTGGGCCATTCAGCAATCCAATCCTATTCCAATCAAAATTCACTAACCTCTCAAAGCTTCATCTATACTTCAACAATTCATTCACAGAGGTGCCGAAAATCAACGCACCAAACTTGAAGTTTCTTAGACTATCAAGATGTATCAGTCTGAGATCTCTGGACTCGTTGAGCATGACGTATCCAAATTTGCAGAACCTTGAGATTGAGTATTCCGGGCTCTGCAAGATGATTGGTCTCACGTTCCCCAAATTGAAAACGTTCAAGTACATATCATCAACCTCCCAACCGCTGATTGTGAAAGACTGCGAGTTTCCTAGTTTGAAAGTGTTTGAAGCTACCAATTTAGAGATCAAAAGCGATGAGAGGTCAGTATTCCAATTTCTGGCGCCGGCGCTCATCCTGTTTAAAGTAAAGGACTTCAACATTGAAGAGTTGATAATATCAGGTTTGAATTTTGCGAATTTGATGCAGTTGCGTGTCATTGGCGGGCTTGAGAAATTGAGATTGATACACTGTGAGAGTTTAAAAGCCATGGACATCAGCAAGAATCAACTCAAAGAGATTGAAATAGTGGGTGAGTTATCACAGTTGAAGGCGTTTGATTGTGTCAGTACGAATATTCTTGATTTTGAACATGTTCCGGGTAAGATCCCCTTGTTGAAAAGGGTTGTTTATGACGAGATGGTTTCTTTCATTCCGAGGGATGGTTAATAAAATGGGTTTTTATATAAGGGTATTTATTTATATTTTTCTGGATTTTTGAATAATGTTGGTTTAAGGAGAAAAAGGTCAATGGGATATAATTGGTAAACGGATAGTATTCACATTTGTAGCAGCGATTTTAACAGAAAAATTATACAGCTTTGTTTCGAAATATTTGCTGCTGTATGCACCTCTTATACTTCTCTTACACTAAATTCACCCACCAAACGAATAAATATCTATATCAAAAAAAATATGCTAATGATTCTATAAAACTTTAGTTTCCAACTTTCATTCTCCTCAACTTACTCTATATTTATCCCATTCACTGCATCACGAATCTCCTCAACTTCAGCACACTCGGCATCCTTAACCTTCTCCACCACCGCCACCTCTTCTTCTGGTTTGGTATCGCCAACATCATCATCCCCTGGAGACTTCTTCTGCTGCCCAACAACTTGCAAAGACGCACCAACCAGCGACAACTGACAGTCATTAGCCAGCATGTTCAACTTCAGAGTTTCTTTCAAATACGGCAGCAGAGAAGTGAACTCCCTTTCGATCCCAATGGAGGAACGAGCAGCACCAACGTCACTAGGAACATATAACAGATAATCTGTACCGTCCGTAATCTTCTTCAAGGCATGGCTTGCCGAAACCTCAGGGAATTTCAAACTGTGTAAATTATGAACATGCTGAAACTTTGGATTTACCAGGTATTCTATTGACTCTTGCAACTCCTTGTCGGTTCCTTCGATGGTGTCCTTGATCAAAATAGCGTTGGATTTAACAACGCAAGGTTCCTCTTTCTTAACACTTGATGATGACGCAGGGGTAGTAGTAGCGGTAGATCTTCTCAACGATTGATAAATCTTAACCGATTCAAAGAGTTTCATAGGTGGAACCCTACTCGTGATGGTCTTCCGTACAGAAACTGATCTGAAAGGTTCTGGATCCTGTGCTTCTGATTCCAAACCATAAGCTTCCGCCAAGTAATGAATAAATCTTCTCTTGTCGGTGATCATTGGTTTGAAATCATATCGAATCGCAGTTTGATTCTTCATGAATTGCGTAAATATCTCCTCGATACTTAAACACCATTTTATTTGCATTCCTGCCACTTTCACGATATTCTCCAAATCATACGGTATATCAGCAACGGTCTTAGCCTTAACTTGAGCAGCAGCAGCAGCTGCTGCTGCAGATTCAATACCAAACGCTTCTCTTAGTTGCTCCTCACGTTGCTTAACGATACATGAAGCTTCACAACCCAAGACATTTCCCTCGCAACTTGGTGTATCTGAGCTTGCACCACATGGAAGGTTTCTCACTATTCTTCCACATTTACACTTGATCTGCACAACAGTACCACATCTTTCTTTCTGAGCATCACATCTCGATGGGAAATGACATCTTCCCATATCCAAATGCGAACAGTAGGGTTTCTTCTTGCCGCAAATAGCAGGACATTTCACATCAGTACATTTTCCGGAATGACACGATCTAGAGCAATTATGCAAACATGGTAATTTCTTGCCGCATCTCTCCAAACAAAAGACATCTTTTTGGAAACACATTGCATTCATCTTCTTCTTTTGGCAGTTACACCATTTTTCAACAGTTTTGGTACATTTAGGACATGGTCTATTATCCTCATGACAATTATGAGGCATTGGATCATGTCCACATGCAGGTTGTCTTTGACATTGTGAATTACATGCAGGTAAACGAGTCCCACATCTGACTGGTGCCGGCACGACGGTGTCCCCACAATGGCAAACCAGGTCCTCACTGGAAGATTCAAGACATGTAGGGCACGGACCAGAATGACAAGTCTGTTTACATTTATGATCAGGATTCCCGCAACGGAGTTGTCTTCCACATGATTTCAAACATATGTGAGTCGCCTCGATGTTGAAAGTGGTATTTAGTTGGAATCCAGAGCTATTGTTATCATCATCATCAATATCAGGGATTCGAGCAGTTTTCAATGCCCTTTTCCGCTCACGTTCTCGAAGTTGAGCAGTCTTGTAATCCTTGCAACATATCTCTTCACAATAATGGCGACGACACGATAATGATGCAAAGCATTTGTTTGTACATTTCGGTTTTAGCTTTGCCTGGTTGAATTTACAAGAGACTGAAAACTGGTGCAGTTGACATTCACATTTCGCATCAACAACTTGATAACATGTACCACAGGGACCATCATGACAAACCGCCTGGCATTCATGGCCGCATGGCAACTTCTTGCCACATTTCTGATCACAGGTAGGGATCGGATCAGTGCAGGATGTTCTCTCGACCTTCAACGAGGCTAGCAAAGTCTTACCACAATGACAACTCTTAACGAGATCTGGTGATGACGGACAGTGAATGACGGACAATGCAGGCTTTGCACATTTAATCAACTCATGATGGATGTTACAATCGTACAACACCTCCAATTTCTTCAAACACTGGAACGTACCTATCCACTCAGCACCATCTTTAGATTGACACTGGACAGGTTTCCGCACATGACACTTAATCATATCTTTAGTTTGACCACAGTAACAAGACGACTCGACAAACGTCTGGCACTTCCCACATAGTCCCTCATGGCAGACTTTCGGGCACTTATGGATCTCACAGGGCAGATCCTCATCGCATGGGTCTTCACAATACCAACCATTCTTATATGGGGTCATTACACAAGGCCATTGGTTGTCATGCTTGCCACAATGACATTTCATGACGGGTCCCAACGAGTTACAAGCAGCGTGCGGGCCCGGGTGGCAGGGCAGCGTACACCTATGCACACAACCTTTCAACCTGGCACCACATGTCTGGCCACAACTGCCCGGATTCAGGGCATCTGCTGGTGGATGAAGCGATTTCCCACACCAGCACTTGTATTGGAACTTGGTCTTCTTGTGGGTGTGGTTACACGAGGGGCAGTTCCAACGGCCTTCTGTATCGGTGGACGAACCCTTGAGGGACCAATGCGAGATACAGTCCAGATGGTAGACCCGATGACATGGAGCGCACGACCAGAGGGCATCGCTTGGTGTGATCTCGCATGTGCAGACGAGGCACACGTAGGCCTCCTGCTGGATCTCTGCCAGTATCGTGGCTGTGATGTTTTGCTCCTCCAGCTCCAGCTCCTGTTCCAGCTCTTGCTTCAGTTCCTCCCGCGGCACGACCTCTGACTCCATTTGCCTTTGCCTTTCACACTTGTTTTAGCGGCGTTGTGAGATGAGATGAGATGATTTGCAGTGAAAAAAATAGACATACAGCGATCTGCTTAGTCATCTTTACTTTCCCAGCAAATCATCTCTCAAACGGAGACTTCTTTACAACTGCAAATATAACTACAACAGCTGCAAATACAACAACAAACACAAATGAGACACACACTGGTGAAAAGAGCAGCCAACGGCGCTGCTAACGGCGCACGCACAGGCACACCACGCGACCCCTGGGCAAGACGGGACGCCTGGCGGTACGAGGGGGTCTTTGCCAGACGCACAGTGTACAAGAACCTGTGGCCGGGCTTCTCGTATGGGGTCGGTGCCTTTGCACTGTACTGTATCGGCGAGCAGGTGCTTGGAACGGGTAGCCATGACCATGAGGACGGGCACGAGCAGGATTCCCACTAGTTGCTGGCATTGGCATTGCTGTGCTTAATTCCTTCATTGACCTTATTTATTATCTCCCTATTTATTTATTTACTTATTTATTTACTTACTTATTTACTTATTTATTATACGACCAATTCGAAACATACCTGCTGCTGCTGAAGCATCATTTAGATTAGCTCTAGAAAGGCGTTTGAATTTATCTATACTCAACCGTTAGAAATACCCATCTTGAAGAAACATGCTCGGTGAAATTCAAAGATGTCTTTGAAGGCCTCTATGAATCTGAGTACAAGCTATTATTCGAAGCTAAGGGTATTTGGTTCTTCTTCGAGCACTGATTAATCGATGACATGGTTGCCCAAATGTTGAAATCGAAAGGTGGTTGTTACATTTCATTGCCATGAGAAACTACGATGGTGAAGTTCAGTCAGATATCGTTGCACAAGGGTTTGTTTTGGTTCATTAGGTTTAATGGCTTTGGCTTTAGGCACTGGTGACCATTGGACGTACCCACCACTACGCAACAACACGGATGCTACTGGCCGGTTGGCTCCTGGGCTCCTGGCTGCTACTGCCTGTTTGTCCAGATCCAGATCTGTGAGTTTCCCGAAACGGATTCACACTAAAATTTTCACTGCAGCTTCTTTGGATACCGTTTACCAACCAACTAACCGCACTTATCCTCCCGCTTCCTCTCTCTGTAATCGCCCTGGTGACTGCAAGAAACGTCGCTGATAGCTGTAACCAACCACACCGCTCCGGTCCATGACAGACTTCTTGCTGTCCGAATTCAACGCATTCGAACACCTCACGCCCTCTAGACCCATCGAAAATCTGGGGAAGTCAGATCTAACGTTCAACAACAGATTACTACACCCGTTGAAAATCTTTGAAGATGGTGGCGAGTCTGGCTGTGGTGGTAAGGTTTGGATCGCAGGCGAATTACTATCAAAATACGTCCTGGATAAAGGCATGCGCAATAGGAAGAAATGTATTGAGATAGGCAGTGGAACTGGTCTTGTTGGTTTGGCCCTGGGACTCTCTGATAAAAGAGATGACGATTTGAAAGTCTACATCACAGATATAGACGATCTCGTGCCTCTGATGACCAAAAATATCCAGCTGAACGGACTAGAAGGGACAGTGATCGCCGAGACGTTAAGTTGGGGCGAGGAGTTGCCGGCATATGCATCTTCAGGTGTTGATCTTGTCCTTGCAGCTGACTGTGTCTATTTAGAAAAGGCATTCCCTCTCTTGGAGAAGACTCTACTGGATCTTACCCAAGCTGAGGAGGATGAGGATGATGAGGAGAAAGAGAAAGAGGAGGGGGTCTTGGTGTTGATGGCATATAGAAAAAGAAGAAAAGCTGACACGAAGTTTTTCCAAAAGATTAAAAAAAACTTTACCATCGTACCAATCACTGACTTCGATGAATATCAAGAGTACTTGAAGCAAAGTGTAAATTTGCTTCAATTGGTTAGAAAACCAAGGAAGCCAAAGGCTACACAAAAAAAAATTGACCTGAAGATTATATAAACAAGTAACTAACTATATACATGTGCTAGAAAATTCTGATTCAACCGAACACGTCTCTCTGTCTCTCTGTCTCTCTGTCTTTTAAATAATCCACTCTCCCTCTAATTAGTGGTTTCAGGAGATTTTAACCCGCCTTCAACAGTTTCGGCTTGCTGCCATTCATCCTGTGGGCTCACTCTACTTGATTGTTGCATTTCAGTCAACTCGACAGCCTTTTGCTTCCATGTATCAATAAACTCTTGCTCCTTCTCAACACCATGTTGCAATGCACTTTCTCCATAGACAGCGCCATACATTTGGTTTTCCTCACCAGACACCTGCTGTTGGATCTCCTGCTCCATTCTAACTCTATAAAACTCAAATCTCGCCTGATCATATGCTGACTCCAAAGTGTAACCATTCTCCTTGTTCAGCAAATACAGCGTTCTCTGCACGACACTCTCACCGTCTAGTGGTTGGTTCAGCTGTCTGATAGAGCTCCAGTCCGCTCTCGATGCCTCATCTCCGTTGTTCTCCAACAAAATCTTTGGACGGGACAACTCCCATGGATGCTGTTCATAGAAGAGTGCTCTCAATTCATCCTCGACAAAACTCAACTTCTGTGGTTTATAAACGTTACGTCCAGGTTTCTGTGATTCTCTAGTCTTGTACAATGCTCTGTTGACGTTTTGCCCCTTCAGCGAATCCTGAGCCACGTCGAAACTCTGCTGTATCTTCAACTGTTTTGGCTCTCTTAAAAAGGACTTGTTTGGAGGATGCTGACCCACCACGTTGAACCATGCCGGCTGCTTGGAAAGCACGCCTCTCTTCAGGTAGTGCGATGTGCGCTCCAGCACGTTGACTGCTCCGACCTGAGGTTTCATCTGGCAAACACTGTACTACTGTCTGTCACTTTGTTAACTTTCCACACTGCACTTTTTCACAGCTTTTCGAGTCTTTTGTCAAAGTTGAAAATGTTTCGAGGTGCTGATTATGTAATATGCCCCTCGGAACTGCCGAAGCCCCGCCACGCGCTCGCAACCAGCTCCTCTCCAACTCCCCGCACATTTAACCGGGGACTACAGTCTAGGGACTATGGGGACTCTATGGGGACTAGCTTAAGCACTAATTAACAGACCCAATTGCCAGACTAATAAACCAGCTGAAGACGAGACTAGACCCAATCCATGTCCTCCCTGGCACAGTATCTCCTCCGGCTCGTGTCTGCCCGGCCACAGCACACGTCGCTGCCGGCGCTGCAACGGGCCCACCGCTTCCAGGCGCTCCATCGCGCAGCGACACAGCGCTCCCCTGTGCTCAACAACCAGAGGTTATGTGTCAAGCAGAGGGAACTTATTCCTAGGTCGCAGGCGCCTAAGTCACAGTACTTCCGTTTCCTGCGCTGTTTGTACCCTGACACCGAGTACGTGCACTTCAGGTCTCTGTTCGAGGCGTACAAGGAGCTGCCATACCCTCAACCGTTGCATATCAACAATCAGCATCTCGAGCATCTCATCTCCCAGTTCATGAAGGCGTCTGCTGGCGACTCAATGAGACAGATATCTAAGTGGTTCCATGTGCTGCTGTCTGACTTGAAAGAGTCAGGCATGGATGTGTCGTGGAAAGAGGAGAATTCTGCCCTGTTTTTGAAGTTGAACCATCTCAGTAACCCAAGGGCTTTGCGACATGAGTATCATCGAGTGGTGAGGAAAAGATTGAGCGACGGCGAGAAATTGGACATCTCTACGATGAACATGTTTCTGAAGTATGCGGTGAAAGACGATTCTCAATATGGCTTGATGAGTATCATAAATGAAGATCTTGTCAAGTATAAGATCAAACCGAATAGGATATCCTTCGAGCTGCTGATGCGGTTCTGTGTCGCTAAAAACGATCAGGATGGGCTGCTCGAAACATTGAAGATCATGGTTGAACAAGGGCTGACTGTTGATATCGCCATCATCAACATTTGTTTGAAATCATTGATTTTGAATAACGAAATAGAGATGAGTCAAACGATCATATCGAAACTAGAATCTAATTTAAAGGGATCCAATCGCCGAGTAATATCACTGAGCTCTAAACATGAGAAGAGAACATATATCGATATTCTCAATACATTGGATACTCTAAAGCTCCAAACTAATGAATTCTTGCTGTTCCCTATCACACCAATTTACGAAACATACCATCCATTGATCTCATACTACTTGGAGTTGAAAAACTTCCAGCCAAGCACGATGATCTCCCTACTAACCAATCTATCAAGCCATAACATCACCATCCCAAACTTCGTGTTCCTTCAGATCTTCAAAGTGTTGAAATCTCACAAGTTATCCAACTCAAATTTCGAAGACTTTTTAAAGATCTACAAATGGCAAGTCGGGAATTTTGTCAGGTATGACCATACCATGTTTGATCTAATCCTGTCTTCTCACATGAAGCAGAATGAAGACGATCCAGCAGCATCGATGAAATCGCAAGTTCAAGAGTTGAATACGAAGTATAGGAGACTAGAGGAGATGAGCGATATGAGACCATGGAGATTGCTGAATATAAATCCGATGATTTCAGATTTCATTGATGACGTTACTGTCGCTCAGTGACAACCTTATTTATTATTTATTGTTTATTATTTATTACTTATTTATATTGAGATCTATTCATTACACCCTTTGAAGATCCCTATTTATTTTTGCTATTTATTCCATTATTTATTGACGGCCTGCCTTGAAAGGGGCATTAGATCTTATTTATTAGATGCCTTGCCATTATTACACAGACAGAATGCTCCTTGATCTTGTAAATTGTATGATAAAAATTATACATCAACGATTCACAATCAACGAATTCTCGCCAGCCTTCTCAGGCTAGCAGCTTTGACAGCATCAACTGACCAGTGCGCCTTCATATATTTAGCTACTACTATGATCCAAATAGCTTTCATAAGTGCTGATCCAAACTAGTACCAAATATCACCGACTGCTCGTACCGTCTGACTAATCTCAGTATTATTTTGTAAGACCGACTTTGCTGAGTTAAAGCAAAAATTCAAATAGAGGAGAAGCTAGAAACTAAACACGCAAAGCGTGCTCTAAACACTTAGAATAACGTGCTAGATTAGTTTCTTAGCTTAGAAGGCTTGAAAACAGCTAAAGATTTCTAAATGCCTGCTCTTTAAAGTGCTCTATTCAACTTCTTAAATTTACACGTGACCAAATTAATCGGGGCACACTTTTCACGTCAAAAAAAGGCAGTTGTCACATCATTTTTTTTAGTTCGTCTCTTTGTTTTGCTTTACAACTCTACGTTAAGGAAAATTGGACTACTATATCGATGAAGTTATTCACAAAGCTGCTTATTTTATCACTTCCACTCATGGCCTCGACAAAACGCGTGTTTGACGTCAACCAGTTCAAGCATGATGATGATGGTGGTACTGAACTGGAAAAAAGAGGAGACAATGAACAAGAGCAAATAATCTTTAAACCATTGTTTGCTGAACCTACAAGCCATGAAATGCTTATCCCTGATGGAGAAAATCCACAAGATGGTCCAACGTTATTGACTTCAAGCATCTCTACGAACAAGCTAATCTCTGTCTTTGCCTCATATGTTCGTGATAACGTTGAGATTTCACAAAAATTCAACTCTAAAAGTTCGCAATCTATAGTGTTTGCACCTACTGATCTAGCCATCGAACAATTGACTTTGAAACCATGGCAGTTTCCTACTCCGTTAGAAGATGACACGAAATCTGAACAGGAGGTGGATAAGATCATTGCCGCTAACACTAATGATTTTGTTTTGAGTCATATTGTTGATGGTACTGTACCGGTTAGTGTATCGGGAAAACACCAGAAAGGCGTTCAGTTAACCACTGCCAATGGTAAGGCTATCAAGTTGGTCAATGATGATGGTGATTATTACGTTGCTGCCACCAAGAGTGGATCTGAAGAGGATTGGATCAAAGTCGAACATGTTATCAATGTTGACAATGGTGCTTTGTTAATCATAAGCAAATGTTTAACTAGTCCTTAAGCTAAAAACAAATTTGGAGGTGGTTGGGATTATGATTCATGATTTTTATTAGGTTTTGCTTTTTTATGTATAGGTGAGGTGGTTTTACGCTCGTTTTTGTGGTTATATTGCATTGTATTTTATTTTTTGATTGTACAAATGTTTACATTAAATAAGTTGCTCATCATCTTCCTTTCTATCATCTGCTTCTTCTACAATCTTATTCCAATCTGCATCAAGAACGACTAAAGATTGCCATATTCCAATGACAAGGAAAGAAATGAACATACCGTACCATAATCCTTTCAATTTGTAATCTAAATAGAATCCAAAATACCAAGTCAAAGGCAGTCCAACAACGTAGTATGCAAATAAATTAATGAATCCACCAACTCTTTGCATCCCTTGACCTCTGAGGCAACATCCGCTAACCGCATTGATTGAGTCAAATATTGAAATGAATCCAATTAGGGGGAAAATATCAACAATCATCTGAATAACCTCTTCATCTTTGGAGAAAAGGTTGGCAAATGGGACTCTGAATATGATCATCGATGCACCACTTATGATCCCCATAATTACAGAGCTTATGATCCCTACCTTGGTAGACAGCTTAGCACAATCTATTCTCTTAGCACCCACGAAATTGGCTATTCTTGTGGAGGATGCAATTCCAATTGAAAACGAACTCATATAGAAAAGGGATGCTATAGTTGAAACAGCAGACTGTGTAGCCAAATAACTAGTTCCAAAACTTGAAGCAAATAAAGTCAGCACCTCATACGATATACTTTCAGCTTCCAACATGACGATTCCTGGGATTGCCAAATGGATCAGTTCCTTCCAGCGCGTGAAAGCCTTTGTACTCATCCCATTCCAGCATTTTGAACCGTCAATAAAAGAGGTATACCCCACTAGAAATAGGAACATCATCCAAAAGTTAATTATCACTGCAATTGGGGCGCCAATGAACCCTACTCCAATATACTTATTCCAAACTAAGAGGTATGTCAGCAATACATTGATTGGTGCACATATTAGCAGCACATAGGTACCAGCCTCAAAGATCCCCTGTGCTTGTAGATATCTTTTCAAGTTTTCAAATAGAATATATCCTGGCGCTCCCCAGATCATAATCTTAAGGAACGTAGAAGTCAAATGCAACACTTCAGCATCACCGACGAAAAACGCCAGTAACTTATCAGAAAACCACCAAATTAAACCAAATGGCACAAATAATACCATTCCTAATAATGAACAACGCTGCAAATGCACTCCAACGGCATTGAAGTCCCCCGCGCCAAAAGCTTGTGGACACAGTGTATCTAACACAGTCGACAAACCATCAAAAACAGCAAATATTATATTTGAAGTCATTGTCGCCAATGAAACAGCACCTAGTTCCTTCTTACCTAAATGTGAGACAACAACAAAACAGACCAATGAAAACACATGCTCTAGGAAAAACGTTATCATCAATGGCACCGAATAAGAGATCAACATCTTGATCTCAAGTTTAACAGTCACTTTCTCGTGTTCAAAATCTTCATCAATTTTCAAACTGAGCGGTCCAATAGACCGGTATGAGTTCCTTCTTTGATGAGATGGCCTGCGTTGATGTTGAAACAATTGTTGGTTCTGCCTCACTCTCGAAATAAAATTATGGAAATCGTCAGTATCATCTTCGTATCCGTGATAATCCTGACGATACCTTGGATCTTCATCGTCATCTTCATCATCTTCATCATCATCATCATCTTCACTATTTTCAACACTCGAGTACATCCTCTGATGCTCTTCTAACAACCAATCTAATTCAGGTTCTCGATTATGAGTTGCTTCACTTATTTGAGATGGCAACGAGACAGTTCTACTGATATCACCTCCATCCACAGATTCCTCCTCGTCATCATCACTGTACACTGCTTCATATTCTTCTGATCCCAATGATAAGAAACTTCTTTGATCTGGTGATTTCCCATATACAAACAACGGTGACTTTGTACTTGGTGGGATAAACAGGGCAATTTTCCTATGCGAATGAGAAATACCGAACCCACTGGTACGCAGGGTCGGCTGTAGCTGCTGCAGGGCCTGTGATAGGATATTTGCTACCATTATAAAAGAAGCAGGCTGCCAGAGAGTTGATGATAGTGGCGTACAACCAAGTCAGGTTTATCTTTCTTTCCCTCATCGCATCTCCTCCCCGGAAAATTTAACTTTAAATCATTTCGGCGAATTTCTACAGGATACATACAATTCGCTAGTTATATGGCTTTTATATTACCTTCCACTGCCAGTCTCACTGATTCCCGCAAGTATGGGTGCAGCGTTCAAAAGCAGATGATGTACTTAAACATGATTGATGTCAATCATGAAGTTGCAAAATTTCATGTTGGAAAGGTGTTTTCTGAGGTTTTCTTTTTAGATCTCACATGAATCGCATATGTTTTCTTCAGTTTAATCCTCGTTTTGGTTATTTTCTTAGAAACTTGCAGCATTTCCATTGTGAAAGTTAGTGATGATCTTCTTCAGTATCAATATACTTATGAAATAGCTCATCTACTTCATCATCTACATTGAAAAAAAAATACAAGATAGTATACAATACTTTCACCTGGCATGAAGAGTTTTTTTGACCATCTTGCCAGTGATATTAACACTGCTGGAAAAGTTCAGACCTGAGGTTCCTCTGGCAAAAACTGTCACCCCAGTAAAACTGCTCATTATGTTCTCTCACCTTTTTCCATTTGAACGCAAATAAGTCCCAAAAATTGAGATAAGTATCATCTTGAATATGATCTGCACTGCACATTCTGGGGTGAGGTAAGTCTTTCTTCTCAATATAGAACTCAAAACCATATTGAACACATTGATTCCATGGAGGTATCAAAGGAACATGATTGATTTCCTTCGTAAATAACCCTAAAAAAACGTAACATACCCTTTCGTCAAAGATGCTTTTCTTCATGATATCCAGATCGAATAACTCTCAAGTGAAGAATAGCTCATCCAAGAGATTAGATTGGATGCCTTTGAACTTGCATAGGCAATGTCCAGATGTTTATATATCCCATCAATGACAAATTGTGACCGACCAATGCAGCAATAGAAACCACCAATTTAGTGACCTGTTGTCACTATGGTATAGTTTGGGAAGTACTTCAGTTGAACTGTCTGGCTCTCTAGCTTTCTGAATCTTTCAGAGAAGCCATGTTGTACTTCAGAACTTTCACATGATCCCTTAGTTCAAGCGTCTGAGTTCCGTCTTCGCAGACTGGAAAGTGACTATCTGTAGATATTAACAGAGAATCCATTGAATTAGACTTTCATTCAACGATAGACTGGAAGTATCATCCCATCTATGGTTGATTGCAAAGAAAAGATGAGCACTGGATTGGCAACCACGTTTCTACCAACTATTTTCGAAGCTTCACACAGTTCTGGTACGGAGAAGAATCGAAAAGTTGACACAAAAATAACTCTATTGTTTCCATGGTAACCTGAAAAACACTCGATAAACAACGCTCACAACCAGAAACGAGTTTCCCTTCTGGGACACACTTATATCCTCATTATATTATTTGCATTCTTTCAAGACATGGCCACCTTTCTCTCAATCATCGGTAGTTAATCAACAACAACCTCATAGCAACAATGGTAACAAGATATGCTTCTCATGCCGGTACTTGGTACTCCTCAAACCCTCTGAAACTGGGCAAGCAACTTGATGGTTTTTTGAAACGCGCACCTTCCTCTGTCCCTGGTGCGAGGTTTCTCATTGGACCGTAAGATGATTAATCATGATTGCTTTCTAGCCATAAAGTGGATACTAACACCAACAATTAGACATGCCGGATACTCTTATGCAGGTGCCACATTGGCTGAAACGTATGGGGCTTGGGATACCTCTAATGTGTGAGTTTTCTGCAGAAACACTTTCCCTTACAAACATTGATACTAACTGATTGTTTCTGTACAGCAAGAGAGTTTTCATTCTAGGTCCTTCACATCATGTTTACTTCAAGAACAAAGCCTACTTGAGTGGAGCTGATGAATACGAGACTCCATTTGGGAATTTGCGGGTTGATACGGAGGTGGTCAATGATCTGCTTGAACATGATATTTTCAAGAGTATGGATCTAGATGATGATGAGAACGAACACAGTTTTGAGATGCATGCCCCTTACATTTACAGGCTTACTGAAAATTCCACAAGTGGAATACCTACTATTATCCCTATAATGATCTCGCATACAGATGAGAAATTCATGAGTAAGATGGCTGATATTTTAAGTGAGTATTTGAAGGATGAGTCCAGTACGTTTGTCGTAAGTAGTGACTTTTGTCATTGGGGATCCAGGTTTGGATATACGAAGTATACACCCACTGGAACTTTGAAGGATCTAGAGTCGATTAGAATTTTCTCAAAAATATCACCTGCTGGTCTGAGTATTTCTGAGTCGATTGAACATTTAGATAATTTAGCAACCACCATAGCTTCTACCGGCTCATCTAAAAAATGGGATGAATACATCAAGAAGAGTGGCAATACAATATGCGGACACAAGCCGATTTCTATTCTGTTGAGGACACTTGAATTAGTTCGCAAGGAACAGAACCTCGGAGAACATTGGGCAAAATTCTCGTGGATAGGATATTTTCAGAGCAGTAAGGTGACATCTGCTAGTGATAGTAGTGTGAGCTATGCTAGTGGTTACGCTGTTGCCTGATCCCTGATATTTGCAGAAGTTAGCTTGAATGGTTCTACACCATGTTTATGAAGTATGTCACGGAACTGAGAACGCTCAGAATAGACAGTCCCAGCACTGTTAGCACAATACCCCCTCAACTCCCCATATAGTAAGCTATATCCTGTGAGTTTATCTTTAATGAGACTTCGTATGGTGTGTAGTGTATTGTATCGTGTGGTGTCACTTAGTGTGGTGTCGCTTATGTAATTTGACTTGCCTTAATGCCTTTGTGTATGTTTTGAAATGACACAGACAAACCAAGACCTTCTGTCACAGAGCAACGAGATCCGAGACATGTCAAGAGACTCTCAGGCATCGTACATACATCTCAAGAAGTCGCACCATGCGCTATATAGGTCCAATTGGGTACATGACCAGCTACCGTTTGATCCAATAGACAACCCACACATCCTAAACCTTGAGAATGATCAAGACATATCCACCTCTCTACCACCAACGACGTTTGGATCGATAAAATCACATAAAGAAAAGCATGAGGCAGTATGGAAAGACTTGGAGACATTCAAGCTAATCGACGATGATGACGGCTATGTCAAAGACACAGGATATGACAATTTATTAAAGAAATTGGAGAAAGTCCATGGTTTAGATATCGATACTTTTGAACACTCTCATGATGAACCGAGCCCCGAACCGAGCTTCTTGAACAACTCATCTTTTGCAAACACATCGTCTTCCTCTTTACCCAGTATCGAAATTACGGCAACCCCTGATTCTAGGACTAGAAACGGACAGAGAAACGCACAGAATTTTCAGGCTCCAAATTTTCAGACTCCTATTAGCAGAATAATGAGATGAATGACGAAAAGAACAGAAACCTAATAATGACACTATGCTAATGAAATACGGGAATGAGCAATAAATTAGAATCTATAATACAGGTACCTATTTACTTTTACATGATATCTAGGGTGAAAAACAACTGAAGTTTTCTTTCAGTAAGCTAACGTCTCAGCGCATAGGTTTTCAAACAACGTTGGTTTCTGAATCAAGTCATCATTGCTAATACCGGTATGTTTCACTAGCTTGAATGAACCTGTACCGATGGACATTGTTTGTCCTAAAATAATACATTCAGAAACACCTTCCACTTGATCAGACTTCATATAGAATGAAGCATCAAACAAATGATCAGTAGTTTTTTCAAATGAAGCCAACTGTAAAACAGAGTCTCTCATTTTACTCAAACCGAATCTGGTAATACCTAACACCTCACCTTTATACGTCATAACATCACCCAACAGTTGAATATGACGAGGATCAACACTCATACCGTGCTTACTCATGGTATAATCAATTTCACCAATAATACTACCTCTCGCAGCTTCGATACCCAAAACTTCGAAGACTTCCAGCACATGATTGGTTTTTGTTTTGGAACCAACTATACCATCTGTGCACATAACCTCACGTAGACCATAACCTTCAACCAGCAGTTCTTTCTTTCCATCATCACGAATATTGATAACAGCCCTCGAGATAGAAGCTAAACCTTTAACAACCACATTTGGTAGGACACGACGTAGACTTTGCATTCTCAAGAATAAGTCATGCTCAGCTGGTTCTTTTGCTGAGGTACTTATTGATTTCAATTTGGAGCCCTCTGGATAAACGTTGATGTTGATCTTGTTCTTTGAATAAACGGAAATATCACCTGCAGCAATCTTCAATTTAGGAGCCTTAGCAATAGCAGCTGCAATATCATCAATTGTCAATTCTAATTGAAGTTTCTCAATCGTCTCTAGATCCACCTTAACTTGTAAATATGATAGATCATCTTTATAGACATCTTGGATATAGAAGGCAACGTCTGACAACAAAGTCTTTTCAACCCTACCTTTAACCACTCTAGCAGCTCTTTCATCATCATCATTGACTAAGACAGCATTGATGATTGGTGTGGAAATGACCTTCGAAGCATTGATGATTTCTTTGATACGAGGAACACCTAATGTAACATTCATGGATGCAACACCCGCAAAATGGAAAGTTTTCAGAGTCATTTGAGTACCTGGTTCACCAATGGATTGTGCACCAATGGCACCCACAGCGGTCCCTGGTTCAACCTTAGCACGGCTATATTTCAAAATAGCAATTTCTAAAAATCTTTCAATACATCTTTTTGAAACTTTTGCAAGCTGGTCGACTGCGTTGATTGAAGAGAAGCTCGATCCCTCATCTAGATCCATGACGTCCAATTCAGCTGCTGGTTTATCCAAGTATCCATGTAGGTTTTTGGATTCTCTAACTTGAGCCAAGTATTCAGCTTTCTTAGTGACAAAATCTCTAATGGATTGATAGAATTCTCTCTCAGCGTCCTGCTGATCAATATATTCAATCTTATTGAAATCTGCCTTTTTCACAACAGCACCCAAGTTATCATATCTAACAAGTCTCTTCTCCAACGGCAGCAAGACTTTATTGACAACAGATAACACTTCGTAAGGCAATAGAGATTTTTCCTTACCATCAAAAGTAATATTGTAAGCATGATCCCAAGTTCTAATAAAATTGACTGGTCTGGAATCACCTTCCATATCATAAGGATCTAAACCATCACCACCATAAGTAAACTGAACAATACCATTGCTTGAAGTTCTAACAGTATTATCATACAGACAACTCAAATCTTCTAAGGATTTCATCAATCTACGAGACATATAACCCGTTTCTGCAGTCTTAACAGCAGTATCAACCAGACCTTCACGGCCAGAAATAGCATGGAATAGAAATTCAGGAGGGGATAAACCAGAGTAGAAGGAGTTTCTGACGAAACCTTTGGATTGAGGGGTCTTGGAATTCTTTGGAAAATGTGGCAAAGAACGATCTTGGAACCCATCAGGAACACGATTACCAG
Organism: Komagataea norvegica; assembly: GCA_030567455.1. NCBI lineage: Eukaryota > Fungi > Ascomycota > Saccharomycetes > Phaffomycetales > Wickerhamomycetaceae > Komagataea > Komagataea norvegica. The sequence continues at coordinate 84,430 of JAJLSD010000010.1, forward strand.
AAATAATTTGTTGACCAACAACGGCAACCATCTGAGAAACATTCAACGTCGAACCTTTAGAACCACAAGTGGCCATAATCAATGGAGCATTAGACGATTCTAATTCATTGATACACACTTCACCAACTTCTTCTCTAACTTTAGATAACAAACCACCAATTTTAGCTTCCAAGGTCTGTTCCTCATTACAACCAGGCTGAGTTTCCAATTTCCCTTCATTATAGGAGGTGATCAACTCGTCACACTTTGTGTAAGCATACTCAACCATTTCTTCCTTTCTGGATTTCAATTTATCACCAGGCGTGACATCATTGATACCGATTGAGAAACCTCTATTACCTAAGAATCTAGCACATAATTTAGCCATTCTATTCATTGCAGCTGCTGATTCTTTTGGACCATAATCTCTCAAAATAGTATAGAAAACCGAATGTTTCTTACCGTCACCTAGTGTTGATTTATCCATAACACCGGACAAGATTTCGGAACCTCTGATAATAACAAATCCGTCATTTGGAGACATTTCATTACGGTATCCAGGTTTTGGAGGCGTAAATGTTTTGTTTTTAGCATCCAAATTAATAACAACTGGGGATTTCTTGTTAGGTCTAATCAGCAGACTGAATATCTGCTTACCGGTCCACATATAACAAGGTTTATGGATTGCTGGCGGAGGCAAGTCAAATTGCAGATTCCCATCAGACATCATTGATAACAGCTGGGTGAAAGTTGCTCTATCGTAAAAAGAATCTTTATGAGATATCAAATATGAGCCTGTGATGAAATCTTGCGTTGCTGCAATGATTGGCTCACCTGATTTTGGGGTCAGTAAGTTGTTTTTAACACCCATCAAATTGATTGCTTCAGCTCTAGCCTCTTCAGTTTGAGGCACATGCAAATTCATTTCATCACCATCAAAATCTGCATTATATGGAGTACACACACATTCATTTAATCTGAAAGTTCTCCATGGTCTGATTTTGGCATAATGAGCAAGAATAGATAATCTATGCAACGAAGGCTGTCTGTTGAAAAGGACGATATCACCGTCTTCTATGTGCCTTTCAACAATGTCACCATATTGCAAATTTTTTGCCAATTTATGACGATCACCGTATCTTAGATTTCTTCTTGCATCTTCATTTTTCTTTAATAAATAGTTCGCACCTGGGTGAATAGTTGGACCAGTTAGAATAAGTTTTTGTAATTTTTCTTTATTGTATCTTGTCACTTTCTCTGGGTATGTTAAAACTTTTGCAACTCTATCAGGAACAGCAACTTCATCAATTGCCAAGTTTGGATCAGGAGAGATAACTGTTCTTCCCGAGAAATCAACACGCTTACCGGATAAATTACCTCTAAAACGACCTTGCTTACCCTTTAGTCTTTGACATAGACCTCTGATTGGTTTGACAGTTTTAGAAGCACCACCTGCACCTGAAAGAATGGAAGGGGATGCAGCATCAGAATTGATATACATCGCAACTGATAATTGCAAGTAGTCCCACTGTTCCATTAGATTGTTGATTGAAATACCCTTTTCAATACCTGCACGTATCAACGAACTGGTCCAAACAATTTCAGTTAACTTGACAGTTAAATCATCCTCATTAGAAGTAGGCGAGTCACTCATCACAACAGAAGGACGTATACAAACAGGAGGAGCAGGCAAGTATCTCCATATGTACATTTCGGGGCGACCACCTCTACCTGAATCAATACCCAATAGTTCACAATCTTCTGGTTTGATTTGTTTGAACAGGTTCAAAACTTTCAACGGATTCAAATCATCCACAGCTCTCTTAGCAAATTTTTCGATATCTGGATTGTTATACACAGCTTCTTCAATGTCTTTATCCCATTGAACCTTTTCAGCGGTTGGCTTTTTACCAACCCATCTGAACGTATCGTGAACAATCTTCAAAGACGCAGTACCTGAACCTGCAGCAGCCTTTTTCACAACACCGTTGATGCCACCACATTCAAAACAACGTCTTTGCTTCTTACATTGTGCCACTATTTTTTTGATGATGTTCATTCTTCTCAAGTTATCGATATTTGGCTGTCTTAATTGTGCTCTGAATGCTCTCTTACCCTCTTCATCAATCAAAACAGCACCACAGCACTTACAAATAGATTGCAGCACTTGGATAGTGGCTTTGAAGTAACCAACATGGAATACAGGTAACGATAACTTCAGATGACCAAAGTGACCATGACAAGTCGCCAGGTTCCCACGACAGACAGAACACTCAGACGAGTTGGAGGAAATACCCATTCGAGTATCCAGAGCACCATGTACAGCGGGCGATCTGCCATTCTCCAAATCGAACAGGTCCCTTTTGCTAACCTCCACCTCAGACTGTGCGATGATGTCCTTGTCAGAAAGGGCACCGAACTCGATCCCCTTGATGTATTTCGGAGCAATATCGACCACCGATTCCTTCATCCTGTTCCTTGCAGCAGTAAGCTAGCTTGAAGATCAAGAATTTTGTGACCCAAAAGAAGCCAGCGGTTGATGATTTGCAGTTACTGATGGAACTCTTTTTGATTTGACTTTTCATTTTTCTTCTATAGCTGAAAAAAAAAAAGCTTGTTAGTGATTACATCAGCCAGTATGAGCGCTGGCTGCGTTTTCGCGAATCTGTGATATCATCTTCAAGTTAAGCTCTTTCACGACACTGCAATAACGGTGGCCAACAGCATCAAACACAATCAAATGTCCGCACAAGAACAGCTGGAGCAGCAGAAGCAGCAGGTGATCAAGTCTTTAGAGGAGGATGACGAGTTTGAAGACTTCCAAGCAGAAGACTGGACGACGCAAGAGGCCGTGGGCGCTGAAGGCGCGAAGGCTCTCTGGGTTGAAGACTGGGATGACAACGATGTTGACGACAATTTCAGTAAAGAGTTGAAAGAGGAGCTAGCGAAGGTTGCCGCCGCAAAGAAATAAGATGTGAGGGTAGCTACGTATGTAATGGTAAATATATATAATCACTGATTGATGATTGTAAGCCCTAGCCGGAGTGCATGCGATCCAATTGCTACCAGTAATCCAGTGATTGACGAAAGATGAAGGGTATGTATATATATATATACTTTGGATAGATCCAATCGAATTAAAAAGCAAATATAAACAAACGAACACTCAAATGGAGTTGTTAGCGAAAACCGGATGATCAAGACCAAAATCCAAATCTGTGCCTTGAAGTGCATCATAGAATTCCGCACTATACTCATAGAACTTCCCAATTAGTACCTTTTTGTCACTGATCTCTGTTATCGCATTAATGATTTTGATGTAAATAGATTTTGCCTCTTCAGTTAATGGCCAGCATTCGCTATACAGCTCCAAAATTTCAACCATAACAGATAGCTTATTTCTAGTATCAATCAAATCAATGGCTTCATGACATAAACAGAATAATAGTGGAGCACTGCACTGCAGGAATTTGTATAATTGCACCCAGTTCAATGGCACCACATTCATTTTCTGCAACACTGCAGAATGATGTATAAACGACAAACAGGTCCTTCCTACTATTCTCAGTGATTCTGGATCTGGATCAGGATTCAAGAATGATGGCGCATATAAGCAGAGAAGCATATGGTGATATGTCATTGAATGCCACTCAGTCACATAAGGAGTGATCATTCGGTTGTTTGAATTTATAGAACGAGTCGAATTATGCCAATCTTCAATTCTGGCACGCAAAGATTCCATAAGTACCCTTCTAGATTCAGCTGTAGGATACTTGTTTCTAGAATTTGCACTATGGACATGTTTGAAAATGTCACTTCCAAGAGTTCTCATCGAAAGCAAAAGTTTGAATGGTTCCATCTCGATTGGATCCTCATCAGGTAACGCTCTAGGATAAGGAATATTAATATCGTCATTATCGATAAAGTTTCGGCGAACGAAAGCAACAGAGATCCAATGATCAAAGTTATAGGCACTCCAGAATACTCTGTTTTCCATTTCCAGGTCCTCCTCTGACATTCCATCACTATTAGCTCTTTTTCTGTTCAGACTCAAGGTTAAAACGAGCCTAACTAGAACACCAGCAACATGCCATGAGCTCTGGCCACTATTTTCAAACATTGTGTACATCCCTAGTAGTATCAGATTTTTGGCTGATTCTAGATCATTAAACCCTATAGCAGCAGCGGATTTCCCAACTGACATTTCCAGAAAATATTTCTTTATTTCTTCGTTGACCGATATCTTGTCATGTTTCTCCAAGATACAGTAACCGAGATAGAAGATCATATATAGATCAAACGAGTGTCTTGGATGCAGTTTATGAATATTACCAAGATCAAACGACTGAGCCCTTTCAAAGTGTTTTCGTTTATCAGTAAAGGGCACAAAAATACCAAAGAGACTGAAAAAGGCATCAACACACTGATAATGAAGATTGTAGTCAAATTCGAACGGAGGCTGTTCTTGTGAGTCTGATGATAGCTGGTCACCATTGCCAATAATGTTATTCAGAATCCCTTCTTGCAATTGCTGCTGAATAGTTGCTGTTGTATCGATAGATGATTTTGAGCTAGATGAGATCGAGTTATAACGTTGAGTTTGTTTTGGGGTTCTTGCCTCTCGAGGCTTTTTTGAGAAATTCTGTGGTTGATTTGAGTATTGATGATGTGCAGAACCGTGGGAGCTGTTACTTGAATCGTTTGATGAATTTCTGACAGGTTGATGTGGAATTGCATGTGACACTGGCACAATAGGTGGGAGAACCCTAGTTTGTGAAAGATTCTGACCATTCTGTTCCGGTATACTTAGCAAGCTGATTGGTGGTAGCGCTATAAATGAGTCAGGAATAGGCTGGTTCAATGATGCAGAAGTGTGATATGGCTGATGAATTGGATGTGACGAATATGCTTCAGGGTAAGCATAACTGTGGGTCGGTACAGTGATCTCTCCCGAAGATTCAATTGGTTGATGATTAACAACAGAATTATTCTGAACTTCTGGTTTATTCAGTATAGACCTCATGGAATTTGTTGTTATTGGCTCTGTTGTAAGCTTTTGATCGGTGTTTTCAGTTTTGTTTCGTAATTCATTAAAGGTTCTCAGTACTTCAAGTTTCTTTCTTCTTGGGGCTCTCGGAACGTATTCACAAGTTTCATTTGCCTTCCGACAGTTTAGGCATTCGGGTATGCTTCTGGTACACTTCTTTTTTAATCGTCTGCAACGTTTGCAAGAGTAGGAATGTTCGCCAGAGTTTTCCTCCACTTTTGAAACTTTAACCTTTGGAGATTTTGACGGTTGGCTATCGTAGTGATTTACAATAGAGTTCAGTGAGGCCATATTGGATACTGAGATTAGAATAATGAATCTCGTTGTAGTAGTTTTGGACTGACTGGTTGACTCAAAAGCTCGTTGATGGTAATACTTTTCATGTACTTGCTGCAAATGATAGTCTTGTGCAATCTGGCCCTCCTAATTATTCAGTCTGAAGACAGTCTTACCTGGTCATAAATCACACTCAATTTGGAACGAAAAGTAACAAGCTGATTAATAGGTTCTAAATTCTTTCAAAGACAACTTCTCAACTTTAAACGTTCGATTTAGACAATGGGTCTCTGGCTTGTAAGCGCAGTGCAAGCAGCTCAGACGAGTACTGGCAGGCAGTAAGTATGGACAGGGGGTAACTGCAAGCTAACTGGTATTCACAGGTAATGGAGACAGTCAGATGAAATCTTGAAACATTTGGATAAATTGAGCATCAATTTGTTCCATCGTCTTTACATGGGCCATTAAAACCGCCAAAAAGATACAGCTTACAGGATTCAGAGACCAAATGTCACATGCGGACTCTAAAGTTCAGATAAAGACAAATAGCAGTAGTGTCTTACAGTAGTTCGGAATTTAGCTCGGAAAAGGGCGGATTTGCCGGGCAAAACGGGTAAATATATGCTCGGCTGGTAGCTTGGCCAGAACACAGGGGGAGGAGAAAGAAGCTATAAACTAGTGTTCTTTAAACTTGAAGTGATCTGGGAAGGCTGTAGTGTCCACTGTTGTTCGGAATATCGACCCAGCCAAGATCGTTAATGCGTCAATAAGCTGTTGAGGTCGGCGTGTCAACCATGGAGACAAGTTGTAAAGTGATGAAGCCTTAAAGCCTTGTTAATTTTGCAACTACGAACTTTTTTTCAACAGCTGTACATCAAAACTGACCAGTACCCAACTACGTAATGATGGGAATGTGATTCTGTATAGAAGAAAGACATAACTCATTTTATTTTTCGGTTAGTTTTCAACGAAATCCCACTCCGAGCAGAATTATTGAGCAATTCGCAACAACTACAATTGCAATCAACAATAGCTCCTGCATTATCCCTCTCTAGTTAAAAAAGGTTGTAATATAGGTAGTTCGATCTGAGTAGTGACTTTGACCCTCTGGGTAAAAACTAACCACTAGGGTGCGTGAAGTCACAATGATGATTCAATATTGGATAGCCATGTAAACGACCGCATGGACCTATATATAGTAAAATACAATACTGCTGTATCATCACAGAGTTAGATGTTACAAGATCACCGAACTTCTTTGACACTGGAAAACAGTTTATTTAACCATCATAAAGTTGACTTTTGGATTACTTAAACTTCCTATGTTCTGACAGCTTTCAAGAAAGGTACGAACCATCCCTAAGATCAGAGCAGGAATCTGTAAGTTGATCAATACTTCGCTAGAACCTATTCAATTCAAGAACACAAGTTCACGAATACCAAAGACAAGGGACATTACCGCCAATTAGCACAATACAGTTGGTAAGACATACAGTTCATTGCCAATCCCAAAAGATGTCTATGACATACTCGCTTAGCTGAAGGTAGACAGCCCTTTTTAGTTATCGAACTACACCTTTCAAGGCACTAGTGCAGTGAGAGATGGTACGAAGTCGCACAAGAAATGTGACCTCAAAGTTCAAAAGTTGGACAGTATTGCCGCATCTCTGTCACTTGGCCGTTAAGTTCTGATTAATAGAAAGAACAACGTACGAGTCAGTCAGTTTTCTCTTTTGAAAGGAGTTGCAAAACACTGCAGTAGTGGACATGGACCAGATTAAACGAATCCCGAGCCACAGCGGTTATAACTGACCCTCCCACGGCACAAAAGATAAATCCGTTCATAGAAAAAAAAAAAAAGTTAGATAGATTTCTAGGTGGGTAAACTCCAAAAATATGGGGGTTCTTAGATCACTGTAAATGATTAAGTTCAAGGGCGGGCCTAACACCGTCTAATATGAGGATTGCATCATTAATCAGAAGTTAATAATTAAATGCGGTAAAGGAACTGCGGAGTACCACAAAGTCAAGATGAAGCAGGCTGCGCGAAAAAAAAAACAACAGTAGGATTGACGCGCGGCCAAAAAGTTCTCGAAAGGTTTTGCGATACATAAGAAAACAGAAGAAGTGACCGAGATACCGAAGTGCATAGTTAAATAGGAGAATTAAAGAAGATTATTATCTCAAAGGAAAAAGTTTAACTCACGGCCGGTAAATATTAATACCTCGTAGTAAAAATAGGAGCCAATTTCCGTAGTTTCGCACATCGCAGGTCATTGCGGAGTGTTGACAAAATTGGGCAAATCCTTTTTCCGGTTTCTTTTTTTTGACAGACGTTGACGCTGAAATCTTGACTTTTGACGCACGATCGAAGTTTGAATTTTGAGTTCTGGCTCCTGAATTTTAAAATGTAGAATCATAGATCTGGAACCTGTCAGCTTTCATGCCCATTGGAAAAGTTAGTCTTTGTTGATCATCGCCTGCCCACTTACTCAAATTTGCCGCAATCTATTAAACGAATTCGTCCGAGTCTGAATATCTGGACGCTGAAATAAAGTTTCGGGCCAGAATAATAATAAAATAACTGTGTGTGCTGATCTGACGGCGTCTTTTCAAAATGAATGGGTAGTAACTCAATCCCCCCCTCCTCTCATTACGAAAAGATGGTCGTTTAGCAATTAACACAGTATCATTCACCCACAGCAACTAGTACTGATTTGAATTTGCTACCATTCCATTCAAGTGAATATGAAAAATTAAAAGCAAAAAGAATGGAGTGATAGTGCGCTTCTGCAAACATATATACAATCAACCTCTTCTGTGCAGTCCTAGATGGTAACCTGTAATAGTTGCCAACTTTGAAGAACTAAGTGATTGATTATCATCGGTTATATGAAGCCCTTAGACCAATGCGTTGACAGGCAAAAGTTTGGAAAAATGTCTTAAGATCGAGTATACAAGTCAATAAAGAGTCACGGTGTAATCATTTTCTATACATATATCTAATAAATTCAATCTTAAACCACTGACAATCGCCATTTGTTGACCAAAGTTCAACGAAAAGCTTCTTACTGAACTTAAAAAAAGGATTCCAAATTAGAATGTAAGAGCAATAGGTTGTTCATTCTCTTTCAGTCTCTTCAAGATACTAATTTTTCTTCTTCTAGCATTGATAAACCAGTTATCTAACTGCTGGATATTCAATCTTGTTTTTATCAACAGCTCATACTTTTCACGAGAATTTGGATATGGGCGGTCCAAATGTTCACTCAACCAGTTCAACAGTATCAGAGTAGTTTGTCTAGGTAAGTTCTGTCTTTTCTTACGTCTGGTGCTATCTTTTGGATCATCAGATAGAGGTGGGGAATAAGGTGTTGAGGCATTGGAAGGCATAGATTGCAAAGATGATGTGGAAGAGGCTGAAACAGGACGTTGTGGGTCAACAGGTCTAGCTAACTGCTGAGGCAATGGACCTTGGTGTGGGTTCAATAGCTGTGGTTGTGGATGATGGAATTCGGAATTCACTACCAAGACGTTTGATTGTATTCTGTCTCCCTGTTGTTGCTGCTGCTGAAAAATTGGGCTGTGTTGAGGTATGTAATGGTTTTGGTATGAGATGGAGCGACTGAGGTCGGCAAGAAGATACTGCTGAGGGACCTGCTGTACTTGGGGTTGAAGGTGGGAGAATGAAGGTGATTGTGATTCATTTGGGTTCAAAAGTTCTCTAATTGAAGGTAAAGACAATTTTGTTTCAGCTTGTAAAGGTTGACCAGATGGAGGCTGAGATTTAAGAAAATGTGAGCGAGTACTCGTTGGGGAGTATCTAGTTGGGTCCGGAAGCATCATGGTAAGTTTAGCTTTCGTGAGATCCGTCTGCTGTTGTACGAAGTAATTATCAATCGACATGTCTGGATGACAATTAGGGCCCACAATTGGAGAAAGGTGAAGAAGCACATCAAGAATTATTTATACAATTTGCATTCGACTAGAGCTTCCTACGATCATCAATGAGGAAGAAGCACCTGGTCAGATAACGTATACGCGATACCTCAAAAGGGAAACGGGCATCTGAAACTGTGCGTTCTGCTGTCATGTCCGACGCGATAATCTGTCAAGAAATGCTGGAAAAGAAAACCAGCGGAAATGACTGTAACTGAAGTTTACCACAAATCTATCTCTCTCAAAGTTGGGCAGATCTCAAATGGCAATGCCAATCATTCAGGAGCAAGAACTTTTTGAGAAGAGCACAAAGCCACGCAGAAGATAGCAGCTAATTCATACAGCAACAGAGTAAAGTTGAAGAGTAAAGTTGTAGAGGCGGTCTTCGCCATCCCGAAATGACCGATCAGGAGGAAGCTTCGGGTGCGTTTTCTCTTCTAGGCTGTAACGCTTTTTATGGTAAAGTTAAAAGTCTAAAGCTAACATATTTTTGACAGCCGAGTCCCGACAGCAGACGTTCTTTGGCCACAATTATCCGAAACTGGGAAAGTTGAGTTCCCACAGCTCCGCAAAACTGAGGAATTCCATCTTCGAGATAACATAGGCTATTTAAACTTAAGCATCGTTTATTTAACCTCATTAAAGGCTTATCGCTTGATACATTTGAAGTATGTACTGGGAAAGCTGAGATGACAAGCTCCACACAGATGAAGGACGAGATTCTATTGCCTCCGGTAGAGTCATGACTCACGGCCCGGTAAAAACAACAGAAAAATGTTAAATCCAAGAGTTACGACCTACCACTGTGTGTTATGCTGAACTTCGGCCCGGGAATGTCGAATTGAACAAGATGGTGCACTACTAATATCTTATGAAAAGGATTGCGTAAACTTTCCAGCCGTGCAACTCCAGATCTACGACAAAGAATTAGAGGGTGCAATTAAAAAACGGAAGGTTTATCACATGATTGTAGAGTGGAGCGTTGAGACACTTGATGCTCACTCAGAACTTGGGTTTCTCTGAAGTGCGCTTAATATTATGTTTTCAGTTCTGGGCGCTCATTCCCTGATGATCGTACATGCTAGTGTAAAATTTTTCTGTTAATCATAGTTCGGGTAAAGGCAGCTAAGGTCTAGAATCTCGTCCAATCTGGAACTACCTCAATGCCTGGATCGCTGCAGCCCATGAACATCAAAAGTTGCACGCCACCAATTTGAATGGACTGACTTGAGAATAGTAAAGTGGTGTCTGGTATGTTTGATTCCCGAGTCCAGTGCTATAACTTGTGTCAGCCGCTATATTCCTTATTTCTTTTCTCTCGATCTTTTCCGGAAATCTGTATCACGTCAAAATAAGCACTGTCAAATCAACTGTCAAGATTCAGCTTCCGAATTCAACTGTCACTTGTTAAGATACATTTGTCTAACTCTGACTTTATGGAATGGGGTATAAAACCGGATTCTAGACTGCACCGATAGCCGCTAGGGGATCAATCTTTTTTAAGACTCATGCAAGGTCAAGACTCACGAGTGTGGTTAGATGGCGCACCTGCAAACTACGCTCAAATTTACTTCGAGAAAATCAAGGCACCTGCCAAGTGTCAACAGAGTGATCAGAAACCTTTCCTTTAGCTTAAAGTTGTCGTGAATGAATCAACTGGCTGTGTTATAAGTGCAGACTCTAGGGGCCAATAGTCCCACCATGATTTTAAGTTCAGATACAAATTCGGGAAATCTGTAGCAGTTGCACGGTTTTGCCGAATAATTTTGTGGAAGACGATCTAGGCACTCTAGTAGAGTCGCCAGAATTCCAAAGTCTTACCCAACACCACTTGCAACGCCATGTTGTCAATTAGTATGCTTGGGTCCATTATGGAGGCCTGTGTATTTTTTGGAAGTGTAGCTGCACACACAACACACATTCCGATTTCATACACTAATCAAGTGAGTGCAACTCAAGATCTGTTGGACCAACTAATTATATTGACATGGGGCTAGCCCATTTTTCTTCAACTAGCCGTGGTTCAGCAATTACTATAAGCTGGACCATTAGTCAATTGTATGATAAAAGCCCAATGCTATGTCAACTAACTGAAATATTTCACAACCTAAAAATCAGAGAAAACCTAGTATATCCCAGGTGTTCTCCCGAAAACAGGCCACACAAGCAAAAGTCCGCAGAAGACTTAAGACTTAAGACTTAAGGCGTAGATAGTGTAAGATAAGCGATAATTGCCTAGTTGCAACTTGAAACACCGGCAGTGAAACCACAAATCAGTCAGTTGCATTATACTTTCAAATGCCAATCTCTAAAATCCGATTTTCGTAACGTCTCCGCTATTGATCGTCAGTGACCATTTTTGATGCGGAGGGAAACCATGCAGTATCCTGCATATCAAGTGACACTTTACAGCCGAAAGAGGTTTCCGGATTTGAACTTCCGATAGAGCCGCACCTAGCGGGCACTGAGTCCTAACTACCCTTAAATTTGGTAAAGTCAACTTGAAACTTAGTCCTCCTAGATGCAGTAAGCTGGTCGCAGTAGTCACCGCACATCTTTGTCGATAGTTCGCCTGTATACAACTTCATTGCCAGGTCTATGATGATACTAGCCTAATGGAAAAATTTGAAACTTAAAATCTGACAAGGAACACTATCATATCTGGCATTAAAGTTAGCGGTTAGGGCAGATAAACGTAGGCGGCGGCCATGGTCGCAGGACCTATAATTGTGTTATGTAAATAAACCATAACTGTGGTATATCATCCATTTGGCCAATAATCTGAGCAATTTTTTATCTCCATTCGATAGACTCATGAATAACTCCCGAGTTTTGCCCAGTTGAGCATTATTCTGCATAATTGGTCCATTGGGGCTTCAGTATAGTTGGTTAATGAGCTGATGAGCATCGAGGTGATTTCATCTCTTGAATTTTCAGTTGTATTTATTCAGGGAATATGGATGTAGTCATTATCTCTACTGAGATACAGCTTCTGAACTATCCTATTGATTGATGACATCAGAGGAGTATTCCTTCCAAATAATTTGTAGGATAAAGTGAGATCCTCACAGCTCCGACTCCCCAAACCCGGCTGGCAGACTCCAGATCACTTCAATATTTTTCTTAATATCGTATCTCTGATTTGAGGTCCTATTTGGATTTTATTTAGCATAACAACCCTCCCGGCAAACGGGGCATTCACGAAGCAGTGAGCAAATATTAGAAAGTTGATTTTAGTTCTCTGTAAATGAGCTATCGACCCATCCTTCCACGAACTAAAATAATGCTAAGTATATTACAAGATTTCCAGTTGATGAATCACAGTGCCATGCTGATCAATGATCATAGATCCTGAGCTCTAGTTTTAATAGCTCAATTGTGCTTTCCATTATTACTTTGGTTATCAAAAAGGAATGCAGGCTACTCAGGCAGGCCCCTGTCCGAATTTCGCGAAACTGGCAAGCGCTCTGTTTTTCATACGCGTGTCTCGCCGAATCTGGAAGGTTTACCTGTGAGATTATGATTGTTGCCTTGATCCTTGAATCTTGATGCAGAAAATTAGCCAGGTCACTGAAGGTCTTTTAGATTTTCTTATATTTTCTTATACGTTCAAACTACCTCAGGCGCAGTTTTGAAGTTTTATTGTTCAGTTTTCTAGCTAGTTTAGATATTCGTCTGGCCAACTCAGATAAAAAACTGATTGTAATGGAATATACTGTGTTCGACATAGATGAACCTGCGCAATTGGAAATGTTTCATGGCCAGTTAAAATTTCATTGTAAATTGCACATTCCCGTTCGTAATTTTTTTGAGCTTGAAGTTGAAATCAGTTCATGAATTTACATGCTCAACAGCAAATTTTCTAAGGTGTCTACACGACACAATTTTTGGATATAAAGCAAGGTAAACGTAAATTATTGAATCATCAGCGACTTACAGTCAGCGTACGAGAATATTTGTTGCAGATTTGTCTTCTGATTTGGGATTTTTGGGAGAGGCGATGCGGAAAGAGGCTGTCAAAACCTGTCAAAAAATATAGGATTCGAAAAACGATACACCAGCCACATTCTAAAGCATGTGTGGCTAAAACGTTCTCCCTCCCCTTTTAGTTAAAGATCAGAAATCAGCACCAAATGGGAGAGCCACAAGGCTACTTACAAGTCACGATAGGGGGAATTAATCAACGCAATAGCACACTGGATTATATTTGATTTTTCACGAGTGATCACATAAAGGCACAAATGGCCAGCCCACCTAGTTGGACAAGTGATTCCTGGAGAGCTTTCTACCCTTTGAACCCAAGCTAGTCTTGAAATTCGGCCACTTCCCTAAAAGGGACTGTTTCTCGATTTTTCGATATTGTCAACAGTGGCATAACTCTTAACTTACACAGTCCGTGCATCGGTACTTTCTTTACCTTAGACAGTAAACTTTGATTTATGGATATATATAACTGCCAAATGGCTGTTTCGATCTACAGACAACCTTTACAGATATAATCTCGTTGACTAAACCAACGACATGGAAAGCCTTACAAAACCCAGGGCCCAACCACCAGACAATAAGACGATAAAGATAATATTGGACCCTCAGACACCAAGTTACAAAATGCCTACTTCCAAACTGCCTTTCAACCGTTTCATTCTGAACAATCATCAAAAGAAGAACAATCTCAATCAGGAAACGCTGGATGCAATCTCCAAAACACAACGAGAGAAAACTGTTGCCTGCCAGAGATGTAGAAGATTAAGAAAGAAATGCTCCAAACATTATCCAAGTTGTTTCACTTGTGCAAAGATGGGCGAAGATTGTGAATATGTGGAAAAGCAACCCTATAAGAGGAAGTACAAAGAAGATACAGAGATCAGCACAGATGTGTCGTCTCGTTCTTCCGTCAATGATTCTGGAAATGATCAAAATTCTACTATTCACGATAATTTGATGAGCACTGGATTGAATCAACCTAAAGTGATGCAGCTAGAAAGTAAGCCAAACTATACATATCAAGACCACATTCACACAGGAGTAAGATCCCTATCAATACCCAATATTCAGCTTTCAGCAGAAGGATATAGACAGATAAAATTACCATCAATATCAATAAACTCTCAAAATGATCAATCAAAATCTCAAACAATGGCAAAACAGAATAGAATACCTAATGTGAGCTCAGACGGGTCAAAGGTTGAAATTCAAAATGCAATACTTTCCACGTTAATCAATCTAGGAAAACAGAACTTCCAGAAAACTGCAAGTCAAGAAAATTTAGTTATCTCCAAAGAAGAGGCTTTGAGATATTCGAAAAGTTATTTTGAAAAGTTTTACCATTTGTTTCCTTTCATTCACAAAGGCCAGTTCTATAAAGAGTTCGAGGATTTAAACCTTTACAATTTACTGTACCCATCGTTTGCTACTCCGACTGTTCAGCAGAAGAGAAACTTTCAAATATTCCTAATATTGAATATAGGATTCAAAGACCTTCATAATTCTAATAGTTTAAGTCCAGCGGAAATCGAACAAAATGGCCCTATTTTCAACACTTCCAAGATTCACGATTCAATTCAATCATCTTTAACTTTCAACTCAATCGATGATATCAAGGTCTTAACCCTTCTTGTTATTGATTCATTCTATACAAAAAATTGTTTAACAACAACAAATTTGACAAACATTCTAACTGGACTGGCCTTGCGTTATAATCTTCATAGGAAGTTGAGCAAAGCAAGAGCCGATGAGTTTTCATTGTTTGGAATCGAAATGAGATATAGGTTGTTCTGGTCCATTTATATTATTGATAGAACCGTGTCTGTCTATTTGAATAAGTTGATTGCCATTCCTGATGAGTACATTAATTTGCCATATCCCATTTATTGGAATGATTTTGACTCTGATTCTGGCGTCACTGGCAAATGTTTTAATGATTTGAACTTTCAATTGGTTCTTGAATTGAAGAAGCTCGAAGGCTCCATACACAAAGAGGTGCATAGTGTATTGGCAATAAATAATAAAACTCCTGAAGAAAACAAAGACATCATCAAGGGTCTGAGTAACAGAATTGAATCCTGGTACCTCAAAACAACAACAAGCTCAGGAAAGCACCCACTTGGAGGGAAATCTGATCATTCATCAAATGGAAACAACTCAATTTGGTACACTACCAACTACTATAACTGTTTGACCTTGCTATATAAACACAGTTATCTGAACCCGGTGCTCAGCGGTGAACTTCTAGAGAAGCTAAGCAAGGCAGTGTTACAGAATCTCTCATATTCTTACAACTCGACCATCAACAAATCCTCATTTTCAATAAACTGGATGAGTTTTTTCAGAATTTTGATAATACTCAAAACTTTACTGAAGTGCTTCGTCACCGGAAACATTGATGTCTATGATTCGAAGACGGAATTAAATCTGTGTATTGAATTATTGAAAAACTATGTTAATGAGAATAATGATTGGCTTTTTGTTTATGACATCATTGAAATCTTTGAAAACATACTGAAGATTAGCTTCTATGAGAATTCAAGCTCTGAAGAGGTGCGCGAGCTGCTGAAAAAATATGAGACCCAGCTAAATAAAGTCCTCAAAACAAATAGTGTTGGGTGTAGATTAGACCACAAGATTGAAGATGAGTATAATCTAGAGGATAGAATAGATGAGGAGTATAACTTGAGATGATATAATTACCAAAATAATGATATAATGAACGACTGGTTTGAACGTATTTTCTGACTGTATAGTATCATCAAGGAAACTATCTACAATGGAAGAGCTAAAAATATATCAATCAGTCATTATAGGATTTTATCAAGAATTTAATTGCTGAACAGCCATGAAAATCAAGGACAAGGAAATGTAAGGGCTTGCTCTCTCTCCAATTCTTGCGCATTTCCAGAAAACGCCAAGAAGACTTAGTAAACTGTTAGTATATCCAGCAATGATTATTTGATGCTCAAGATTACTCACCCATGATGATTTCTCTCTAGCAAACTGGGCCAGTTTGTGTGAATGTAGGTACATGAGCATATCAGAAGAAGTATCACCTGTAGCAGGGACGTGAAGTTGAAGAGGGCGGACTACACCTGATGTTAGTAGACTGACGCCCGACCTATAGGGAAAAGGTAACCTACCATTGGGGTGCTGAAGTGGAGATACTGTGCTGGTTTACACTGCTTTCCAAGTGCCTTGTCCGTACAAATTTCTGAATGGTGTTTTGAAGTTTCCCAATGCGGTAAAATACGAGGTCTTTTTGGGGTCGGAACTTGCGCTTATACCAATAGAGGTGAAAGTGAAGTAAAGAGAACAAGTTGTGGTTACCTCGTAGTTCAGAGTTAAGTTGATCTCTCTGATCCGAATTCATTTATTAATTGACTTCACTTGAACTCCTATCCTTCCTCACATCCTCACATCGTCATAATAAGAATGAGTGATCTTGATTTCTTTGTGAAGGTGAGTACTCGGCAACTCAGATAAAGAAAGTGTTAAAGCTAACAACATTATTTCAGGCCAAGGCTGCTGAACTTTCTGTGGAGCTAAATGCAGCAGAAAGGAAGAAAAGCAATGCTAAAAGAAAGCTAACCTTGAAAAAAGTTATTGCAAATATGACGATGGGAAATCATGACATGATGAATTTATTTCCAGAAGTTCTGAAATTGCTTTCATATGACGATATAGAGCTGAAGAAAATGTGTTACAGATTCTTGAACTTTTATAGTCTGGCAAAACCAGATACAGCAAAACATATTCTGCCAACTATCATATCAGACTTGAAGTCCTCAGACCCTGTTTTGGTCTCGTTAGCTATGAATAGCATGGTTTCCGTTCCGCTTGAGGAGTTCTTATCCAGATCAGTAAAGGAAATCAAATCGCTTCTGGAGGAAAATGACCCAGCTTTGAGAAAGATTGGTATATATGCTGTTGGGAAACTTTATGAGAGAGATGCTCAACTATGTACTTCCAAGGGGTTAATTAACGACCTAAAATTGCTGATTGCAGACTCTAATCCTATCGTGGTCACTTCTGTCCTATCGGTTTTGAATGATCTATCTGAGAATAGCAAAAATCTACAACTAAATTTCAACCTAAATCAAGCCCTTTTCCTTGCAGAATTCCTACCAAGATGTGATGGATGGCAACAAATTGCAATCTTGAATAGTCTGATGAACTTTGTACCACAAAAACATGATGATGCCCATATAATAATTGACAAGGTTATTCCATTTTTTCAACATAGAAACTCAGCAGTTGTATTGAATGGATTTAAACTACTGCTATATATGCTGAACTATGTTGACTATATTGAAGATTATTTGACTAGAAAATTAGCCACTTCATTGACCTCTTTGCTATCCAAACCTGCCGAATTACAGTTCTTGATCTTGAGAAACGTTATTTTGCTTATTCTGAGTAAACCTGGTCTCATTCCTTTTGATGTTTCTTTATTCTTTTGTGATTATGATGATCCTATATTTGTCAAAGACACAAAGCTAGAGATCATTTATTTACTTGCAAATGAAACAAATTTTGATGTGATTCTCAGTGAACTGCAACAGTATTCCGCAGGTGTTGAC
The DNA here is from genome assembly GCA_030567455.1 of Komagataea norvegica. Classification (NCBI taxonomy): domain Eukaryota; kingdom Fungi; phylum Ascomycota; class Saccharomycetes; order Phaffomycetales; family Wickerhamomycetaceae; genus Komagataea; species Komagataea norvegica. The sequence continues at coordinate 102,241 of JAJLSD010000010.1, forward strand.
ACGCAGATGTCGAGGAAATCTATCAGAGCCATTGGGAATTTGGCAATTAAAATTGAAAGTGCATCCAAAGATTGTGTCGAAACCTTGCTGGATTTGATTTCTTTCGGGGTCGAGTATCTGGTACAAGAAGCTGTGATTGTACTCAAGAATGTATTGAGAAGATATAAATCATTTGACTACATCGTTCCTAAGATTCTGGAGCATGTTGATAAAATTGAAGATGTGGATTCTAAAGCAGCGTTGATTTGGATAGTTGGTGATTTTGCTGATAAAATTGATAACCCTAAACAAATACTTGAGGACTTAACTTCTGATTTTAAATCAGAGTCTATGAAGGTTCAACTACCTTCGTTAACTGCTGCTGTTAAACTATTTTTGAAAGTTCCCGAAAAGGGTGAAGCACTGGTCTTGAAACTCTTGAAAATCTCCACTGAACAGATTGATAATCCAGACGTTAGGGACAGGGGATTTTTTTACTGGAGAATACTGTCAATTCAAGATAAATTCCCAGGTACTGCCAAGGAAATAGTTGGAGGTGATATCCCATTGATTTCAAATGAAAATGAACAACTAGACCCATTGATTTTACAAGAGCTTGAATTGAATATGGGTACGCTAGCATCAATGTACCTCAAACCTGTTGGTGAAATTTTCAGACTAGCAAGAAGGAAATATCTAATTGACAGCCCCGCAAGGTCAAACGAATCATCCAGAGTTTCAACCGCGAACTCTAAATCAACTCATGAAGATAATGCGTCGAGTTCACAAGCGTCCGACATTGTGAACAGCACTGACAAGTACATTGATGACGTTCCTGCCTTGAATGTGATGTCAGTCAAGAAACCATCTGGATTGTCGCGTCGTTTAACCGTAACAAAGGCGTCCCTCTCTAGAAAGCTGACAGGCAGAGGCTCAGCTTTCAGCAGTTGAACGTTAATCTAGAGATCTAAAAATAAAATGAATTATGGCATATATACTGTGTACTTAAAAAGAAAATCTTTGTATTTTCAAAGCCTAGATAGTTCATCATCACTTATCGATGTGGCATCTTCTGGACCTATGTCATGGCCATTTTCATCAATTTTGATTATCTTTTCTACTGGGTTTTCAACCTCTTTAACTTCAATTATCTGAACATCGTGTGCAAACTTAACTGGTAACCCCGATGGTTCTATAGTTTCAATCTTAATATCTGGTAAGTTTGGTTCAGGTCCATCTTTCACAGAATCCAAGTCAAATTCCTGACCCAAAATAACATACAAAATTATAAGAGCTCCTGGTTTGGACAGAACAATAGAATTTTCTTTACAGAAAGAGGCAGCGACACAATCTGGACAACCCCACTCACAGGGACAATCCAAGATTCTTTTCAAGGCACCTTTCAAAATCATCTCAATATGCTCAAATGCCTTAGAACACAAACCTGAACCATACCTTCCACCTTTGGAATCGTGGAAAATCAATCTTGCTGGTCTCTTTCTTGATGTTTGTCTTTCTGCAAGCTCCTTTTCAGGAGCCTTACATTCCGTACTGACATCTTCCACACCACTGACAATAAACATAGGCAACATCCCTATAATTGCATGTTCTGCAGCATGGATCGCGCCTGCGGCGTTCAGTTGTTTATAAGTCAACAGATCCAGCGCCTTTGAAGGTAAATCTATCCAAATACCCTTCGAATGAATTTCAATAGGTGGATTATTAACTTCAACTGCATCAATTATTCTCTTATTCTTATCAACTTTGAAAAATCCAAATACTATAATGGTGGTCAATATCTTACCAAAATATATAGGAATATCGCTACTGTTCAACGCCCTAACCAATTCAATCTCTTTCGGATCAACATCAGTAAAGTCTCGTTGACTGGTGACCCAATCGACATCAACTCTTTCAACTTTAGCAAAATGTTCATCTGAGTTGAACTCACGAACTAGATAAGGATAACCTTGATGAATAAAAATGCCTCCTTCATACAGCGTAAAACTGGTTCTCGAAGCTTCAATTTCTTCAATAATTAGATTTCTATTCTTGGTTATATCAACCACAGCATACTGATCCTCTTCAATACCACGGATTGAAACGTTTTTGGATGGCCAAGGTAGATATTTGTTAGATGTATGATAACCGTCTGGATCGTTTTCCAATTTGGCCAGCACTTTATCCATGTTTGGGAAATAATATGAATCACGCTCAGGGACAATGGGTAATTCAAATGCAGCACATTGTAAGTGTCCTTCTAATATTAAAATATTCTCAAAGTCCAATATCAGATCTTGGAATTCATAATTTAAAAGCAGATCTGGGTGTCTCATATAGTGTTGATCAACAGGTGAATCGCTGCCAACAACCAGTGTTAATGAGTCTTTGTTACGTCTACCTGCTCTACCACTTTGTTGATGGAAATTTGATAATGACAAAGGAAATCCACATATCAACACAGCATCCAAACCACCGATATCAATACCCAATTCTAATGCATTCGTAGAAATAATAGCACTCAAGCTTCCGTGGAACATTTCCTGTTCAATTTGACGACGGTCTGAGGCAGAATAACCACCTCTATAACTCATCACTTGTGAAACCAAATCTTCTCTATTCATCTCAAGGAAGAGATTTCTAACCTCCTTCATTAACAGTTCACAAACTCTACGAACGTAGCAGAATGCAATTGTACGAACATTATTCAAGACTAGCTTCACCAAAATCTTGGCCGTCTCAGCAATGAAGTTCTCTCTTCCTGATGATAGATCTTTAGGATTAACCAGCGGTGGATTCCAAACAACGAGATGTTTACCACCTGCAGGTGACCCATCTTGTGAAATATGCGTTATATCCTCAACACCGAAAACCGAAGACATATGCTGAACAGGAGACTTCAAAGTAGCTGAACATGATATGAATTGCAAGTTATCATTTCCCAAAAACGAACATAGTCTCCTCAACCTTCGTATTATTAACGATACATGTGACCCAAACAATCCTTTATAGTAATGCAGCTCATCAATGACAACGTATCTCAGGTTTATCAAAAAATGTCTCCAACTCTGATGACTTGGCAAGATACTGGAATGTAACATATCTGGATTCGTGAAAATAACTCTTGAGTTATGCTTCAGATGTCTTCTTTTCGTCATATCGGTATCACCATCATAAGTATCCACCAATGAATCTAGGCCCATTGATGTCATGATCTGAATGAAGGATCTTTTCTGATCTTGTGCCAATGCCTTTGTTGGGAAAATATACATTGATGTTTCATTTGATTGATTTTCCAAGCTATGCAATACCGGGATTTGATAAATTAGGGATTTACCTGAAGAAGTAGAGGTAGTGATGATGACGTTGTGGCCCTCATTGATGGCATTTAAAGCTTCAGCTTGATGTGAATAGAACCCTTTCAGATTGATAGCGGTCATGAGTCGATCTGAGATTTCAAAGTTAAGGTCTTTGTAAATGGCTTCACGGCTAGGTAATTCGAATGAACCGACAATCTGCCCCTTATAGTTTGTTGGCTTAAGAATATCTATTAGCTCAGGGATAGCAGGCCTCTCTTCAGACGGGTCAAGCTTTCTATTCTTGATCATCTCTTGGATAGGATCTTCAAATTCCTTGCTTCTTGGGATTTTCAGTTCAGCTCTTTCGATAAGAACTGTGTCTGGGTCCAGCCCATCAAGTTCGCATTGTTTCAGGAAGTTATCCACCGCAACAGCAAACTTTTGATCCCTTTTAGCTATCAACTTTTTCATAGATTCAGGCGTATACTTGGGTACTTTCATCTCTGTATAAAATGTACTCTTCGTCTTTGACTTAGATAGATTCCCATCAATAAACTCGAAAGTCAACACTTGTTTGTTCTGTGCACGTATATCTTTCAGCTCAAAGATATCCACATCTTTCTGGACATGTCCCTTCTGCCAAACGAAATCTTTCTTCTCTGTAATCAGCTGGTTCTCATCAACGTACTTAAATAATATGTCATCAGGTAACAAAACAGCTATCTTAGCAGCGTCTAAGGGTAGCAGTTCCCTACCAATGGTCTTCTCCACTGGCTGTTTTAACGTATCGAATCGTGGAGCAACATGTTTCCTGGCTGAAAGGAATGTGAAGTATGAATTTAGCCTGAAATGTATAGTTTTTAGTTCGTTTAACCAAGGTGGCCAATGTTGAGAATCTGTATTAGTATTGGATTTATCAGATAATGCAGACGATTTAGATCTCTTTCTTGGTGGCTCAGTTACATTATTAGAGCTCATGGTTCATACTCCTTCCATCCAAAGGTACAATTACGCTCAATAGAACGGAGAAGATGCCAAAGGAAGAGAAAGAGAGAGATATATAACTTTTGATTGATAATCGTTTGTTCATAAGAGAGCACTTGATTACGTAATATTTATTATATACTTCCAGGCTCTATACTCAGTGCACTCTGGTAGATTTCTTTCTCGTCAATGTTGGGATAGCTGCACTGATATTAGTCATTCTCTCCCCTGATTTCCAGCCGTCAAAATCGATTAATGCTTGCATACATCCCCATTCTGTGATTTTATTCAACAACCAATCCAAATTAACTGGCTTGGTCAGATAATCGTTACAACCAGCAGCTAATGCCTCCTGCTTATCCTGCTTCAAATTACTTGCTGTCAATGCGACGATTATGATAGGAGATCTGAAAACCATCAAATCTAAGACATCATCGGTTGCCCGATTTGGTAAATTTTGTAAATCCTCCTTTGCGAAGACACCGATATGATTGATCTTCTCTAATCTTCTTATTTCTCTTGATGCATCAAGCCCAGACATTACAGGAAGTTGGATATCCATCAACACTAAATGGAACCCACCTCTTCTCCACTTCTCAATAGCCTCTTTCCCGTTCTTTGCTGTATCATAATGAATTCCATGTCTTCTTAAATGGGCAGATAAGATACGTAAATTAACCAAGTTATCCTCGACGATCAGGACACTGATTGAAGGTAAAACTTTTGCCATCGTACTGGAACCCTCACCTAGTCTTGTGTTACGCGATGGTGTTCTTGCATGTAATGATGAACTGGAGGATGTAACAATTTTCGGTGGGGCCGAAGCGTTACCAGCATTTGAGTTCGTGTTCATGTTGCTTGATTCCCCATTTTGAGTTGAGAATGTATTCAGGTTCATGGTTGAGACAGGTGGCTCAGAGTCCCGTCTTTTTAAAGGATAGCCTGCACTTGAAGGATTATTATTCTGATAAAAATTGCTTGAATCTGTCTGAATATCCGCAGAGTTTGTATGTCTCTTGGATTTCTTCCAGTTATCAGCATGTGAAGAGGGTAATAATAATACAGCTGATGAATGATCTGCTGAACTTGAGTTCTTTTTTCTGTATCCGGATGGTGTTTGGGAACGATACGAATGTTGGTTCGGTAGGGAACTCATCTTTCGTTGATCAACATAGGATGATTGGTTCACATTATCCTCTTTCCCCTCGAGGATAGGTTCAGTAGAAAAACTTTTGCGTTGTTGCGGAACGGAATTTACCTGCTGGTTTTGGTATGTTTGATGTGAAGTTGAAGGGTGCTGTGGAGATTGAGAAATCTGTTGATATTGAAGTTGTTGGTTTAAATGAGGTGGTAGTTCAACGGTGAATGCATTCTCAAGAGTCATTCCAAGTGGGAAGAAAGTATCCAGAACCTGCCATACTGATCTATCTGGCTCTAAGTATAACGAAGGGACTCTTGGAGAATTTGCACGAATTGATAAATTCCCGAATTCATTGATTAGTGGTTTCTGTGGATCCAGATTGTACTGTTTTGCAACAACAGGGATAGGTGATAGAGGTGAGGTAATTGAGCTATTATTGACGGAATTGGTATTATTGATATTATTGGGATTGGCGTTGTTATCAGACCCAAAGAACTTCCTGCCTGGAGTTCCAGGTGATGCGACTAATATCGATGAATCGAATTTGATTACAACATCTGAAGGGTCACATATTTTAGCCAATGTAGTTGGAAACCTTTCAACTATCATGGTCTTCAAGTCATCGATGATATGAGACTCTTTGACGAACAAGGATGTTGGGGTGCCATCTGGTTTTTTAATCCATATTCTTTTGGTGATAGGCGTATCCCTATGTGTATCCCTATGCGTGTTGAGTAAAGGAGCCTGAGGATAGTTGGCTGATACCTTTGAAGGCGAGCCTTGCTTTTTCATGTCCAGTTGTTTGGGATCTGCTATCGATAATGGGGACCGGAAGTTACTTTGCTGTGCGAAACGGGCTCAATCCAGAGATTTGAACTGAATTTCTTTATGTGGGTGTTTCTGGGAGCAGCTGATGATGCCTGTGCGTGTGACTTGACAGCTAGGTCCAACTGATAATGGCCTCAAGACGCTGCAGAATTGCTAATTTTAGTTCAGAAAAAGGTTCGTAAACTTTTGTTTTCAAGCGTTATGATCGATGACTAAGCACTCTTTGTTGCCTTAATCTGTGTACTAACGCTTCATGATGTTTCATGGTGAGTTCCATGTTTATAGTCTCAGATTGTTTGAGTATCTCGAGGGACTCATGTATATTTTGTATGTTCATTGTCTGACATAGGTATCTAGATTCACCAAAAGTTAGGCGTTTATAGTCATAATACTACGGAAGACTTAATTAAAACGATTCATAAATTCATGCTATAGAGTGCTGTATAATACACTGAAAGAATATCAAAGAAGTAGATGGAGTCCACTGGAGCTCTTAGAACACTCTAGTGACGGTGTTGATACCACCAGCGAGTTCAATGGTCTTTTGGGCGGCTAGAGGCCAGAACATGACAGCTGATAGAAGAGTGGCCCATTGGAAAAAGACTGGCACTTTGCTGGCATATAGTTTACCATAGGTAGCTAAGGTAGATGTGTTGACTGTGAATTTGACAGCAGCTGGAGCTTGCTTTCTTGCGATTTGGGAACCTAATGAGACGGTTGATCTAAGAATTGGAGAGGTAAACATTGCTAAGTGGGGTAGGTGATGTGTTAAAGTACTAGTGATAGTGATGAGAGAGAGAAGATAAAGTCGTTTAAAGCAGGACTAGCAAGTGGTTTATATATGCTGTGTATTTGTGATCACTGGCTGTCTGCCAGCGAACAAAATGAGCCCACAGAGCAATGCAGCATGGTCGAACACTTGCGAAAAATCGAACGATTGAGTTAAGTTTGAAATCACACGATTTTGCTAGATTTTATCGCGTGATCTTTTTTAGGATCATTTTCCGTGGCCGAACCAGCTCATCGCAGAAGCTTCTCAAAGAGTCCAAAGCACAGGCAGCGAGTGAGTGGTAAGGGAATGAGGATGATGACTACAGTGAGGAATGGGCTGCGCATTGTCACCCCACACAGGCACACCCTTGAGATCAGGGTAAAGGGTCGGTGGTTTGGACGCTCGCTGCTCGACGTGCTGACTGCTGAGTTCAGGTCACGGGACAGGGGACAATATGTCCATCAGATACTCAGTGGGCAGATTCTGCTACTGAGACAGGATACGGTCTATTCCGGAGAGCTTCTCCTGGAATCGTCTGAGTTCCTTATACGGAACAAGGACATCCTGAGGGTCACTACGCATAAACACGAACCACCAGTGATACATGTCGCGGAAGTACCCATTGTCTACCAGGACGACAACGTTTTAGTGGTCAATAAACCTTGCTCCATCCCGGTTCATCCCACAGGCAAATACTATTACAATTCATTGACAGAGATCTTAAAGGAGCAGCTGTCACTCACTCAGATCTACCCATGTCACAGATTGGACAAGCTAACATCTGGTATACTGGTCCTGGCAAAGACAAATGATAACGCTTCTTCGATTCAGTCGAAGATAAGAGACAAAAACGTGGTCAAATACTATCTGGCCAGGGTTCAGGGACAGTTCCCGGAATCAGTGACTTCGCTTGATAGGGATATAGGGGTGATTGACACCAAATTAGGTTTCAAAAATGGAATCAAGCCTAAGAAACACGCCGTTACCGAATTCCAAACGTTAAAATATAACCCGTCTCTCAACCAATCAATTGTTCTATGCAGGCCACTCACTGGTCGGACTCACCAGATCAGGATCCATTTGAGTTATTTGGGTTTTCCAATTGTCAATGACCCCTTGTATGGTCCAGGATCATCAAGACTGAGATCTCAATTGATAAACTCTCAGGAAAATATTACAGAATCTCAATTTAACGAGCTGTATGACGAAGACATGGAAAGACTAAAAGGGTTCAAAGATGGTGCTTCTAAATGTGAAGAGTGCCATGAACTGCTTTTCAACTACGATCACGTCAACGATATGACGATGTGGTTACATTCCTACAGGTTCATTATAGATGAAGAGTACAGATTTGAAACCGCAGAACCTGAATGGTGCAACATATAGAACGAATACACATTTCTATTCCCCTAATTCTTCTTCTTATCGTTATTCTTTTTCTTTTGTTTCTTTGCCTTGTTAGACTTGTTATGCTGGGACCTGTGTTGCTGTTGGAGGTCGACTCTCAGCTTCTGTGACCGTTCGATTATTTCTATCAAATCATCCCCGAACTTGTAGCCCTCCAGATCCAATAAATACTGAACATGTTTCCAATTAACCCTGCTATTAGTCTCTTCAACTTTGAAGACAGAATGCTTCAACTTATTGACCATGTTCAAACACTCTCGTATATCCCTATCAACAAGCTCAGTCTCCTGTGGTAGTTTGGGTATTTGGCTGATGTTAAATACATATAGTCCATCTTTTCCCTGGACCTCAGTGAAATTTTTAGCAAAGAGTTTTTTAATCAACCTCCTAGTCTTCAGTCGTATGAACGAATAGTCCATAGGGTTCAAGCTTTTGCCAAACTTACTCTTATTGACATCTTTGAGATTCGGATCATTCACAAAATAACCCTCGTCATATTTGACCCTAATTGCCGGGCTAGACTTTCTGAAGAGGCCCAGTATGATATCCGGAGGGAAGTAGAAGCATTTGAAGAATTGATTTTGACGAACTAAGCGAGGTAAACTGATCCTTGACTGGTAGAAATATTGATTGATTGTGCCAATGACACCTTTCAGCTGCGCTGGATCAGATACTTTTGGTGAATCAGGACTAATTAGAGGCCAATCCGGTTTCACTTTCGGGGAGTGATATCTTCTAAGGATGACATGCCGTATATTTGAGTGCCCAATTCGTGAAGTTTGCAGCCTTATCATGTCTTGTTATTGATGCGATGAGCTACCAGTGTGTCACTTAGTAGTGCAATTCACGAAAACTTTTAGGACTACTCGGATTTATGGTAAATCCGACCATTATTTGTTCTTTCCTTTCTTCTACAGCATAACACAGCTACAGAATATATAACTCATTAAACTTATCTTTATCAATCAATAAACGACTTTATAATTCATCTGACGAATTTATCTTCTCTTTGTTTCTTAACAGTGGATTTCAAATTCTCAACTTCATCCCTATCAGCATTGAATGAAACATTGGTGACTTGATTGAAAGGATTTTCATCACTCTTTTCAAACTCTTTGAAAATCAACTGTTTGACCTGTTGTAATCTCAAACCAGGGTTCTCTTTTCTGGCCTCAGGTATACGTCTCTCTTCGTATGCAGCCAATGCAGCTTTGAATCTTCTTTCAGGGTGTCTATCAATTTCTTTATCAGAAACAGGTCCATTTTTCTTAGTCAAAGTCAATGCTTCTAAGACGTTATCCAAACCACTGGCGCTGATTTCACTAGATGGAGCCTGGTCATTGAGGAAGTCATCGATCTTACCTGTTTTTCTAGCAGCAATCTTAGCAGCGCCTCTGTTCTTATTACTTGGTTTCGAAGGCAAGGAAGCTTCTTCCTCTTTCAACAATGCTTCTCTTTCAGCCTTCTTACGGGCAGCTTCTTCTTTCTTTGCCGCCTCGTCTTCCTTCTTCTTACTTTTACCCTTTGAACCCTGTGACCATTCGGCATCTTCTTCGGCTGCCTGCTTGGATTGAGCTTCAGCAAGCTTTTTGTTCGCTTGTTCAGCCTTACGGGCGTTACCCGCAACCTTCTTTGTGTTTTCAGCTCCTTTCTTAGCCATACTGAATAAAGCCCGTTTAATTGAGATGTCAAACAGAATGAAATGGGAAACTGCTGTCAAATCATCGAGATTTAATGATGTCTTCCGAAAAAACGCAGGGCATCAAACAAATTCACACCCAAAATTATATGACGTGGAGTGCGTCATTCGACAGGCAGAAGCGGAAATCAAGTGGTGAAACCATTTAACCAACAATGGAGGCATACACGATAAAGTTAACAGCCAGCTGAATATCTATCCCTTGTCAGTACCACAAGAACCTTCTCCAAAATGGCGAAGAACCCTCCAGCCGATTCTTAATCAGATATTACGTAAGATTTCCGGACACTCAAAAAATTATTTTCAGTTCGAAAGCGTTTTAATAGTGAAACTTTTGATACCCGTCCAGTTTATTGGTGATCTCAGCATGTTCTCGCGTGTTTCTAGACGCTGTCTGCATACAAGCAGGAGTGTATGGAATGAGGAGATGCAGGATGCTTTTACAAAGCTGGGAAAGGGGAAAAAACTACCTCCCAGTAAGCAAAATCTTGTTATTCTTAATGCAGCTCAATCAAGGTTGGTTCGTAAAGTACCCAAATATTTTCAGGAACAGAACGCAGAGAGTCAAAAGCATTCTGCAAAGAAAATAGTTAATACCACTGAATTAGAAGAACAGAGGTCAAAACTTACAAAAATAAACACAAAGCTGACGAATGAACAGGCATTGCGACAATTGAATCAAATAAAGCCGTCACAAACGAGAGTTTCTGCTAAGAGATATGAGCAGATTATCAAGGAGATTTCCTCCTTTTTCACGCTTGCCCAATTGAGAGATTATCTCGCAGCCGAGTATCCGCATGTTGCTGGTTATAGAACGATAACGAAGGCTAGAGTCATCCCAAAGATCTTACACGAATGCTGGGGATTGGAGATTTCTGATGACATTAAACCTGAAGATGATTTGGTTCTGCAAAGAGAGTTTGATCTCAGTCAAAGAGAACTGTACCTTCTGCTGGTTAAGAGAACATTTGATAAATGGATCAGAGCAAACGTTAAGATCATCATCTTGCCTGAGGAATTGAGAGTCATTGTTCGCTCAAATAAGTCACATTTACAATATATCGAATTAGCACTGGAGAAAATACTAAATAACATCGCTATCAATGAGATAGAGCTAGACAGTATTGAAAAATACTTGAAGTCACAAAATGGATCGTTACCAATTGATGCAATTCAAAGATTATCTGGCGTCTTTTTCCAACCAATAGACGTTGGACAGTCAAATGAGTACAAAATGTATTCGCTAGGTTCCAAGAAATTCTCCCAAGCAAAGAGACTCATATCGTGGAGTTTAGAAAATAATTCATTCATCAAAGACTTAACGTTAACCAATTTTGATGAAGTTACAAACAAGTCAACCGCTCAGTATTTTCAGAATTTCTCACTGGAGTCGTTACCTTGGTTATACCAAGAGAAAAAGTGGTTTAGACTACAAATTCCGAAGACAAAGGATTTCATTCCGCTGCCTATAGACTTGGATATAGAAAAGATCCGCGACGACCTTCGTAATAAAGACATCAAAAAAGCAATCCCAAAACCACCAGGAATCTTAACCCAATCAGTAACTGCTGTTACATTTGGTCAAGTTTTACACGAACTAGACGATACCTCCGCTAGCAATCCAAAGAAATCCATTTTAAACACACAGATACCATCAATAAAAAATGCATTGAAATCACTACCTCTATTTGAGTTTGAACAAAACTCAACTGAAGACTACATGGACTCATCATTGGATGTCTCGCAAGATTACCACAGTTATTTTGCGCAAATCAAATATATACCATCAGTGTTCCAAATGCAAGACACCGAGTCTGGGAAAAGAAATGTTTCAGATGTTTCAAATTTCTTGAATCACCCACCTCTTGAATTTTGGTTTGAAGTTGATGAAAAAGATCAAGTGAAAATGGATACTTTACAAGCAGTACTTATTGAAAACGAAACCAACTCAGCAGTTTTACTACCTTCTCATTCAACGGACTTGAAGTTCATCAAATCTAGCTCTGTCACGTTAGTTGACCCAAACACATCAAATCCAACATCCAATGATTGGTTATCTGACCAACCGGGGATCAGACGCCATTTAGAGCATGCTAAGTTGGATTTCAGCGGTACAAAGACAGTCAGAGTACCAGACTTTGTTGATGTTAACCTTCCTGGGTCAGACTCTCCAGTGAGATACGAATACGTCAGTTTATCTTATCGCCGTCATTTGAACTATAGATTCAATGATAAGCTTTTGCAGTTTGCGGTCATTGAAGGTGGGTCATTAGGTGGAAGAACAACTGAATTGATCATGGTTGGAAATGAACAGGAGCTTGATGATACCGACGTTGATGTTAAGACAGATTCTGAGCAACTAGAAAGAGAAAGCCTACAAGGTTTTGTTCAGGACGTTACTCAATTTGTTGAACACATGGAGAAACAAAATAACAAATCTAGCATTTTGAGACATAATGATGAAGATGATGATGATTTGGAATTAACCTGAATATGGAAAGGGCACTATATAAAACTACAAATCACTTAAGCTTGTACATATACACATACTATTCGAATGTCATACGAATCTCATAAAAATGCCTCATGATTATCGAATTATTAGGAAATACCTGTTACAAAAGGTATAATCACCATCCGATGTAACCTCTGCCTACCACTCTGAATACCTTGATCTTACCACTTTTCAAATCAGATGGTTTATAAGAGTTTTGTCTGATCTTACCTTTCGAATCAACTTCAATCACTCTAAACTTTTTCTTTTCAAAGTCGAACTCTGTCAAAACAGCAGCAAGAGGCCCACTTTTATCAACACCAACGTCATATATTAATTTCTGACGCAACTTGTTATGCCCTTGGAATTTAGCCTTGTTTATAGCGACAATGTCACCTGGTTTGAAAATTGTCAATTGCTGGACTTCAACATTGTTGGCGTTGGAGTAAATGGTGGCACCATACGAACGAAGCCCGACGTTTGGCAAAACTGGATGTTCCTTTGATAACTGTTGGAAAATATATGGAATCAAGGGAGTTGATAAAGTTTGATTATGATTCAATAACCTGTTGGCGATCTGTAAGACTTGTGATCCGAAATCTTTGGCATGAGCATCCAAGAAATTCTGGTTGAATTCCGGTGCTGGCTTAGTCAACACCTGGAATGAAGTCAATGTTTCATCAACAGATGGGACGACATAAGTTAAATGATAGATTGTTTGAGAATTATCCTGATGTAGAATATAGTAACTTTTAACCACCAAGCTGGTTCCGTCCCTTCTTGGTACTTTGTTTTCATCAACTTCAAAGATCAATTCCTTATTGACTTTCGCGGACAATGAACCAGGAAGTTCGTTTCTCAACCACCATTTGGAACCAATATCGAACTTATCAATGCTTTCCTTATCAAATTTGTTGAAATCAGTAGTGCTGTTGAAGGACAGGGGTGCCTTTTTTACTCCAACTTCTGTAATAGACGTAATAGAGTTTCCCGTATTTGTATGTGAGATACTTGAATACTTCTGTGCAATGCTTGAAGTCTCAGAAAAGGTTGATTGCCCTGTGTTGGACTTTCTGAGTTGTCTAGAAGGAGTGATATTATCACCTCCTGGAATAGGACTCTGATGAGAGAAAGAATAATTTGAGGCTTGAATTGGTGAAACGATGGAAGAGTTGACAGATTTGAGATCGTCGTGTTCTTCTTGTGGTTCCTCATAGTGTGTTTCTGTTGGAAGTGAAGGTGCTCGACCTCCAGATGGAATAGGAGGTGCTGCCACCGTTGAAGGTAACGGTGGGACAGGAATCTTACTATGATGTGGAATTGCAGGTGGGCCAGATGTCGGTGACGCAAAAGAGGAGTTACCTGGAATAGGTGGTGGTACACTTGCGACAGATGGTGATTGTGTAGACCCAGGGATAGGTGGTGCCGGTGTTGCGGGTGCTCTTTTCGTTGATGTTATATTTGTATCTAATCTTGGAAGACCTGGAGGCGCACCTGCCGGTAAAGCAGAAGTCTGAGCCCCTGACTGATGTTCGTTAGTTGATGTATCCTTATGGGTCTTTGGGAACTGGGAACCGTCGTCAGACTCATACCCTGTGGTGTAGTCAGATTGAACAGCCTGGAGGATTTTAGCATCGGTATTGCTGAGTGGAGCTTTCAAATTCAAACTTTCAATTTCTCTTTGTCTATCACTTTCTAGGAAATCAACATCATCGCTAGATGACTTGTAATCATCATCATCATTTTCATCATCCCCTTCGATAGCTGATTCTGAAAGAACGTTGCGAGATGTTCCACTCAGATCGAGGTTCTGCAGTTTTTTAACTAGTGTTTCATTTTGTTCATCATGGCTAGCATATTGATCAATAGCATCAATGTTTTGAGATTCTTGTTCTGGAGCTACAGGACTGCCTCCTTTAACAGTTTCCAAATCATTATCAGGGTCGGATGCAGCCGCTTGTAACGGTTCACTTTTATCCTGGAATTCATCTTCATTAACGGTTGACTTTCTTTTTAAAACATCAGGAACCTGAGGAGCAGAGCCACCGGCGAATGGTAAAATCGTGACCGGGGGAGCATAGTTAGTTGACTCCACCTCCTTTTCCTTTGGTTTGCTGCTCTTTGTTGACTTTTTGGCAGGTGCTCCACCGGTAGGCATGCCGAATGGATTGAAACCGCCTTGTGGTCCATACATCCCTCCAGCACCAGCAAGTTTGGCCATTCTTTGACGAAGGGCAGTCCTCTTTGCTTCCTCCTCATCTTCTTCGTCAGAAGAAAGGTCATCTTCCTCGTCATCATCGTGCCCTTCAATAGTTTCGGGCTCTTGAGTTTCACACTCTTCCTGGATGTCTTCAGAATCAGATATTTCAATCGGTTGAGTTTTTGGCTCTTCCTTGGTAAGGTCGACAAAGTTTCTAGGGATTTCTGGAACTGGCTCTTCCTTCTTTAAAATAGTTGATTCAGCCTCTTCATCTCCATTTGTGGCATCATGGCTGGCTATTATAGGCTCTTGGGTAGGTTTAGCAGTTGATCCAGCCTTTGCCTCCTTCTGTTGTTTCTTTTTGGCGGCGGCAGCAGCCTTTCTCTCAGCTTCCTCGGCTTGCTGTTTTTGTAACAAGGCAATTCTTTCTTTGAGACTCAACTTTGGACCTTCCTCCTCTTCAGCAAAATGATCATTTGTTTTGTCTGCCACAGGTGGTGGATTCGCAATATTCGCCTCTGCGTCTTGTTGATGCTTGGATTTACCTAATGGAGGAGGAACATATGATGAATGTGAATTGTTTGTTTTAGAGGGTGTAGTTGTCTTGTTTATTGAAGGTGGGATGTATGATGAATGACCTTGGTATGGTCTCACATCCGACTTATGGCCTTCTTTTGCAAAAGGGTTCGATGATAGAGGTGTTGGGATTGGTGCTCCTGAGTCAAAAGTTGACACTTTCGAACTGAAGGCATGAGAAAAAGAAGATCTCTTTCCCTCTTTGTGTATTGGTGAAGTGATTGGCTCCTCTTGAGAAACACCGGATTTCACACTCGTGGCAGTTTCAATAGATCCACCAGTTCTAGAAGACTTGACAGTGTCTGCAGGTAAATCCTTTTCGACATATTCTGACTGCGAAGGAACTTGAGAAACTCCTTGACCGTTGTTAACTCCTTTCTTGTTATCTTCCCCATCTGCAGCTTTCCCCGGTTGCTCCGCCTCGTCTTTCCCTTCAGACACAAGCTCACTCACAAAGTTCTTTGGGAACATACCACTTTTCAAAGCACCCGCAGCGTCTGAGTATTCCCCGGTAAGCCACTCATCGTCTTCCACAGCAGTGACCTTGATCAACTGGCCTGCACTAAACGATAAATCGTCTTCATAGTCTGATTTGAATTCATAGAGTGCCTTAGCAAAATATGGCAATGGACTCATCTTGTATGTCTATCCACCAGTTTCAATATTCAGGTTACTTAGATCGTACTGGTTAAATGCCAATTGACCGTTCAAACGGGAATAATCTGAGTCTTTGACTTAGCAAACTTATGAAAAGGAGGTGGTTTGGCCTTGTTCACGGATATGTTGGGGATACAATCAGAAGCCCGACCAATTTCGCGGATTCGCGATACACCCGTTCAAGATTATATAATAATACATTCGATTACACAAATATGACGTCATTAGGATTAAAGTATTCATCTTTGCAAGTCGCAAATACAAGACTTTCCTGCTTTAGGACAGTGGATGACGACCCACCTAGTCCCTCTGCTGGCCTCTTTCGATAAGGCATTGTAAATGTTGTTCAAAAAACTTCTAGGGGTGGAAGAAGATCCAGCACCACCGACTTTTCTGATCCATTCATCTTTGATATTAACAGATGTTATTGAGATCATATCCAATACTTCATCTCTTACTGGGTCAACTGTCAAAACTGGAGCATCAGATAACTCAGTAATAACAGAATGGCAAGCCTTTTTGGCACTTTCCTCGTATTCCCATTTGTCCTTCTTGTTTGACTTTTTAGCACCCCTTGTGGCCTCATTAGGAACATAAATCATCTTTTGGTTATCATTCAAGGAAAGCGAATTAGCCATATTCGATAAGCTTTCCGAAGATGAATTATCATTATTGGAATAAAACTCAGTTCCATTCGAGCTTGGATTAGGCTGTGAATGTGTGTTGGCTCCGCTGATGTTGTTGACATTCTTCGGTGCTAATTCACCCACTAATACCTCTATCAACTCTTCAAAATCAACATCAAAATCAACCAGAGTCTCCATGTTTTTCAGTTTCAACGGCTTATATCTCTTCTTAGCCGCTCCACCTAGTAAATGTGAAGCCTGTTGTTGCTTGATCAAAACAACCCAATCAACACCATCTCTTTGTGAGGCCGTAGAGATATCATCAATATTATGGCAGCTCGAAACAATATCAGAAGAAATCCCAGCATTCCATAATTTTTTTAATACTTCGATTGCAACTGGTTTCCACATAGAGGAGCTCAAGCTGGTAACCAAAACATCACATCTTCTCGGTTTCCAATCAACGGAACTTTCATAGTCTTTGTGAAAGCTCGTCTTCTTTGTTTTTGTTCTTCTTGAGCCATCGACTTTTAAAATAGATCTCATGGACGTGAAAATCCTTTCACAAGCTAGATTAAAACCAACCGCATGTTGTGTGTATGTTTTACCACCTGAAGGTCTCGCTAAATACGAGATTAAGTTATCATATCTCCCGCCAGCGGCAATAATTGATCTCCTTTTGTCGTCATTGACAGCTTGGAACATAATACCTCCTTTATAGAATGATGCATTGTAATTACTCAGTGGCGAGAGAAGAACATTCCCGCAAACACCAAATGATTTCAAATAGCTCATGACTTTGGAAAGGTATGACAAATACGTGTCAATCTTATTGAATAATAAACTGTCGATCATCAGCTTCCTTAACCTTGTTCTTGTTCCTTCTAATGGTAGTCTGAAGTCAAATTGCTCTAAATCATGTAACACAGTGGAAGTGATGTTTAGCTGTGACTTCAAGTCTTGTTTAGCTTGCTTGTAAGTCTTAGTAAAGCCAATCTGAGACAACACATTAGAAACTAATAATCTCTGTGCTTTGTCAATTCCACAAAACTCAAGAACAGCGTCTAAGATATCACCATGGTTCAAAATTAACTGAGTTGAGCTCCTTTGGAAAATAGGAAAAATTTCAACTATCTCATCTATAACTTTAATGGTCTCAGCATCATGAAATGCTAAATCACTGGATTCGGAACTAATTATATCAAAGTCAATTTCTGCAAACTTCAGAGGTTCAGTACTGGATGTTCCCTCATCTGGTCTAAAGACGTACTCGACTCTGAAAAGTTTCTCAAGATTACTTGAATTTTTAGAAAGGTATCTAGCCATTGGTAGCGTTAAATCATATGGAAGTTGCAAAACCGTTCCTGTCTTGTCTAACATTTCATACACGTTTTGTTGTGAATATAAAGGCGACTTAGGAAACAGCATAGGTGGCTCTTTGGTTTGAATGGCTCCATGGGCCCTAAAGATCAAAGTAATTTCATTGATCATCTTATCAATCAACAAGTGGCTAGGCACCGATAGTGCAGGCCTTGGTTTGTCAAATAGCGTATCATTTGCCAAGTTATGTGGCTGGTTGAATATCGTTTCTCTAACTTGTTCTTGCCATGGCGATGAAGGATTAGCTAAACTTTTCAAAGCTTCTTTCACTATTTGATCTTGTTCCTTAACTGGTAACAGCCCAGACTTCAAGACATCATCAGCCGTTGGTCTAAGGTCAGGATTATGATCTAATAGTTTGGTAATAATCTTCCTCTCAGTTGATTTTTCAGGGCTGAAATCTTTTGGGAAGTCAATTGTAGGACGCCTCAAATCTTTCAAGACCATAACTCTTTCCATACCGGTATTTAACTGGTAAACCATTTCAAAGAAGATGATACCCAACGAGTACATATCGACTTTCGCATCATAATTACCATCACCAGATAAAACTTCGTTGGCCACATATAGTGTGGTGCCAACATCTGAAGTCAAATCCTCTGACATCATTGAAGTAAGCTTTGCCTTTGTCTTCGCAGCAACAGCATTATGAACATTTTTGGCTAATCCGAAATCACCGACTTTAATATTCCTAGATTCATCAATATAAATGTTTGATGGTTTCAAATCTCTATGAATGATACCCTGAGCATGAATATGGTTCAACGCCTCCAGAATTTCTCTGAACAATCGAAAGTATTCGTCCTTATAGTTGAATAATATTCCTCCTTTGATTATATCCGATAATGAATGGTTCTCACAGTATTCCATCTGGATAAACAGAGTACTGATTGTCTTTGGTGGTTTAGAAAACGTGATTCTGTCACTAGATATATCTTCATCAGCAGAAAAAGAACCATCGTCCTCAACATCATTGTCAAAATTTTCATCTTCATCTCCAGAACTGAATCCGAACTCAATCTGAGGTCCACCTTGTAAAGAATTTGAAATGAAGTCCAAAGTGTGACTTTTGCTCATATTTGGACGACTTAGTGAAACTCTGCTAGAGCCCATATTCGAACCTGTGAAGTCAAAAGATCCAAGACCTTTTTGTTTGTTAAAGCTAGTGATGCTATCTTCTTCACTTTCGTCATCACTAAACCCTTCATCATCAGTGGATTCAAATGCGCTTTCATCATGTCCATAGTTTTTTTCCACCCAGGCGGCATAGTATCTGACGACATACTGATGATTCAGTCTCGCCAACAGCATCACCTCATTTAGAATAGAGGTTAAGCGGTCTTCTGTATGGCGAATCTTTTTAATGGCATAAAACCTGCCGTCAAGTCTATTTCTTGCTTTGATAACTTCACCAAAGGCACCTTTACCTAAAAAGGCACTCTCTTCAAAATCTTGAGCATATCTCGAAAGTGCCCCGGCACTGTTAAGACCAGAGAATGTACCATTGTTAAAACTTCTTCTACCTTTATTGGAGTGTGATGAACCACCAGTATGAGACGGTGTTAAGAAGTCTTCGTCACCTTGGCCCCTGGAAGTTTTCAGAAGTAAACTGGTATTGAATTGTTGTAACTGAATTCGGAAAAACTTTGAAGGTAGAAGTTCAAAAGGTGGTGTTCTCTTCCGTGGCTTCTCAACAAAGATACAGTTCAAGAATTCCTTGATTGAATCATCCAATGGAACAGAAGCCAAAAACACAAATGGATCAGAATAGTCTGTCGTTGTTGACAAACCAGTTATCAATTGAACAAATAGGACACCTAGGTCCCATACATCGGTCTTACTTTGTGGTTCAGCATTTGTTTTGAGCTCTGGAGCTGGCCATGGATTCTTGCAGGAATTAATTCTCTTCGCAGTTCGAGAAGATCCATTCGGATACTTAGTGAGCATGTTGACAATCCTATAACCATAAGTTGGGTGTTGAAGTTTCACCTGTGTCATGTTATCTTGAACAAGGCAGACAGTTTCAGCACTGATTGCCTTGTGGATCATTCCTAACTTATGTAATTCTTCCAAACCTTCGAGCAGCAAAAAGATCCACGATCTTGCTGTCGGTAGATTCAAAAAGTTGACGTTCGACAATAATTCCTGCAAGGTGCCCTGTGATGAATACTCAGTCAATAGACGGATTCTGTAATGTGGGTTTTTCCTATTAGAGCCTCGAGGTTGAATCGTATATGCAAACAATGTGTGTAATGCTTCCTTTCTAACATTAACTAGAGCATTCAACTCCTTTT
Source organism: Komagataea norvegica (assembly GCA_030567455.1). NCBI lineage: Eukaryota > Fungi > Ascomycota > Saccharomycetes > Phaffomycetales > Wickerhamomycetaceae > Komagataea > Komagataea norvegica. Next base: position 122,577 of record JAJLSD010000010.1, read on the forward strand.
CAAGATCTTGAACTTCTTTCTTACCATTAACTGTACCCCAATGATCGTTTTCTAAGCAAATTTCAGTCAATAACAATAAAGAATCATCCTCATAATTGTAGGATTCATTTTTATAGAAATTACTTGCTTCGATTGAAGAATGTAGGTATGGCTTAACCACAGTCTGTTTAGCAAAAGATAAAAGACCAGATGGTTTTGGTTTCAAACAAGCAATGACGGCTTTAAACTGAATGACAACATTGTTGGATAGTCTGCCAAGAATAACATCATCGAAAACAATGGCTTCACCAGCATCGATCAAATGTTGTGGTGGCAACAATAATGAATCATCGAGTTTCTCAATGTTTCCAAAATCATTCGTTTTAGTTTCAGTAACATTACTTCTTTTCAGTATTTCCTCTTCAATTAAATCCTGTTGAATCTTCAGTTTTTCAGTTCTTTCAACTTCATCGAGAGCTGCTTTTTCTCTTTCTTGTGCCTCTTGAGACTCCTTTTCAGCTTTCATTCTCAAAAGACGATCTTCCTCTAATGATGTCGTTCTGATGGAGTCCTTATATATATTCAATTGATCCTGGACTAAAGTCACCAGATCAAAGATCATTTCATTTCCCTTCAGTTCTTTTATCTTCTCTTTTATCAGTTTATTCAAGGTGTTCATTTGACTCTCCAGTATATTCTTGACATTCTTGAAAATTATAACAGGGGCTGTCTGAGGATAAGTGGCTGTAAACTCAATGTGCATAATTAATGACGATTGAGGTACCTTGTCGCCTTGATCATCATCAAACTGCGACTTCAATGATATTTCAAACTTTGGTGGAGGCTTCTGATGCCATGCAGAGGACGAATCTGTCTTTTCCAAGAAGTCCTCTCCATATATAGATTCTATAACAGATGCCTCTGTTTTCTGTATCTCGTAGTAGTCTTCCAATTTAGACATAGCTTTGGGCTTTTCTTTAAGTGTATTCTCCCTTGTTCTCTTTGTTTTCAATGTAAACGGATTTTAATACGTTCTCAAACAGTGATATAGTGTCAGATTTGGATTCCAACAGTAATCTTATTCAGTAGATATATTACTTCCCTTCCTAACGAATCCTGGTGTCTAAGTTAGTTGGCTTCACAGATGGCTCCATGAATCGTTATACGCACCCGTTTAGAAAGACATTTTCTTCTTATCGCGATTAGTGTGGATCTCAAAAGTAGTAAAATAAAGCGACTGTTTCCTGTAGTGTAGAGTGGTAAGATATTAAGCTCAATGATTTACGGACTGAGCAGTCTGATGTGCGGTCAATAACTGTTGTCGTTTTTAATTATGTCAAAAATACCCAAAACTTTTTTTGGGTGGTTTGTTGCGCTGCTGTCGTTATGAGATAAGCTCAGCACAGGCTCCTATGCCTCGATGTAAAGGTTTGCCGTGAGAAATAACTAGATAGTCGGTAATCAAGCAGTCAATCTCAAGTGAATGACCTGAGAGAAGTTTGTAATAGTCAATAATAGAGTCAAGAATAGAAAGGGAATAAGTTACTACATCTTTAGCGGAAATAAACAAGGATTATCTAAAATGACTACAGTCTGAGTCATATGGATCCGAAGAACATCTATTTAGAGGTGAGTCAATTTTGTTTTCTCAAGCTAGTGAATCACTCTGACTTCTGAGAGGGAGACCCTCATCTAAGCCCTGATCTGCCTTTGTAATAAGTACTTCATCAGCTGTAACATCGCTATCATCTAATATTGGTTTGAATGCAATATTGCTGGACAGGCTGGGAAAGTTTCTTCTATATGACCAATGCGCAACAATTGCTCCTAGAAGAGACCCAAGAATAACATCAATGAAATGATGTCTATAGTCTTCGGTCCTTGATAAGGCTACCAATGCGGCACCTATCACTGGGATCATTGTAACTAACTTTCTCCATGATCCAGATAAGGGATGATCGGCCAGCAATTGACCAGCCAACCAGAGGGAAAGATATCCTAATCCAGAGAATGCTGTACTTGAATGACCTGAAGGAGTTGTTCTGAATCCATCAGCTAGCTTGCTTAGGTCCTTTGTAGTACAGACATCTTTGGCGAAGACCAAAGTGTTTAGCGGAACGCCTGGTTTAGGTACACATCTTGCAATGAAATCAGGTCTATGTCTTCCAATCCAGTTCTTTAAAACATCAGTGAACAACTCATTGACAAAAACTGAGACTAGCAACCCCAATAACGAAATATAGCTTAAGTAGAGTCGGTGTTTAGGATGTCCAAGCAACAAGGTGAGTAGGGATATGACCCCAATTGGAATAAATAAGGAGTAGACAATGTTCCACGCATTCGGGACACGCTCCTTCTCTGCAAATGGGTGATTGATGGTTAAGTCGTTCACATAAAACTGCCTCTCGAAAGGGGGACTAAATTGATTCACGTATGAATTCAGTATAAACACGATAGGCACAAGAAGAACGTCTCCTACACGCCATTTCTTCAACACCGGAAAGATCGCGAACCTATCCATCCCTAGTGATATTCTATTCACAGCCATTGTGTTTTATATCTATCTGTAGCAGTAGTCCCTGAATGGTACGGGGATTCCTATGACGACTCCAAGCTGCTTTTGTCTTTGGCACATGTTTGGAACTTGGAGGCCGGTACACGCACTCCAAATTACCCGGTTTTGGACTTTGATTTGCATATTCCGACCGTTGACCTGCGCTCTTCAGAGTAAGCACTCTAAAGAACACTCTATACACGCGTTTCTCTGGTCAATCAGTCGTGTCCATCATGTCAAAAGAAGGCCATCTTGTCAAGGTCCTCGGAAAGGAAACATATGACAAGATTCACTCGTCGAAAGTTCTTCTTGTTGGTGCTGGTGGTATCGGATGTGAACTGTTGAAAGACTTAGTGCTGTTGGGATATGGAGAGATTCATGTTGTTGATTTAGACACCATCGATCTTTCTAACTTGAACCGACAGTTCCTTTTCCGTCAGAAAGATATCAAGAAGCCTAAGGCTTCAACCGCTGTGAATGCTGTCGAAAACTTCAATTTCCACGGTGCTAAACTGATCCCATATCAAGCATCAATCTATGAGACTGACAAATTTCCGCTTTCATGGTTCGACCAGTTTGATATTATTTTCAATGCATTAGATAACATTGCTGCCAGATCATATATCAACAAGATTGGTCTTTTCTTGAATAAGAAAATTATGGAATCAGGTACTACTGGTACCAATGGACAATCACAACCGACTTTTCCAAATAAGACGGAATGTTATGATTGTGTTCAAAGAGAGACACCAAAACAATTCCCTGTATGTACCATTAGATCTACTCCTTCTGAACCCGTCCACTGTATTCACTGGGCTAAAAGTTTTTTGTTCAATCAAATCTTTACAGATGACGAGAGTGAAATTCAACCAGAAGGGAAGGATTCTGAGGAACTAGGTACTGATAACCTAGAGGAAATAAAGAACCTGGTGAGTGAGTCTAATGAACTGATTGAGTTGAAAAGGGCAATAAATGAGGAAGGATTCAGTCTTAAAGTCATTGACAAGATTTTCATCAAAGATGTTGAAAAACTGCTGTTGATTGAAGATCTATGGAAGACCAGGGTCCCACCAACACCATTGAACTTTAAAAGTTATTCAGAAACCATTTCCTTGGTTGACATCAAAGATTTAGGAACAGGTCAGAAACCATGGACTATCGAGCAGAATTTGAAACTATTCATAGACTCAACTGAAAAACTGCAATCTAGAATCAAGGTTGAAAAAGAGATTGAATTTGACAAAGATGATGAAGATACGTTAAACTTTGTCACAGCTGCTACAAACATCAGATCATTCATCTTCAACATTCCAATCAAATCAAAATTCGATATCAAATCCATTGCTGGTAATATTATCCCTGCAACTGCAACCACCAATGCCGTAATTGCTGGTTTCTCCTCATTATTATCATTGAAACTATTCAGCATTTCTGATCCAATTCAGGAATCAAGAGCAGTTTTCACCTCTCAATCACTTGATAAGTTTGTGGCTTCCTCCCATCTAAGTGGTCCAAACTCAGAATGCCAATCTTGTTCTATTCCAAGAGGTGTCATCAATCTTGATAAAGAACTCACAATAGAGGATTTGTTAAGTCGTGTGATTGAAAAATATGGATACGACGAAGACCTATCGTTGAGTATCGGCAGTAAACTGTTGTATGATCTTGACTTTGATGATAATAAAGACCGGAAGTTGTCAGAATTAGGGGTAACTTACGGGTCAACATTGAATATTGCAGATGAAACTGATGTTAAAAAGACGGTGGAATTTTACGTTGAATTCAATGACGATAAAAAGATTGTATTGCCTGATATTGTTATTCCGGATAAACCTCAGAGGACGGAAGATGAAGGTGATGCTGCCGAAGATGATGAGAATGACGAAGTTGAGCTAGTGGTTGATGAAGATGATGATCTCGTCATTTTGGAAGAGAATCCAGAGAAGAGAAAAATTGAGGATGGAACTGAAAACGGTATTTCCAAAAAGGTTAAAACTGATTAAGATTATATTAGTTTCCTATACTTCACGTCAAGTTAATATGTAATACACCTCTGTTTCTGACAGTTTCTTTCCACACTAGAAAAACAATATGAAATCCTTGCTATATGACTTCAGTCAATATATGCTTGTTACAAAGTAGATACTCTATTTCACCGTTTTACGTAGTTTCCCATTTTAGATACTTTCATACTATTTTCACAGAGTTCTAGACGCCAACCTATCTCACCAGAACTCTTTCTAGAAGATTATAGTCACAACTATAACGATACCCTACAAAATGATAACAGATACTAAATTGGAGTTAAAAGAAGGAAAAACATATAGCACAAAAATTGTCTCAAAAGTAGAGGGGTATGAAATGAGACGCTGTTAGAGAATTCCAACTCTGAATGCTTTTAATCATTTGATCTGGATGAACTTCTCAGCCTTCTAAACCAAGAACCTTTCTTATTTCCTGCAGCATTCAAAAAATCATCACCACCAGATTTTGGAAAGATCGACCTTGGCTCTCTTTCAGCTTCGAAATTGGCATGATGTGCATCTAAGCTACCAGGAAACATAGATACCGGCCTTTGACCTTGCCTTTGTGGTTTCACTCTTTCTTCTAGGGTATCCGCAGAGCTAAGTTCAAGCTCTTTCGTACCCGTGCTTGGGGTTTTCGTTATCTTCGGTATTTCAAGAGGTCTAAGATGGTTCTCCCGACTGATATCTTGTTCATCTTCATCTTCAGAGCTTTCGTTTTCTTCATGGTGCTGTTCATCAGCATCTTCATTTGATGTATTTGGGGCCAAGGAATCAGGTACTCCATTCGCTGAAGATAATGATCTACTATGTGGCCTTGATCCTTTTGCACTATTTCTTACCGCGAGTAAGTTCGCAGAAGAGTTCTTGTTGGAATCAGTTTCAGATGGTTTAATAAGACTGGATCTCTTTGAGTCACTAGCGAACTTCTTAACATCGGGTAGCAGTCTCTTTGAATATTCAATCAATACTTCAACAACAGCCTGCGATAGCGCATATTCACCCGGGTTCAAATCGTGATCAGGATGGGAGAGTATGGACGGTTGGAAGATTGCGGCAAGATTTCTGGCGGACATTAAATTTTCTTTGGCATTTTCTGAAAACATAGTCAACATATCAAGTAAATAATACAAAAGATGCTTCTGAGCTTGAGGAAGCCTGTCAATAAGATTTCGGTATTCTTTCAAAGCATTACGAAGATCTTTTGCTATTCTTTTCTGTTTTCTTGCGTCTTTTTGCTTCTGTAATTGAGCATTTTCATCTAACTCTGTATCAGCCTCTGGGCCAGTTTGATCTAATGTGGATAAATTTTGCTGACTTTGCTGTTGTGCTGTCCTTATTCTTCTCTCAATACTATCATTTCTTGATTTGATATGATTCAGTATTCTATGTCTCGATTTAACGGGTTCTCTGAACTCCTGATACAATTCAAGAGGAACTAATGGTTCAGGAAGATTATTCAGGAATCTTCTGAATAGTGAAGCTGCATCATGAACTGTATATCCTTCCCAGTCTAGTTTTCGACCGTAATCTGGTTGGGTGCTGAAAATGAATTGTAGTTCTTTGACTCTTCTTGACGCACCCGCGACTCTGAATATTCCTTCAACTTTGAGACCATGTTCTTTCAAGTAGGAACCACATTTACCAACTAGTAATGGGATTTTACCATATTTAATGAACTCATCGGGATCGTCGCTTGGAACACTGATCAAACTTTCAGCAATCTTAATAGAATCCTCCAATGGGACGCCAAAAACTTCATTCCCAAAGCCAAACTTGTTTTGAGAAGCCATAAACTCGTCACGTTGTTGTCTAATCAGTTGTTCATTTGAGCTGCTATCATTGAAGTTTGGTTTGACCGCTGTTAGCGATCTTGACTTGAAATTCAGTGTCGGCCTGTTATTTCTTACAACATCATCAATATGCTGATTTGATGAATCAAGACTATCGTTGGATAAGTTGGAGTGCTTTTTAAGATTCTTCCACCATGAGGAAATACCTCTTGTTGGTGATGTTTCTGGATAGGACATTGTCTGAATATCTTGTAGTTTTAATTCTTTTCGGTGAATATCTGACGTATCGCTTTCGGATTACCTGATGGTTGTTATGGTTGTGGTGTTGATAGTTTAGCGAACTTGAGAATTCTTAAAATAACAAGCTGGAGTGAACTATGACTATACCTTGGATGGAAGGGATATAATATAGAGGTGATAGGATAACTTCTTTGGATTAAGTATACCGTTGGAAAGCGCCTTAAATTGGAGAGCGTGTGTGAAAAAGGGTCCCCCAAGGAAAACAAACTGGGTGAAATCCTCTAACCTAAAAATTAGAAGAGGCACTGGCAATAGTGGGAAGCTCAAACGATACGACGGCAGTTAGTCGGTGGACCTAAGTATTCTAAATGTCCAGTTGACGAATTTATATGAGCTTCCTTCTCGCCTGCATCTTCTGAGAGCTTTTTGTGCTAAAAAAAGACAAAATAAGACGTGTCGGCTTATGTCATCCAGATGAGATGAGTAACGATTCATAATTCCAAAGTGGATTCTTTCTGGGAGCTACGGGAAAGGACACTAGGGGTGCTTGTGAGTTTGGACTAACATCGCCACACCCAGGTAGATTGATTGTATTCCTTGACGGTTTATCGTTATATTGGTTTTATTCCCAGGCTGAGCAGCTCCATCTTTTAGCGACTTCCGGATTTCTTCGTTCAATTCCGGTATTTGGTTCTTCTTTCGGTGAGGACATATTTGAGAGCATTTACACCAGCATACATGAAATTCTGCCATGGCTAGTTCTCTACATGTAGCTGCAAAGCAAGATATCAATCACTGTATTTATACCCTGATCCCCATCCGCATCATTAAAAACAAAAATAATAAATATAATAATCAAATATAATGAAAAATACTAGTTAGTTTAACTGAACGTAGTTACCAGGGAATACACCTTGCACACCGTTGAGTTTACCAGTCCACCAACCGTTAGCATCAGTCGTTCTATCGACAATCTCAATGACCGCTCCAGCTTGAAAGTTCAAATCACCTGCAGCTTGAGCTGCATAGTCATAGAGGGCTGTACAAGTTTCACCAGCCGGTGCCGCAGCCACTGGTGCCACGGGACTTGGTACGGCAGAATAAGCTGATTGTGGAGTAGCAGGTTGTCCATAACCAGGCTGTTGAGCATAACCTTGTGTTTCTTGTCCGTAAGCGGCCGGCTGACCGTAACCAGGAGTTTGGTATTCGGCCTTTTCATTTGGATAACCAGTTTGGCCATAACCTCCAGTAGCTGGTGGCGTGTAAGCAGGTAATCCTGCAGCAGAAGCTGTAGTTGGAGACATGTCGCCGGCAGCTGCTTCAGTGGCTTTACCATAACGTCTCTTTGTCATTTCCAGCTTTGCTCTAGCATGACCAACCTTGAAGTGAGTGATACCTATCGCATCACATCTTTCTTGGATATCTGCTCTTTTAGCATGGAAAGCCTCTTCAATATCAGAGTTCAAATCAAAGTATGGGATCTTCATATCTTCAAATCTATTGTACAACGTGTAAAAGATGTTCAACTGCATAAAGTAAAATGAGACGAATAATGGCTGGACAAACTGAGCCTCCAATTGGAATAAGATTGGCAACTCCTCTTTCAGCATGTTGTTGTAGTAATCGTACTCTTCCTGAGCAATCTGGACGGCAGCTTCAGCTTTGTAAACCTTCTCTTCATTCTTTGGTGTTTTTTCCTTCTCATGCTTACTCTCGGCCTTGTTGTAAGTGTTTTTATGTCTATCCAAGTCCAACTGTTTATGAGCTCTCTTGGTAGCCATTTTTCTGATTCCTTCAATGACTTTCAACAACTCTTGAGCTGGATTCACGATTTTGGTTTCAATCAATTCTAAATCTGGTTTCAACATTTGTTGTAAATCCGCAACAATCTCCCTGTATTGAACGGCGGCTTCTATACCGTCTGGGTTATCTTCAGGGATGGTGGAGTTTGGATCAGAAAGCTTACCAGAGATTGGTTTGAAAATCTCCTCAATTGCCTTTGAAAACCCAATTTGATGGTTCAACATACCATTGACTGCATTAAAGTATTTCTTGGATTCTTCACTTAAATTCTTTGTTTCGACCTCAATTTCTTTGAATCTTCTCTCAGCATCTTCGTAGACTGCATCCTGGGTGCTTTCACCCATGTTAAACTTCTGTCTAAAGTTCTGAGGAGCCTATAAACATCACCCGTTAGTACCATTATGATAAGAATAACAATCGAACACCGCCGAAAGTCGGACTTTGCGGAGACAGAGCTCAATCAAGCGACAGAGTTCGAGAGTTTATCATACTGAAAGTCAACATACTCTAGAGACAGCCTTCGTGAACCCTTTGAAACTCATATTTATCGATAGTTATGCTCCTTCCTTACTTGAGGCGGTACGTTCCTTGAAACTAAATGTTCCGGAAATGCAATTTCGAAAAGCGTTCTAAAATTCGCGGACCAGCCTGCATTTTGCGGCCTTGACTCCCGTGCGAGACACTTTCTTAGACACTGCCCCTGTTTCCTTTTTGTGTGTCACTTGTTACTGTTACAATTTAATAGTGAAGACAACTACATATAAAGTCGGTTGTACATGGCTGTGCGATTTCACAAGTCCTCAAGTGTATTATTCACCAGCTGTTTTCAAACATTCTGGAAAAGATCACCAATAGCCTCTTGGATTTTCTTACCATATTTTCTACCTAACTCTGGATCGTTTTTCTCGAACTCCTGAATAAGGGAGCGAGGAGTCTTAAACTCTTTCTGTATCAGTATTGCTTTTTCCAAAGAGACCCCACGAATTGTCATTAGCATTCTGACAAACATCTCTCTTGCTGTCATCAAATTACTTTTCGACAACATTGTGTCAAAAGTATCATATATATGAGTGCATTCAACGGAATCATTCTTGAATTTGGCACGAAATTCATTTAAGACATTTGCGTAGTCTTGTTGAGACTCTAATTTTTGGGGATCAATGACTAATAATCTTTTAGGATCGTAGAATTCTTTCAATCCTGTCGTTGTTTCCTTGATAAATTGAATAGTCTCTTCAGCACCTTTTGTCCTTATACAATGAAAATTACTGTTTGTCATCGCCATTGAGATCGACGTTTGAATAGCATCTGCCATTTGTTGCACATCCGAGCTTGTAAATTCTTCAATTAGATAGAAGATATTCTCAACCCCAGTTCTCTTTAATCTTATCTTCTGCTCATTATATCGGCCATCTTTGATACTCGATGCCAAATCATCCAGTCTTTTTCTTTCAATGATGTAGTTTAGGACAACTTCTTCATTAGTCAGTTTGTTTCTAGCAATCCATAATCCATCACCAACTGTCAATGCCCTAGTTTCGGACTTTACCCCATGCTGTTGGAGTTTAACTAGGAAATAATCTCTCTGTGTTTTTGCCCGTACCTCTCTACTGTCAATAATAAAAATGATCTCAAAGGTTCCTTTCTCCCAGAAGTGATATGGCACACCTTCATATCTATATATTGGTCTATTCTGAGGTGCGATAACAGGCCTCTCGGTGCTACCCATCTGTCTGGCTCTTTCGGGTGAGTTCATTTCATTTCTGAAAATAATATTATCAGTCGCTTTCAAGTTCTGAGCCAATGTCTTTCCCTCCTCAGTTAGAAAATACTTCACTGGTCTGCCTTGTGATCTCACAAGTTCATTGTTGATCAAAGTCTTCACGCTGTTCCATGCAGAATGTAGTTGATTGGCACCAGGATTATTCTCAAAACTGGATGAACAATATGGCGTTGCATTACTCGAGATAGCATCCCTGGACATACCTCTCTCATCTCTATCAAATTCTAGTAGGACCAGTAGGATAGCGTACCCACCTGATCGTTTTCTTGGAACATAGGTTCTCTTTGTCTTCTTTTTAGTTGATTCTTCATCACCATCATTGGCGTTACTACTATTAGTCCTTTTTTTAGATTCGGACGTTGAACTAGCAGGCAGTGGTTCATTAGGATAATTATATCCATATTCCAGGCAATATTTATGTAATCTTTTGGTGAAATTCTCTATTGTTTTGGGACCAACGTACTTGACTTGTTTCAAATCGGTTGGTTTTGAAAGAGGTCCTTCATACTCTAGCAAATTATCAAGTGCTCTGGATAGTGTCATTCCAAATTTATGCTGTCGTATAGAAAGCTTCCCAATCTCTTCCTCCAGCCAATCCACAAACAGTGGCTTTAGATTTTCAGGTAAATCCATTTTTTGATGTCAAGTATAAGCACTATAGGCTCTGAAGATTAACACTTGAATGCTCTAAACGTAAACAGCGGAAAGTTGGCATATGGTGCAGACACGAAACATGGTCGTGTGTATTATGTAATGAATGGTACGGCCACGTATATCCAAGAGAGTCAACTCCGCACATAATATAGATATAGCCTAAGTCAATTCCCGTGAGATTAAGTTTGGGGTGTTTGTATGCAGAGAAGGCACAGTAGATCCTATAACACTTGGATAATGCTGATCCGATGTGCATGTTGAAAATTTCCCGAAAGGAGGAGGAATCTTCTCCTCACTGGTCAGCGGATTTGACACAAAATAAGCATCTGACTCAAACACTAAGCCCCCAAATAGTCATAAATCGCTCGGATTTTCAGGACAGAATATTTAGAACGATGGGATTTTTTAGAAGAGAATCTTTCCTTACGTGAAGCTCACCAATCATCAAAGGAAAGGACAACAAGAGCTACTACCCATCAGTGCATTCTGCAGACTCTCATCAACATGGATCACCGTTTCTACCAATAAAGTTATATATGCCCCTAGTTTGATGAAGCAGATACACATGCACGTCTAACAATGTATACAGCGACCTTAATACCTACCGTCTTGCTGATTTACGTTGTGGAGTAAAGATGGGGACTTTGGTGGATTACACATGAAATCTATCCCCCTGACCAGTAAAAATGCCTCCATGTATCTCTTCTATTATCCCGGGACTACATATGGTTCTAATTGGTTGTCGAAACATGGAGACAAACCAATGACTCTAGCTAAAACATTAATGCATCTAATCGTAAACCCAACACTTCAAAAAAATTCGCAAGGCCTAGTAAGATTGGGGTTCAGTCACTCACATATTATATCTCAAAGTACAATAGGTAATGCAAGGTTCTAATGATGAGGAAAACTATATAAAGGCCCAGAATAGACCTTCGTAGTCAATAAATTCTTTGACAGTGTGCAACACAAATAAACAGTTGAACTATTAATCATGTCAAGAGTCGCTTTAGTTACAGGTGCTTCAAGAGGTATTGGAAGAGCAGTTGCTCTTCAGCTTGCAAGAGATGGGTACCAAGTTGCTATCACAGATTTAGCCTCACAAAAGGAAGCGGCTGAAAACACCGTCAAGGAAATCTCAGCTCTGGGGGTAAAATCATTATACATTCAGGCAGACTCCTCTAAACGTTCAGACATTTATAATGCCGTTGATATTACACATAAGGAACTTGGTGGATTCAATACGATTGTCAACAACGCGGGTATTGCTCAAATCAAGCCAATTGTCGAGGTGACTGAAGAAGAACTTCAAAACATCAATAATATTAATATTGGTGGAGTTTTATGGGGTATCCAAGCTGCAGCCAAAAAGTTTCAAGAACTAAAGCAAAAAGGTAAGATCATCAACTGCGCTTCAATTGTTGGGTTTGATTCATTTCCATTGATGTCAACGTATTCCGCCTCTAAATGGGCTGTTAGAGGCTTGACCCAATCTGCAGCTAAGGAATTAGCTAAAGATAAAATCACTGTGAACAATTACTGTCCAGGTATTGTTTTAACTCCAATGTGGGATAAGATTGATGACGAAATGGGTAAGTTCTATAACCTTTCAAAGGGTGAAACTTTGAAAAAGTATTCCGCCGGAATTGCTCTGGGTAGAAGTTCGGAGCCAGAAGACGTTGCCAATCTAGTGAGTTTCCTAGGAAGCGATAAATCCGATTATGTCACTGGTCAGTCACTTATTGTTGATGGTGGCATTGTCTTTACTTGATCAATAAATTCTCGAAATATTTGCTGGCCTGTTGAATTGTATAAGATCAATATAAATGAATATAAGAAGCTAGTGAAGTTGGGTAGAGACAATCGCAGAGGTTTAAATCTTCAGTGGACTGGATTAAATCAATCTCTCTCACAATGTATTGACATCGGTCCGTCATTGGGTGGACCTGATCTGGGCGGATTCAAGCTCTTAACATTTCCCCTTCGAGGAGTGACCATTGCATAAAAATTGAAGATCTATTTGAAGATCCAGCAAATCTCAATTCAGAAACCATACCAATAGAGTCTACTTTTTCATGTTAACTCATTTTGGATAGTGGATCCGTTGAACTTGGGCTTAGAACCGATTTTAGATTCTGACCGAGCGGTAGTATCACCCCACAAAACCTCCATTGGATTGCATATTGACAGCAAAATTTCTAGGAGTGGAGCTAGACCTAGGAGTATCAGCGAAGGTTGAAGCATGTGAATTACTAATTTGCTCGCAGTGATTGACATCGGTGCTACACGTGATACCATCATGTTACATCTAAGGAGGACCAACTGAGTATTACTTCAGCTAGATAGTTGCGGTTCAGTTATGATCATTTAAAAAAGTGTTCTACTAGCATGAGGAGAGAAGGTCGACCTTACTATTCATGTTTCAAGTTGTCAATTGGGAGTTGCTATTTGGTCGCAGCTAGCGAAGAGTTGGGGGAACGCGCTAAAAATGTCGTTTATTTTTCCGGCAGGATTTTTTTTTCACAACTGTAGTGCCCAATCACAATTGGCGGCGCAAATAGCCTAATTTAGTATAACCGCAGCTGGAAAACAGCTTCACCCGGTCGGACATGGTCGCCGCGTCATGGGGTTAAATCATGTGGCTTCCAGTATTGTCTTTGAAAAACCGGGGCCCACCCCGCCGATGCACACGTGATTTCCCCAGAATTTTTTGGAACTACTGTAGGTTTGAAATGATGCACACTATCTTGAGATTTAATCCTCATAGCGGAAATGCATTGAAACGAAAGAGGAACGGAAATAATACGCTGAGAGTAGTAGATTGTGGTCACGCATGTCTATCTAATATAGGACAAGTTTCCTCCCTTGAACACTAGTGCTCAAATTACAGGTGCAGATCATGCAACGTCGATCCGTATAAAGTTTCGGGTAAATGACTTATTCCTGGATGCAAAGTTATTCCGTTCCGATTCAGAAAACATGGAGAAGTGGCTGAACAATATAAATACCCCAGACTTCCTACATTGATTCTATTGATCTGTAGAATACATTATCAACAAATTCTTCAAAATGACTGACTTTGACGTTGAAGACATCCTCGGAAAATTAACTCTTACAGAAAAGATTGGCTTGTTGGCTGGTATCGACTTCTGGCACACCTACCCAATTGAAAGATTGGGTGTCCCGTCCCTTAGATTAAGTGATGGTCCAAATGGTGTCCGCGGTACCAAATTCTTTGCTGGTGAGCCAGGTGCTGTTTTGCCAAACGGAACCGCTATTGCATCAACTTTTGACAAAGAGTTAATCCAAAAAGGTGGTGACTTAATTGGTCGTGAAGCTAAAAGTAAAGGTGCTCACGTTAATTTGGGTCCTACTGCTAACATGCAAAGAGGTCCAAACGGTGGTAGAGGTTTTGAGTCATTTTCTGAAGATCCATACTTAACTGGTATTGCTTCTTCCCAAGTGATCAAGGGTATCCAATCCCATTACGTCGCAGCTACTATCAAGCATTTTCTCGGTAATGATTTGGAACATGAAAGGAACGCTTCGGACTCTATCATTACACCAAGAGCTTTGAGGGAGATCTACTTGGAACCATTCAGATTGGCTGTGAAATACTCTGACCCACAAGCTTTCATGACTGGTTACAATAAAATTAACGGAGAGCATGTCTCTCAGTCTAAACTCTTCTTAGAAGAGATCCTTAGAAAAGAATGGAATTGGGACGGTACCATTATGTCAGATTGGTTTGGTACTTATACATCAAAAGAGTCCATTCAAAATGGCTTAGACTTAGAGATGCCTGGTCCGGCCAATCATAGAACTTCAGCTGCCATTTCAAGTCAAATTGTATCAAGAGAGTTACACATTAAAGACTTGGATGCGAGAGCCAGAGGTGTTCTGAAGTTGGTCAAATATGTTCTACAATCAGGGATTCCAGAAAACGCTCCTGAAACCACTTCAAATAACACCCCAGAAACTGCTGCATTATTGAGAAAATTAGCTGCCGATTCAATTGTTTTGTTGAAAAATGAGGACAATGTCTTACCATTGAAAAAAGGAGATAAAGTTGCAGTTATTGGCCCAAATGCTAAAGTTTCCACTTATTCTGGTGGTGGTTCAGCATCACTGGCTCCATATTACACTGTTACTCCATATGAAGGTATTGCTAACAAAATTGGTTCCAACCCACCTTACACTATTGGTGCCGAAAACTTTGTCTCTTTGCCAGGTTTAGGTACTCAACTGAAGAACCCAATTACCGGTGCTGTTGGTTATAATGTCAAATTTTACCAGGAGCCATACGGAACCGAAAACAGAACTCTCTTCGATGAGAAGAATCTAACCAGTTCTTACAATATTTTGTTCGATTACTCCCACAAGGAAATCAAACATATCTTTTACACTGACTTTGAAGGTATCTTCACTCCAGAAGAGTCTGGTGAATATGAATTCGGCTTGACTGTAGTCGGTACTGCTCAATTATTTATTGATGACAAATTAGTTGTTGATAACAAAACTAAGCAAACCCTTGGTAAGGCTTTCTTCTCAACTGGTAGTATTGAAGAAAAAGGTAGAATCCAATTAGAAGCTGGCAAAGACTACAACGTTAGAATTGAATTCGGTTCAGGTCCAACTTACACTGTTAAACCAACCACTGGTGTTGATTTTCTTGGTAATGGTGCTATTGCATTCGGTGCTACCAGAGTTATTGATCCAAAGGAAGAAATTCAAAATGCAGTTAAACTTGCTCAATCTGTTGATAAGGTTATTTTGAATATTGGTTTGAATGGTGAATGGGAGTCTGAAGGTTTTGATAGAGAAGATTTGCAATTACCTGGTTACACTAATGAATTAGTCAGTGCCGTTCTTGCTGCTAACCCAAACACAGTTGTCGTCAACCAATCCGGTACTCCAGTTGAGTTCCCATGGTTGAAAGATGCTAAAGCCTTGGTCCATGCCTGGTTCGGTGGTAATGAATTGGGTAACGCTATTGCTGATGTATTGTACGGGGATGTCAACCCATCTGGTAAACTATCGTTGACCTTCCCATTGAAATTCGAAGATAACCCAGCTTACTTGAATTTCAAGACTGAAAGAGGCAGAGTCTTATACGGTGAAGACATCTTTATTGGTTACAGATACTATGAAAAGCTACAAAGACGAGTTGCCTTCCCATTCGGTTACGGTTTGTCGTACACCACATTTGCCTTCTCTGACTTGAAGGTCTCTGTTGATGAAGCCAGTGACAAATTGACTGTTTCTGTCAAGGTTAAAAACACCGGTTCTGTTGCCGGTAAAGAAGTTGTCCAGATTTACATTGGTAAGACTGAGACCGATGTCATCAGACCAGTTAAAGAATTGAAAGGTTTTGAAAAAGTTGACCTACAACCAGGTGAAGAAAAGGTCGTTACTTCTGAACTAGTTTTGAAAGATTCTGTTTCATTCTTTGATGAATATCAAGACGCATGGTCTCAAGTTGCTGGTGAATATCAAGCTCTCGTTGGTCCATCATCTGATGATGCTGAATTGATTGAGAAGTTCAATGTTGAGAAATCAAAGTTCTGGACGGGTTTGTAAGATGCTTATTGTAACGATGTGTTGACTTTATGAATATATACGTAGCCATTAAGTGCATTTTGTAGTTCATTAATCCTGATCATAAGTAGTATTAGTGAAATGAAAGCGGCCCGGGTCAAACATCACACCTTTGATCAAAAGCCAATCTTCATCAAAGTCATGCTTGGTCTTCTAGCTATTCGAACTCAATATTCCTATTAATGAGGATCTAGTCAGCTATCATGACAGTTACTGCCGAAGCAGCTCAATATGACATCATATTCTTCTTAGCTGTTGATCCGAGGACGTCAGGTAGTTTCGGATAATTTCCAGAATCATTGCTCTTAACGTCTCCCTTTTGGGAATATGCCCGCAGTGCGGAAGGCCAAATTGTCGGAGAAATCATTCAACGCAGCTTGAAACTGTAAAGTGGGAGAAAAACTATGGGGGAATATAAGCGAATATTCATGGCTAAGATCATATATAAATCCTTGGTTCTTGTAAGGTTTCCACTTCTTCCACTTCTTCATTTCATACGCAAACTGAACTAAAATGTCTGACTTTAACGTTGATGAAGTGTTAGCGCAATTGACCCTAACCGAGAAGATCGGCCTGTTAGCCGGTATTGACTTCTGGCACACTTACCCCATCCCAAGATTGGGTGTTCCATCTTTGAGAATGAGTGATGGTCCAAACGGTGCTAGAGGTACCAAATTCTTTGACTCCATTCCAGGTGCTGTTCTACCAAATGGTACTGGTATTGCTGCCACCTTCAACAAAGAATTGATCAAAGAAGGTGGTAAATTGATTGGTGTTGAGAACAAACACAAAGGTGCTCATATCAGTTTAGGTCCAACTACCAACATGCAAAGAGGTCCAAATGGTGGTAGAGGTTTTGAATCATTCTCGGAGGATCCATACTTAGCAGGTATTGCCTCGTCCCAGGTTATCAATGGTATCCAATCTGAAAAAGTTGCTGCTACTTTGAAACATTACGTCTGTAACGATCTAGAGGATGAAAGAAACTCATCTGATGCAATTGTTACCCCAAGAGCCATGAGAGAAATCTACTTAGAACCATTTAGATTAGCCGTCAAGAATGCTAACCCTAAAGCTATCATGACTGCCTACAACAAAGTCAATGGCGAACACGTCTCTCAATCTGCAAAGTACTTGAAAGATGTCTTGCAAGAAGAATGGGGCTGGGATGGTACCATTATGTCAGATTGGTTTGGTACTTACACATCCAAGGAGTCTCTCGAAAATGGTCTAGATATTGAAATGCCTGGTCCTGCCAAGCAGAGAACTCAAGACGCTATCTCTTCGATGATCGTTTCTCGTGAGATCCACATCAAGGATTTGGATGAAAGGGCTAGAAATGTTTTAAAATTAGTTAAATTCGGTTTGGAATCAGGTATTCCAGAAAATGCCCCAGAAGATGCTGAAAACAACACTCCAGAAACATCTGCTCTCTTAAGAAAATTAGGCGCTGAAACCATTGTCCTGTTGAAGAATGAAGACAACCTCTTACCATTGAAGAAAGAAGACAAAGTTGCAGTTATTGGACCAAACGCCAAAGTTTCAAGTTACTCTGGTGGTGGTTCTGCTTCTTTGTTACCATACTATACTGTTAACCCATACGAGGGTGTTGCCAACAAGATTGGCTCCAATCCTCCTTACACCATCGGTGCTGAAGGTTTCTTATCATTGCCACCATTAGGTGAACAATTAAAGAACCCAAAGACTGGTGAGAAAGGTTATCACTTAAACTTCTACCAAAACCCAGTTGGCTTCAACGGTGACAGAGAAAAGTTTGATGAATTTGATTTAATCACCTCTTTCCACATCCTATTTGACTACTTGAACCCAAAGATCAAAGATGATGTCTTTTACGGTGATTTTGAAGGTATCTTCACCCCTGAAGAAACTGGTGAATATGAATTTGGTGTTACCGTCTATGGTACTGCTCAAATCTTTGTGGATGATAAGCTAGTTGTTGACAACAAGACCAAACAATCACCAGGTACTCTATTTTTCAACTCCGGTACTATTGAAGAAAAAGGTAGAATTAACTTAGAAGGTGGTAAAGATTACAAAGTCAGAATTGAATTCGGTTCCGGTAAGACATTCACTGTCCGTGATGCAGGTTCAGGTGTTGATTTATCCGGTCACGGTGGTATTGTTTTCGGTGCCAGAAAGGTTATTGATGCTAAGCAAGAAATTCAAAATGCAGTTAAACTTGCTCAATCTGTTGATAAGGTTATTTTGAACATTGGTTTGAACAGTGAATGGGAATCTGAAGGCTATGACAGAAAAGATTTGCAACTACCAGGTTACACTAATGAATTAGTCAGTGCCGTTCTTGCTGCTAACCCTAACACTGTTGTCGTCAACCAATCCGGTACTCCAGTTGAGTTCCCATGGTTAAAAGACGCTAAAGCCTTGGTCCATGCTTGGTTCGGTGGTAATGAATTGGGTAACGCTATTGCTGATGTATTATACGGCGATGTCAACCCATCTGGTAAATTATCTTTGACCTTCCCATTGAAATTCGAAGATAACCCAGCTTACTTGAATTTCAAGACCGAAAGAGGCAGAGTCTTATATGGTGAAGACATCTTTATTGGTTACAGATACTATGAAAAGCTACAAAGACGAGTTGCCTTCCCATTCGGTTACGGTTTGTCGTACACCACCTTTGCCTTCTCTGACTTGAAGGTCTCTGTTGATGAGGCCAGTGACAAATTGACTGTGTCTGTTAAGGTTAAAAACACCGGTTCTGTTGCTGGTAAAGAAGTTGTCCAAATTTACATTGGTAAGACTGAGACCGATGTCATCAGACCCGTTAAAGAATTGAAAGGTTTCGAAAAAGTTGATCTGCAACCAGGTGAAGAAAAGGTTGTTACTTCTGAATTAGTTTTGAAAGATTCCGTCTCATTCTTTGATGAATATCAAGACGCATGGTCTCAAGTTGCTGGTGAATATCAAGCTCTCGTTGGTCCATCATCTGATGATGTTGAATTGATTGAGAAGTTCAATGTTGAGAAGTCGAAGTTCTGGACAGGTTTATGATTGATGATTTTTTGGTTTTTAGACACTATAGTGAGTTTAAATCAATATGCTTTACTTGGTATTCCATGTAGGTAAACGCTCCATGATGTTGAGAGTTGACAACGATGTATTTACAGACTTAGCTGAAAACGGAGAGGTATGACATGCTATTAATCTTTATGTATATCGAATACTAATTTTTTGACCACTTTCAAAGGATCCAGATCACTTTGCGAATTAGATCTCTTTAAAGGTTTAATTCTGTCGCACTCAAATGAGACGTATTTTGTTCTGTTCTTTCTTGGAGGTGTCACATAGGAAGGTATACGGATTTGGTTATTATTGGTCCACGGAATGTCCAGCTGTGTCTGCTTTGTCGCCTGACCTGGCCTTGGATATTCTACAGCCCCTGGAAATTGAGCTATGTTCAAGTCCTTTAGTACCTTTCTCGGACTTATAGTTGTACCTCGTGCTATCTGGTCAAAATTGATGTTTTCCTTGTTGTAGGTATAGTCATTTTCATCCTGTTCAGAGACCTTCAAAGATGTCGCTATCTGCTGTTCTGTAGAGTAATCTTTGTCATCACTGAAGATGGTGAAGCCTAATTGAGGAATTTGTTTGTTTTGGAAGAAGTTTGAGACATTGCTCTGTTGTTTGGTAGGCGATGGAGTTCTGGATGATGCTCTTGTGGTGAAACAGCTCCGCTGAACTTCGTCTTTCAATGGAGATAGTTGAGGGGTTAAAGATTTGGCCAAGGGCTGCCTTATATTGCTATCTTTAGACGATAGGGCGGCTCTTCTTGGAGACTTAGTAGGGGAAGGGGTTCTGGATCTGGAAATCATGATGTAGTATCAAATGGAATGATATTCGCTCAGTGGTGTCTGTGAAACGAATATATAGAAGAGTGAAGGGTAGGGAAAGACGCCTTTAAAATAAAAAATCGGAATGAAGTGCCTTCAGAAGAAATCCACATCAAAACAAAGAAATATTTCGCGCGATCGCGTTTTCGTGTCAAACAGGAGAGGAATATGCAGGAGGTACCGAATGAGGCAGCTTCTACGCGATGCTATCCAGACTACGATATCCAGTTCGTGGGTTGATAAGTAATAACAACTTAAGTATGCAATTGAGCTCGCGACATAGCTGCAACCTCTGATGGTGATTAGGATCGGTAGCTTGTTCTCAGTTTCTGCAGTTGGTAGCTCGGAGGTTTCTCAAGTTCATATTTTCCATTAGTGCAAAGCCAGCTCGAAGATCTAGTGGACCTTCCTGCTGCTGCACCTTCATATATTATTGAGTCAGCCAATGTGGAGCTGCCAGAGTCACTTGAAGTAAATGATCTTTCATATGCTGGTGGAGCTGAGTAGATCTCAACCATCGGATCCAATAGATAAACCTGCATTTTGAAGAATATTTCACTGATATCTGAATCAGCTTTTACCTTTCCGCTCTTGCTACTAAGAAACTGCTGCTCCTCTTCGGAACCAAAGTCAGTAGTCTCGATTCCTAGAGTAATCGTAAGATGATGAGTTATTGTCATTCCTACCAGTGTAGATTCATCGGGTTCTAAATTACTGTTGTATGGGTGTAATTTCAACTTGAGTGTTTCAGGGATCTTAGCAAGCCAGATATCTTCAAATGATTCCAACGGAGAAGACTTTCTAAAGGTCTGGTAGTGGATCAACTCACGTTGAACAGTTTGATAAAATGAGTGGTTTCTGGGAGCAGGCATCTTAGGACATTTAGTTTTCTGAACAAGATGTATCTTGACGTATTTTATAGCTGCAACTTTATTTAGAAAGGGATTTGGCGCTGCCTGCATTGATATTGTGATGCTACCGCCCAATTTGCAAACTCTAGAATAGACACAAATATTGTATGTCATCATTCCCCTCCAATTCCCTGTTGCGTTCACGCATTCAGTGGGCAACAATGAGTTGTCACCAGGACGTCTCATCAACGTAATAGGTTTGTGTATAGAAGGTTTGATAAAATTACCATCATTCTCATTATGGATAATTACCTCGAGATGATATTTCCTTGAACCTAAGCAAGAGAGAATGGTCTCTGGTGTATTGGGATCAATTGAAAACTGGAAGGGGAAAGCATAATCGCCTTTCAATAGATCACCAGAAGGTGGCGTATATCTATAACAGTCGTTCAAGATGATTTTGCCCTTAAGTGTGACTAACCGCCTGCTTTCCGGTTCGTTGGTGAAGATAGCATCAGACTTTTGGCCTATAAGGTTGATCTCGATCAATTTGATTGAAGCTACCGCCCTGACAACTTTCAAGAATAGAACACCTTTAAGAACACTGGAATTACTCTGGTTTCTTTCCGCCTTATTTAACCCTTTAACAAACACAATATCATCAACTACAATCAACTTTGTTATGTACTGCCTGATCAAACTATGATATGTTCCTGATATCTTTCCAAGTATGGTAGTCATTTTGTACATCTGCTCTCATCCAGTGGCCGCAAGTTGCGACAAAGACTTGGTCAAAACTTTTGCCTAAAGAAATTCCTTTAAAATAAAGAAGAGCCATATTCAACATTTGAAGAAATGTGGAGAAGTTATATACAAAAACTCAAAGATCACTAACTAGGTTATACAAGTAACGCATAACAAAAAAAAAACAATAGCGCCTCCTGGTTTCGATCCAGGGACATCAGGGTTATGAGCCCTGCGCGCTTCCACTGCGCCAAGGCGCTGCTATTTTGTGAGAACTAGGCGCTGAAAACTCATACCGAAGCCGCACTGAAAAATCTCTCAAAATTCGCATTTTTTCGCAAAACTGATACTTTGGATCGGAATCTGAAAACCAAAAGTGACTCAATACCTACCCAATGTTTTTCTAGATCCGCATTCCAGTTTTCAGAGATTCAAGGTTTAGATAAAGGGCCTGTTTTGTTGAATTATAGCTGTTCTCTTCTGCCAGATATTTAGGGCACAAGACGACCTCCTGGATGTCAAAATTGTGGTACGGCCACACATTTGAAGGAACCCACGCACTGGAACGGCATAGTTCAGAGCTTGATTAGGCTGGATCTGGCAGCTTTTCCGAAGCAAAGTGTCTATCTTGCATGCAGCTGAAACTACAGCTTATCTTGTCACACAATGACTCACATAATTAGGCTACAATAACGAGATTCCATGTGGAGCAGTTTGCCCTCAAATCATATGCTAACTTCACTCTGTGTTTCCCGTATCAAACGATATCTGCATGTGAAAAAAAAACCAAGTCATCGACAAAAAAACCAGTCTCGAGGAAAGTTTGTTTTCCCACATCCTGCACAGTGAAGCTATCGATCCAAAGAAGATGAGGATCAGTCATAAATTGCAGAAGGCTCATGAAGAGAATTCAAAGCCAACATTCTCCTTTGAGTTTTTCGTTCCTAAGACAAGTCAAGGTGTCCAAAACTTGTATGATAGAATGGACAGAATGTACAATTTAAATCCTCAGTTTGTGGATGTTACTTGGAACGCCGGTGGTAGATTGTCCAACTTGACTACTGACATTGTGCAGACAGCTCAATCTGTTCTTGGTCTAGAGACGTGCATGCATTTGACCTGTACCAACATGCCTGTGGAGCTAATTGACAAGGCCCTTAAAGATGCTTACGATTCTGGTTGTCAGAATATCCTAGCCCTAAGAGGTGATCCTCCTACTGAAGGTGGTGAGTGGACTGCTGTCGAAGGCGGGTTTAGATATGCCAAAGATTTGGTCAAATACATTAGAGAAAAGTATGGTGATCACTTCGATATTGGTGTTGCCGGATACTCTGAGGGTCATGCAGAGGAGCCAAGTTCTGACATCCTGGTAGATTATTTGAAAGAGAAAATAGACGCCGGTGCTGATTTTATCATCACTCAAATGTTTTATGATGCTGATCTATTCATTGAGTGGTGTGCCAAACTGAGAGCAAAAGGTATAAATGTCCCAATCATTCCTGGTATTATGCCAATTTCAACTTATGCCGCTTTCATGAGAAGGGCCACATGGTGTGAGATCAACATCCCTGAGGATACTGAAAGAAGACTACTTGAGGTTAAAGATGATGATCAAGCGGTCAGACAATTAGGTACTGAGCTGATCTCTGAATTGTGTCAGAAGTTATTAGACTCAGGTTTTGTTAAGCATTTACATTTCTACACCATGAACTTGGAAAAATCTTCGATTATGGTTTTGGAAAGATTGGGTTTGATCAGTTCTAAGGGTATTGATCAATTGCCATGGAGAAAGTCATTAAATCCAAACAGAAACAACGAAACTGTCAGACCTATCTTTTGGAAGAATAGAAAGTATAGTTACATCACCAGAACCAAAGATTGGGATGAATTCCCTAATGGTAGATGGGGTGATCCAAGTTCTGCTGCTTTTGGTGATGTTGAACTATTCACATCGGGATTATTGCGTCAATCAGCAAAAAGATCCATTGAATTATGGGGTCAACCAAAGTCCCTTTCAGATCTATCGGCACTGGTTATATCGTACTTAAATGGTCAAATAAACTCATTACCATGGTCAGACACTCCTATTACATCAGAGATCGACTCCATCAAGGATCAGTTGATTCAATTGAATCAGCAAGGTATCTTGACTATTAACTCACAACCATCGGTCAATGGATTTCCTTCATTAGATCCAACATTTGGCTGGGGTCCAAAAAATGGTCTTGTTTATCAAAAACAGTATTTGGAATTTTTGATTCCTAAAGGAAAGCTATCGGCTTTGATTGAAAGAATCGAAAAGATAAACAAACCTTCTAACTCCCATGACAATTCAAAAGATGACTTTAATGTGTTGACCTACTTTACGATTGACTCTAATGATGATCTAAACTCAAATTCAAAAGATGACTCAGCAAATGCTGTTACTTGGGGTATTTTCCCAGGTCAAGAAGTTTTACAGCCAACGATTGTGGAGAAAGTTTCCTTCTTGGCTTGGAAGGACGAAGTTTTCAGAATCGCTGAAGAATGGGCATCCATTTTCGAAGATAACAGTGGATCCAAAGAGATTATCAGATCTCTCGTTGAAGGATTTGCATTGGTCAACATTGTAGACAATGATTTTGTCGGAGAAGATAAAATTTTCCACCTATTCCAAGACTTATAGAAAGCACAGCTTTCACATTAACACACTCACAGATGAATTTCAACATTTCAATTCTATCATTCCAGTTTCTAGCATGAATTTTTTTTAACGACAAACAATGTTCAATAACCCACATATTTATAGAAATATAGCATACACATCAACTGTGTATAATTCAAAGGATTAATGAGAGTGGCTAAATAACATAGCAACTTTATCCTAACTAACAAAAGTTCTAAAATCAGCTTTCTTCATTGTAGAATTGTTAAGACATCAATCGATATGTGTCCGAACCAAATTTTTAACCGACTTCAAATGAATACGTGGTGAACGAGATGCCGTCGTCAACAGTTACGCAGTTGCTGTGAGTTGAAGATAATGAGGGCTATATACTTGAATCTTTTCTTCATTTCATGCCTAGCACAGATCAATGTCCAATTGGTTGCCAACTGGGAGAATCCTCCTTTTGAGCTTAGGTTATTGTAAGTATCCTCGATCCGACCTGATTTCATTCAATCCGATGCTAACTATAGGCCTAGGGAGACGGTCGCGTCTGAAAATGAGTCCTACTATCTACCAGCTGTATCTAAAATTGGGTCATTTGTAATTGATTCTGAGGAAGATGACGATGACAGCGTTCTGACAGAGGCTTCTGACCAAGAGCTATATTCCTCGATATTTGACTTGTTAACGCCAACGGAACAAGCATTATACGATATCCCGCTAGCTAATAAGTTTTACTCCCCAAGAGTGATATCTCACTACAAATATTACAATGAAGTGGTGGTTTCAAAATATGAGGCGAAACTAAGAAAGAAATGTAATGGTGATATTCCTGGTACCTGGCTTCTATACAATGATGTGGTCTATTGCAACTCTGATGATGTCTATGCGCTGATGACAGATGAACAAAAGGTCCCTGATGAAGAGATCTTATTGCCTTTCGATAGAATCATTGGTGAGTCTGGACCCATCTTGATCCTGTATGGGAATGTTAAAGATCCTGCGTTCAAGCAGTTCATCTCAAATCTGTTTGAAAGCTCAAAAGATGGAAAGTTTAGATTTATCTGGAGATATACTCCCCAAAATACCGATGATAGGGAGCTTCTCACTGGATATGGCGTTGATCTTACATTGAAGAGAACAGATTATATTGTTACTGACGACAGAAATACTAATACCAAAGACCAGCAAGTGCTGAATGGTAACACTGTCCAGGAACCTGAAGAATCTTTCAACGATAGTGATTCATTTCTTTCTAAAAGTATTGAAGATATTGAACCGGTCAGTAAATCAGATCTTGAACAGTTAGATTTGAAGCTGAGCTCATTCGTTCTTTCCACAGACAATCACACTGTAAATTTTAACCATCTAAAGAAAGTCATTAACGGTTTGCCTAAATTTTCAAGCGACCTAACTTTGAAGCCAATTGACCAGGAACTCGTTGAGCAGATCGAGTTTAATACTCAGATCGGCCTTTCACCAGAGAACAGTGCAATGTTCATAAACGGAGCTCCTCTAGATGACAACAACCCAAATGTATTCAATCTTTACAAGCAAATCAAAAATGAGCTAAGACTTGTTGAAAGGATCAAATCGCTAGGTTTTGGTTCATTTGATGCTCGAGATTTACTGTCTAAGTTTTCACTATACTCAATGTTCAAGAATAGAGGGCCAGAGAGATCTAGATATTCCATCGAATCTGCAGATAGTGCAGTAATCTATTTCAATGACATTGAAACTGATGTTCAGTACTCTCAACTTCCAAATGATCTGTCAGTATATTTACGAAGATTCCAATATGGGGAAATTCCGCCTCTCAGACAGAATGTCCACTCTTCAGTCTTCGTGATTAACCTAAGAGATGAGAGCCATCTACAGATTCTGAACAAAGTTTTCTCAGCCGTTTACGAGAATAGTCTACCACAAAGGATAGGAATAATTCCATTGATCCAAAATGACCAAGATAGGCTAATAGCAAACAATATCTATCACCTTGTTGAAACAAAGGGGGTCAAAGCAGCATTCAAGTATATCCAAAAGTTACTAGATGTTTCAAACGTTCCAAAATCTCTAACTGAAAAGGATTATGCATCCGAGCTCGTTGAGCCATTCTTAGCAAATTTTGATATTGACAAGCCATATCTTATTGTTAATGGAGTTTTCCATCAGTTGGACTCTGATTGGCCTTACTCTATCACTAGACAAATCACAGAAGATGTGCAACTACTGACTGGTTTGATTTACAACAAAAAAGTCAGTGATCCTGAGGATTTAGCCGAAGTTCTATATGCTGGTAGTAAGAAACTTCGTAATTCTCTGATCATTCCTGAAGATCCACTACAGCTTGAATATAAGGAAATCACTGCGGAGTTCCTCAAAAGTTTGAGTGAACTGCAAAATGAATTCATAGAGTTTAAGGTGGATAATAAGGAAAATCCAGCTGACCATTTCACGTTGACTCTTGGTGGGAGTTTAGGGTCAAGATTTACCTTGGAGCAACTGCTAGAGGTTTTAAGATTTGCTGAAGAGACTGATACAAATGTAAAAGTGAGAATCATCAACCAATCTGATGGTGCTGTCTTTATTGGAAGAATTAAGCAAGCATTGAATAGCTCTGTGGGAAGTGCCATTCAACTTATTGAGAAACTTTTGGAAGAACATCAGTTTGCTCCTTTTGAACAAAATCAGGCCGTTGAAGAGCTGCTAAAATCTATTGATATCGACTCAAAAGACTTCCTTTTGTTGAATGGACGCTTTATCATGTTGGAGAAAGTTCTAGATGTCAAGGCAATCAACTTTTTTGTTAATCATGAGCTGGATTCAAGGTTATCTTTAGTGGAAGGATTGCTATTAAAGAGAAAGTTTGTTCCTAATATTTACAACTTCCATGACTGGTTTGAAGTCCTCTCTTCAATAGTCAGCAAGTCCTATTATGTTGATCCAACATTAACCAATGGTGGGACTGCCTCAAGGTTTGATTTTAACAATGCCAAGACCGAGAAATCCATCAAATTTGGTGACAAGCTAGCCAGTGATGTTCATGTCCTGTTAACTGTGGATCCTGCTGAAGAAGTCACTCAAAAATTAGTTTCTTTAGTTGATGCTATCAAAGACTTGCCTTTTGTCTCGATCGAAATTTTGCTTCAACCGCAAATCAGTTTGGATGAACTAAAGGTGAAGAGATTCTATGAAAGCAACATCAAATCAAATGTTGAGTTCAACGAAGATGGATCTTTAATTGAAACACAATATGTAACATTTGACAGAGTTCCAGAAAAGACTCTTTTCACATTAGATCTAGATGTCCATTCAAGATGGATTGTCGTTCCTAAGGAAGGTTCCACTGACTTGGATAATGTAATACTAGAACAATCTGGATCTGTTACTGGAATTTATGAATTAGAGCACCTTGTTATTGAAGGCAATGTGTTTACAGCTGAAACTTTGAAGGCACCAACGGGGCTATCTGTTCAGATTCCGGGATCTGACACTAATGTTATGACTATCTTTGGATACATTCAGTTGAAGGCGAATCCAGGTTTATGGGACTTCTCTATCAAAGAAGGTCGCTCATCTGATATTTACTCCTTGTCGGGTATTGGTAGCTCTTTAGTAAAGACTATTGAAACGGATAATGTGGAAGGGTCCTTTAGTCTCCCACTTTTTGATTTGGATGGAGTTAATATCTATTCCAAAGTTGTCAAGAAACCAGGTAAAGAAAACGAAACTCTTATTATTCAGGATTCAGAGGAAGTTAAAGAGGTTGAAGTTGAAGACAAAAAGAGCGGGATTTTTTCAAGATTCCTCTCCAAGAAGGTTACGAAGAAGCAAGCTGATATCAACATATTCAGTATTGCAAGTGGCCATTTATATGAAAGATTGTTGAGTATCATGACGGCTTCAGTGATGGCTAACACTGAACATACCGTGAAGTTCTGGCTGATTGATAATTATATGTCTCCATCCTTCAGAAAACTTCTACCTCATTTGGCTGAGAAATACGGATTTGAATACGAGTTGATTACCTATAAGTGGCCATCGTGGTTAATAGGACAACGTGAAAAGCAGAGAACAATATGGGGCTATAAGATCTTATTCCTTGATGTTCTGTTTCCTCAAGATCTAGACAAAGTTATCTTTGTCGATGCAGATCAAATCGTGCGTACTGATATGAAAGAATTGGTAGATCTCGATCTGGAAGGGGCTCCGTATGGATACACTCCAATGGGAGACTCAAGAGAAGAAATGGAAGGTTTCAGGTTCTGGAAACAAGGATACTGGAAGGACTATCTAGGTGATAAATTCAAATACCATATCAGTGCCCTCTATGTTATTGACTTGAAGAAGTTCAGACAAATAGCTGCCGGTGATAGACTAAGACAACATTATGCCATGCTCTCAAAGGATCCAAATTCGTTATCAAATTTGGATCAAGATTTACCGAATAATCTACAACATCATTTGAAGATATTTTCGCTGCCACAGGAATGGTTATGGTGTGAAACATGGTGTGATGATGAAAGTTTGAGCACTGCTAAGACTATTGACCTTTGTAATAACCCATTAACCAAAGAACACAAGCTGGATAGAGCCCGTCGTCAAATCCCTGAATGGAGTGTGTATGATCAAGAGATCAATAAACTGCATAATGAAGTGTTCAAAATTGAAGAGCTGAATAGTGCGAAAGAAGATGAGTCTTTCCATGACGAATTATGAGCATCAAAGACGCTGCATAATCTAAAAGTTTATATATATATCCTTTCGATTATACTTACATACCGGCTGTAGTTTGTCACCCAGTATTGATGATACTAGTTTCGCGTTGTATATCAAACGATCTTTTGAAGAGGCTGTGATGACTCAGGGACATTTCCTCTTTTGAAAACTGTCGGTGGAATATTGAAAAAAAGTAGGATTTGACATATAAAAAGACTGATCTTTGCTTCTCAGAAGACCAATCATTGATTTATACCTGTATTTGCCTAGGATGATAAGGGCCGTATCACGATTACCAGTCTCGACAGTACCTCGGAGCAAGGGACTCGCCTCAAGGGTATACAGCTCATCGAATAATCTGGAAAATCAAAAAACGAATGTTCAGGTAGAGGGCACATCGAACAATAAGCAACAAGTACAGAATCTACCTAAGGAGGAAACCAATGGCTCCAAATTGGTCCACAACCTAGCTGAATCGATCATCAAAGTTCCAAATCCAAAGCAACTTAAAAAGTATCTTGACAGTTATATCGTTGGACAAACAACTGGCAAAAAAGTGATGTCAGTAGCTGTCTATAACCATTATTTGAGAATCAACGATAAGGCTAGAAAACTCGCTAAGAAATTGGAGGCACAAAGAATCAAGAAGGATGACGCCTTATATACCCTCAGCGATCAAGTTACCCCAATAAATCAAACACCTGAGCAAATTGGATTCCGTCTTGAAGATTTGGAAGACGATGACCTTGAATTAAGTAAATCTAACATTTTACTGCTAGGTCCTTCAGGTTCCGGTAAGACGCTGATTGCTAAGACATTGGCTAAAGTCTTGAACGTTCCTTTTTCAATTACAGATTGTACACAGCTTACCCAGGCAGGTTACATCGGTGAGGATGTTGAGCTTTGTATTCAAAGACTGTTGATTAACAGTAACTACGATGTTGAGAAAACTGAAAAGGGTATTGTTGTGCTGGATGAAGTGGATAAGTTAGCAAAGCCTTTGGTTGCCAATGGTACAAAGGATGTTTCCGGTGAGGGTGTTCAGCAAGCGTTATTGAAACTTATAGAAGGCACTACTGTTCAAGTTCAGGTTAAGAAACCAGTCAATATGGACAAGGATGCACAAGGGAACAATACAGCTGCTAAAAAGACCGAAACGTATCACGTTGACACAAGTAACATTCTTTTCATCTTAATGGGGGCCTTTGTTGGCCTGGACGATCATATTTCTCAAAGATTATCTAAATCTAGCATTGGGTTTGAAGCTGATATCAATGATACAGACGAGAATAACAGCACAATTTCAAGAAAGCATTCGATCAAACAGATAAAGCTAGGGGATGGCAGAAAGGTGTCAGCATTAGAGTTAGTGACGCCTCAGGATATGACAGCTTATGGTATGATTCCTGAACTGATAGGAAGAGTGCCAATTATCACAGGATTAGACTCATTGTCTGAAGAAAACTTGTTATCCATCTTGAGAGAGCCTAAGAATGCCCTTCTGAATCAATACACTTACATATTCGAACAATTTGGGGTCAAGCTAGTGATCACCGAACGCGCTCTGATCAAGATTTCAGAACTCGCATTGAAGGAAGGTACCGGTGCCAGAGGGTTAAGAGGTATTATGGAAAGATTATTATTAGTTGTGAATTACGAGTGTCCAGATTCTGGGATTTCGTTTGTCCTTATCAATGCCGCTACTGTTGAGTCGATAAACTCAGGCAAGGTGAAGGCAAAATACTATGGAAGAG
This sequence comes from Komagataea norvegica, assembly GCA_030567455.1. Lineage (NCBI taxonomy): Eukaryota > Fungi > Ascomycota > Saccharomycetes > Phaffomycetales > Wickerhamomycetaceae > Komagataea > Komagataea norvegica. The sequence goes on from JAJLSD010000010.1 coordinate 153,589, forward strand.
GCGACTTGTTTCAGTTTGTTGATGATGTAATGGAGGAGGATAGAACTCTCGGTCTACAACTTCAGGAGGAGTTGAACATCACTCCGAGCAACCAACATTATGAAGCTGAGCAAGCTAGCGGCTGAACAATGTTTGAATACTTTATAATAAATACAAATCACTCTGTCAAACTCTGGTGAATATTGTTTCGCCTCCGGTAGAATTAAGGATGCCGTTAGTGCCACCAAGAGATTATTCGTACATTCATGCGGTCTCAGAGTGTGAGATACTGAATAAGATACATCTGTTGATATGTAGAGTCGCAGGTCCAGGCCAACCATTGGCCCAAAGAGAATACATATACGACTTTGTAATATCTTTTGAGATCATATCTGTATCTTTCGAACGGAGTATGCGCTTTCGAGGTCTTTCAAACCACAGATTCACAAGAACCATGACTGTTTTGCAAAATATCTTAAAATGAGTGCTCAATCACTAAGCACTTGCGGAAGAAGTTAACTAGTTGAAGGATAGTCATTTTTTGACAGGTAAATTAAAAGGGTTCTTAGTTAGACCCTACTCCTTTTCCAAACGATAACGTGACTTCTAATATCCGTCATTATGAGAGGACTTGCCTTCTAGTGTATACTACGATGCTCCATGGAAGCATAGGTCTTTCCTCCTATGATAAGGTCTTCTTGGATGAGTGGTAGCTCTGTCTCGCCTCGCATTCTGCTAAATTGTTAAATACTTTGTCTATCTACATAACATGCTAAAAATACGTCACCCAACAATAGCAAGATTTTGTGCGTTTGGTGCAACGTCAACCGACAGTAATTTAGTAACTTCTAGAAGGCGGTGGGTGTAATGTTTACAGTTTAAACCTGATAGAAGTTAGTGACGGTGTGCAACCGCTAACAAAGCACTCGCTCATCCAGAGTGTCAGTGGGAATCATGCATTTTGTGAGACAGTGCGAGCCCCAACTAACCCCATCTTCGCGCTTTGTGAGTGGTTGGGGCCCGCGAATAGATTCTCGGATTTTTTGCCGCATGGAACCCTGGCGCGGCTCGGGAAGTGGACATTAGGCAGCAGCAGCACTTTGCTCAGAATCACCAGACATTGACAGTTTAAGTGAAACTTCGCACATAACTTCTCAACAACAATTAACTTGTCTTTCCAGCCCTTTATTAAACAATTTAAACAATTGTCACCGTCGTTTGCCTCACAAAAACTCTTTACCATCACTCCCTAGTTATTGCTCTCTAGCACCTTCAAGCCCATACTCAGCGTCAGACACAGCTACCGCGTGAGTGATACATCTCGGCATCTATCATTGTGTTATTGTCTGCTTGAATCTTATTTCCCTTTATTGTTACTGGCTGAATAGGTTTACTGGCGAGAAATCGTATTGCACAAAGCACAAACGAAGCAACTTCAATATAATCCGAAACAGAGTGACAGTCCCACTCTGCTGTCGTCAATCACAAACAGCATCCATACAATGGATAAACCCCAAGTGGGGCCATTGCGATCGAAGAACACCAGCTTGGGTTTTTTCCGATCGAAGAAGAGCAAATCACGGGTTGACATAATATCCCCTACATACGATGAGGACCAAATTCAAGATGATGGAATCAGTGACTCCTCATCCATCATTACATCCACTCTACCCTCCGGTACAAATTATACATATGGTTCTCCACCAAAGGAAAAGCAAAAGCGAAACGCGATTAAGTCAACGCAGCGTCAAATGTCCATGACTCCATATGAATCACATAAAGCTGACTCAACAAGAAATGAGCCCTCAACGTCTCTGATGTCTAAATTCAAAATGAGCCCGAATCAGAATCCCAAGAAGCCTAAACCGGAGTCGAATGCCAAAGAAACATTCCTAAGAGACTTGGAAAAATGGGCATTACTAAAAACCCTGAATCTAGATGAACCAAAAGGTCGAAACTTTTTAGAAAGAGCTGAGCACAGGCTGAGAACATTCCTCCATTATTACGAAACATCGCTAAGCGGCGGATCACTCAAATACACATCTGAGGGTGCTCTATCATTTGGGTCAATATCAGCAATAAAGTTCATCACAGGTGTTAACATTTTAGTCACACATGGCATATTAACAGAGTTCAAAAACTTTGATTTGAAAACGACTGATACGATGAGAACTTTGAGACTCGATGATACCAAGTTTTATGGGATCGAATGGGCCTGGCAATTCGCCATTGATAATCCTACTTCGGAATGCTATAACTACTCAACAAATACACTTTCCCAGCGCTTAACTCAGCCTGATCAACTGGGAAAGACCGTCACTGCTGGTCCGCCAAATTTCCATGCCGTGCATGGTGGTTCATTTGCAGATTTCCCATTCTCCAAGAATTCATTCTCATTCGAGTTGGCATTTGGTTTGTTTTTTGAGTTGAAAGAGCAAGAATGGGTCCCTACATTAACTGAACTTTACAGAGTGTTGCAGCCACAGGGAACCTTGAGTATGTTGTTAATCGATTTCACCGCTGTTAACTGTCAGAATGAGGTTTACAACAAGTTCTTTGCAAATATCAGAAAGATACTAGAACGAAAGGGGATGGATCCAATGCCCTGCAGAAGTATTCAAAGTAGGATGCATGAAGCGGGCTTTGACGAGATAAAGTATTCGTTTTTGTCTTTGAAGAAAGGCATACCCAACCGATTAGGAATGACAATGGATTTCATTCAAGGGTATCTTGAGTTTCTAATCTTTGACCGGATTGCGAAATTTGAGATGGATGAGGCAGAACTGCAAGAGTTTAGAAGTGTCAAACTTCAATTTCATGAAGATCTAAGAAACGGAAGGCTTACTGAGGAGTTTGGGGATTTTTATCTGATGTTTGCATTTGGACGTAAATACTGACCGAAAAGACCAATCAGTAAAAGCGTTCCGAAAACAAAAAAACAAGAATTTAAATATAGTATCTAAGATACTAAATCAACAAAAAAAGGAAAGAAACGGGAAGGAATGGATAGGAAATGGTTATTTTATTGTATTAAATCACTTACGTAGTTCCGTAATTTAGTGCCTCAATTTACACGCGGGTCTGCCAAATTCGCACGGTTCCGCAGTGTAAATATCGTCACTAACTGGGGGCGAAGAAAAGAAAAAATCACCAGAAAAATCAACTGAAAACGAAATCTAGAAATCTGATTAACCAGTTTATGTTGTTTACAACAAGAAATTCCAATTCTGTCAACATCGTTTTAAGGAACTTGAGACGTATTGGAGCTTTGAGAAACATGTCAACTGAACAGCAATGGACCTCTAGTAAGGTAAGTACAGCAATCTCAAAAAAAGCATGCAGTGGTCAGATCGCCATGAACTACCCGCTGTGTCTCGTGAAACTGGAACCATACTAACAAGATCGCTTTAGGTTCGTAACACCTTCTTGGACTACTTCAAGCAGAAGGGCCATACTTTTGTCCCGTCATCTTCTGTTGTTCCATTTGATGATCCAACCCTATTATTCGCCAACGCTGGTATGAATCAGTATAAACCTATCTTTTTAGGTACTGTTGAACCAACATCGGATTTCTATACTTTGAAAAGAGCTGTGAACTCTCAAAAATGTATCAGAGCCGGTGGTAAGCATAATGATTTGGAAGATGTCGGAAGAGATTCCTATCATCATACTTTCTTTGAAATGTTGGGTAACTGGTCCTTCGGTGACTACTTCAAAAAAGAAGCCATTCAATATTCCTGGGAATTATTGACTGAAGTTTACAAGCTTCCAAAAGATCAAATATATGTGACTTACTTTGGTGGTGACGAATCTCTAGGTCTGGAACCGGATTTAGAAGCTAAGGCTCTTTGGGAATCTGTAGGTGTTGAGCCTTCCAGAATCCTTCCTGGTTCAGTCCAAGATAACTTTTGGGAAATGGGTGATCAAGGTCCTTGTGGTCCATGTTCCGAACTTCATTTCGATAGAATTGGTGGAAGAGATGCATCTCATTTAGTCAATGAAGATGATCCAAATGTTCTTGAGATCTGGAACAATGTTTTTATTCAATTCAACAGAGAAGCTGATAAATCTTTGAAACCATTACCAGCTCAACATATTGACACCGGTTTAGGTTTCGAAAGATTAGTCTCCATCTTACAAAACGTCACCTCAAATTATGACACTGATGTTTTCCAACCTTTGTTCAAGAGAATCCAAGAAATCACCGGAGCTAGAGAGTATACCGGTCGTTTTGGTGACGAAGACAAAGATGGTATTGATACCGCCTATAGAGTCCTGGCTGATCATGTTCGTACTCTAACATTTGCAATCTCTGATGGTGGTGTTCCAAACAATGAAGGTAGAGGTTATGTCTTAAGACGTATCTTGAGAAGAGGTGCTAGATATGCTAGAAAGTATTTCAACTACCCAGTTGGTACTTTTTTCTCTCAGCTAGCTCCAACTTTAATTGAACAAGTCAAAGAGATTTTCCCAGAAATCGCTAAGAATGTTGATAATACTTTTGAAATCTTGAACGAAGAGGAAGCTTCATTCTCTAGAACTTTAGATCGTGGTGAAAAACTCTTTGAACAATATGCTGAAGTAGCTCAAAAATCAACCAAGGTCTTGAATGGTCGTGACGTATGGAGATTATATGACACATATGGTTTCCCTGTTGATTTAACTCAGTTGATGGCTGAAGAAGCCGGTTTGAAAATAGACCAAGAAGGTTTCGAAAAGGCTAGAATAGAATCTTACGAAGCTTCCAAAGCTGGTGGTAAATCGAAAGGTGCCTCAATTTTGAAATTAGATGTTCATTCATTAGCCAAACTTTCTGAAGATAAAGTTCCAAAGACAAATGACGATTCCAAATTTGGTACTGAAAACATCAATGCATCCATTCTAAGAATTCATGATGGTGAAAACTTTGTCGATCAAATCACTGATATCACCAAACAATATGGTATCGTTTTAGATAAAACACCATTTTATGCTGAACAGGGTGGTCAAGAATACGATACTGGTAAGATCGTCATTGATGGAGAAGCCGAATTCAATGTTGAAAACACCCAACAGTACGCTGGTTACGTTTATCATACAGGTAGATTAGTTGAAGGTCAATTGAAGGTCAATGATGACGTTATTGCTAGTTATGATGAATTGCGTCGTTGGCCAATCAGAAACAACCACACTGGTACCCATATTTTAAACTTAGCCCTAAGAGATGTTCTAGGTGATGAAGTTAACCAAAAGGGTTCTTTAGTTGCACCTGAAAAATTAAGATTTGATTTCTCAAATAAACAAGGTTTAACATTACCTGAATTAGAGAGAATAGAAAAGATCGCTAATGAAGAAATCAAGAAAGCTCAAGTTGTTTACTCCAAAGAGGTCGCTTTAGAGAAAGCTAAATCAATCTTTGCTGTTAGAGCTGTCTTTGGTGAAACTTATCCAGATCCAGTTAGAGTTGTTTCAATAGGCCACCCAGTTGAAGAGTTGTTGAGTGATCCACAAAATCCAAAATGGCACGAAGTCTCAGTTGAGTTCTGTGGTGGTACCCATGTTGCTAAAACTTCAGATATCAAAGACTTTGTTATTGTTGAAGAATCTGGTATTGCTAAAGGTATTAGACGTATTGTTGTCGTTACTGGTAACGAAGCCCATGAAGTTCAAAGAATTGCTAATGAATTCGAAGATGAATTGGACAGAGTTGGCTCTTTAGAATTTGGTCCATTTAAAGAAAAGAAATTGAAAGAAGCTGGTGTTAAACTGGGCCAATTGAACATTTCTGTCTTATCTAAGAACTATCTAAAGACCAAATTCAACACATTCGACAAGGCCTATAAAGATGAATTAAAATCTCAGTTGAAAGCTGAAAACAAGAAGACTTTAGATGCTGTCAAAGAATACTTCACAGCCAATGAATCATCTGACTTCCTAGTAAAATACATTGATATAAGCTCAAATGCTAAAGCCATCACTGAGGCCATCAACCATATCAAATCAAAGAGTCCAGAAAAGTCAATCTATATTTTCACTGGTAACTCTGATAAAGTTGCCCATGGTTGTTATGTGTCTGACAAGGCTGTTGAAAAGGGTGTCAATGCAACTGAGTTAGCTCAATCTGCCGCCCAGTTCATTGGTGGTAGAGCCGGTGGTAAGGGAAACATTGTCCAAGGTATGGGTGACAAACGAGATGGAATTGAAAAAGCCGTTGAAGAAGTTGAAAGACTGTTCAAGGATAAACTGACTGTTTGATTCCCCTCTCCTCCCACCTGCACAATGGGCCGTAACGTCCGGGTATCCGATGTTATGTCAAGTAGCCTTTACTGTGTTTAATTTTGCCTATAGTTTCTAATGTGTCTGTTTTTGTGTACCAGAGTATTAAAAAAAAAAAGCCGGGTTTCCGGTGAGATTGGAGCTTCTCAACATTTGGCTCAACGACAACTCTGCGCAAATCATGTAATGACATCCGTGGGATGTGTTCTCACCGCTCGCCCATTCCAGAGAATTATCTCATTTGTATCTGTTCCTATAAATTGTAAAGCGTCAGCCCTTCTTTATTTTGATAGCGTAGTATGATCTTGAATTCAACCCCAGATTTCACCCAATGACACAATATACTTTGGACCAACTTCCAAATGAGTTAATACTCCAAATCACGGATTACATCAGTCCGAGCCAGCGAAGTACAAGAAACCTGTTACCTTTGATGCTCTCTTGCAAGTCGCTCTACTTAGTTTTGAGGCCCCTTCTATACAAGTCAATTCACTGTTTTATCCCATTTGATGATGACGCACAATTAAAGGAGAAAATAAACGAAACCACAAAGGACGCCCATTATAACGACATGATCTGCATTTCAAAGATGGAATCTATTGCGAAGCTGATGGATGTTTTACTTGTAAGGAAAGATCTCTTAGCGTTAGTCCAACACTTTAGCTTCCAGTTTCTGAATTTAAAAATTGAGAATAAGTTCCTGTCTGATAGATTAACGAAGTTTATCGAATACAATGAAGATGAAAGCAAGACGATACTGAAACGAAAACCAATAAACTTCTATTCACATTCTTCACAGGTGAGCACAATTGCAGTATCTGTTTTCAAGGAGTTTCTTCAAAATCTTGAAGAGAACAAGGCTCAATGTCAGGCTGATAGCCTTGACCGTCTATTTCAACAAAAAGTGTTGGCCGATAATGATGATGGATGCACAAAGACTGATCAGGAAACTATTCGGAAGATGCTTTTTTGCCCTTATGACTTCAAGAACATAGAAAACTCTGAAGATTGTGATGTTGTCAGTGATGTGATTAGAGCAATCACACTTTGTAAATTATTACAAGATCAGAACAAAAACGTTGATTTCTCTATTCTAAACTTACAGAATGCTATGAGTCAGAGTAGCCTCGGGCCTGCTTGTCAAGAGGAGCAGGAGTATTTCCTAAAACTCAACGTGATGCATTATTCTCTTTAGACTGTTTGAACTAAAATAAACACACAAGGAAAAATACACCAAAAAAAAAAAAAAAAAGTAGCTCATCTCAGTGAACCCGTAAATCAGTAGTTCGACTCACAGCACTTTTTGAACGGGGATAGATATATGAGATGGTGAGACTAAAGGCAAGATACATCCTATTTGATGTCATATATCCACCCTCTTCCTTATCGGGCCCACAGGTGCCCACACACTCACGAACACAAGCACTGCTGCAATTTCACCAAACCTCCTCATCAGTCAATTTAAGAGTGATAGCGGAGTTGGTTAAAAGAAACATCAAGCTGCTGTTCGGTGACAACGGTGAGGGCCTTGTGGCGCTTTCGCTTGTTGTCAAATACTTCTCAGCCAAGACCTCGACGGGGATAATACGATGCTCCAGAGACCATTTCAAGTATGTTGTTGCGGCGTTGACTATAATCAATAAGATCAATGACAAAGATGTCATAGTGAGGGTGTTGAGAGTCAGTGGGACTATTAAGAAGTCAGAGAATTTCGCCATTGAGAGAAGTAGGCGGTTAATGAGAGATATGAACTTGAAGGGTGAAGAAACCGTTGATGAGTTTGAAAATATCACTGAGGATGAAGAGGATGATTGATACGGTGTGTGTGCTACGGAACTCTAATGTGTACATACATGTAATATCCTAATCTTGACTGTCATTATTAGCTCATTACTTAGTCTTCTGCTTCTTTGTTTGTAATCCGTATTCGATATCTGTATCATCAGCTTTATTCTTGATACCTTCCTTTTCGAATTCCACAGGACCAGCATCAACATCTTCAAATCTCTTTTCTGAACTGATATCTTTCAACTGTTCATCTGGATCGTAGTTCTTCGAGCTCTGAGATACCTTGTATATGCTACTGATACCCTGTGCAACAAATAGCGGGTTATCATAAACCTGATCCTCACTATTTTGAACCTGTGTTGAATTTGTAAACAATCTTGAATCAAATTGGTTTTCAACAGATGGTGTCGCCTTAGCTAAACCTAACTGGGTTCTGTCAGAAATATCACGATCCAACAGAGATTTTGCTTGTGTTTTCATCTTTGTTTCGTTACCCATTCTGGACATTTTCAACTCCTTTTCTGCCTTTCTGCGTCTCTCCTCTCTCAGTATAGCTCTTTTTCTTGCTTCAACATCACCGCCGCTTGCAGCAGACTCGTCCCTCTCAGTGATTCTGTTATAACTTGATCTTTCTTCCCTTGCTCTCTGTGCCAATGACCTTAGCTTTTCTTCCTTTTCTCTATTATCCTTCTCAGCCAATCTCTTCTTCATGGCATTTCTTAGTTTGATTTCCTCTCTAGCCTTCTTATCAGCATCTTCCAAAGCTTGTGCCAAATTCATGAAATTATCACTGACTTGCTCGCCATCACCCACATCGCCTGGGTTGGTCGGGTCTCTACCATCAACGGCAACTCTCTTATCCAAAGCAATGGTGAATCCATTAGGATTCTTCCAATTAGAGACAGCTGGTGGAATGTACCATTTCTGTTGATCTTCCTTGGTTGGTTTTGCAGTTGATGGGTCGTGAAGCAGAGGCGCTGGTGGAGAAGGTGGTCTCGCCATCTGTTTCTTTTGCTTGAATTTTGGAGGAGCCATAGGATCCTGTTGAGCATCAACAATCTTTATTATTCTCGAGCTCGTTGCTTCTCCAGACACGAGATCAGATGAGGTATATCTTATGTACTCTGCCTTCTTTGAGTTATCACTCTTTGATAAATTTGTCGATAGCCTTTGCTGAAGTATTGAGTCTATCACCTTTTTGGTCTTCTCTGTGCACTCTCTAATTTCATCTTCAGTAGGTTTAGCCAAATCGAGGTTCTTTACCCTGCCTCTCAGAGGTTTTGTCTCGTTTATCGTTGCCTGGACAATGCGAGCTTTAGTTTCGTTGTTTCTGATTAGTTGTGTATAGTCTGTTGAAGATGCCTTCTGCGGCGTCGGAGCGACTATAACACTGGTTTTCTCAGTGGGTTGACTGGATTCTGCAGGATTCTCACTGGCAGACTTTATCTGAGAGGGGTAGCTCGCAATAGAGAACATTATAGGCGGGCTGAAACGTGAATACCAGATGGTTATAGAGGCAAAGGATAACAAAGAGATGAAGAGACAAATCTTTCTACGCCAAATTTGTTCGAAGCACTGGCCTCAGCTGGATTACCAATCTGAGAAAAAAGTCAGTTGTGCCCTTACCGCCACTGTTGCGTTGTCCCGGCGACCAACTCCAGGAATTTGACACTACAAAAGGATCACTCAGTATTTGCAAGCATGTTTTTTTGATACTTACCAAATTTCTTCTGGCTGAAATGGCGAGTTAATCGATGTCGTCTTATAGGAGGTACCTTTTTTTCTAAATACTTCATCAATTCATATCGACCTCTTGTCCTGAGTATATGTTTATATCTTTCTTTGGAGAGTTGCATATTCATTGTATGGCCGAACTCTCCATCAAGGCTCGAAGTTTCTCAAATCAGTCAATGGTGATTGGGCCAGTGAGTTTATGTGTTTGATGAGGCGTTTCTGAAAGTATGACACCAGGCTGTAGACGCTTCTGAAAGTATGGCACCAGAATGTGAATTATCTTATTCGTTTGATTATCAATGCGAAACTCACCTATCAAATTTTTCATGAGGTGGTCTTTGATTAAATTATGAAGAGATTCATTGAAAATTGTGGTTTGGGTCGAGTGAAACATGGCATTTCTTTCAGTTGGCATGAAATGTACCACCCAACTGATCAGCGACTCTTGCCTTTTAATGTAATATGTAAAAAAATGACACCATAACTCTGGTTTCCTCATTTCCACAAACTTCTCAAATATTTTTGTGATAAAAAATCGTTTTATGGTCTCTAAATCCTGAACAAGGTAAAGGGGAGAATGTGGAATATTCCCACCATTTGACCTAAAAAGTTGATCCAAAAATGACTGAAAATTCGTGACTTGCTGGGCTGTAGATTCGGCTCGATCTTCTGATTGTTGATATTTAATATTTGGGAGATCTCCAATTGCAAATTCAGCATTAATTTCTTTTAGGTAAAATGGAATATCATCCTCGTGGGTATTTTTGAAAGCCTTCAGTGCATTGGCTATTTGAGCTTCCCTAGCAGCAGATGTGGAACTGTCTGACCTCATGTTTCTTACCAGTTCCCTAGAAAAATGCCAGAGGGAATATAGAGTCTTTGCGCTTGGAAAAACTATCTTTATTGCTTTACACTGGGCCTGGTCTATATCTGAAAGAAAAACCAGCTCTGATTCTCTAACAAATGTTTCTGACATCTTATTGAGAAGAGAGTTTCTCAATTGTTTAAGTTTGATTAACACCCTCGTATGAACCGCAAATTGTGAGGTCTTGCACCAATAGTATGCAACTGGTATACCTGAATAGTCAAAGATTGAATGACCAGTAACAGGGTCATGTTTGGTTTTTGAAGCGAGCACTATGAACAGCTGATACTCTTTGCTTAAGTTGAATGTGCCATCCATTGAGAAAGTAGTTGTGGCTGCCAATATGTGAGGGTTCAAGGTAAAACCAACAGCATTGCCTTTCTGCGGTCCAAAGTCAATGTTTTCCAACGAGGAATCCTTTAACAATTGGATGGACTCCCTGTTGTAGTCTTTCAGCTCATTAAGAAAGTCACTTCCACAGTATGATCTGATATCCTGAAGTGGGTTAGTTGAAGCGTCTGAGCGATCTTCAAAAACATACTCAACCCGGTCTTTCTGATACCTTTGTATGAGCGGTCGTTGGCTGTAACTGCTCTTCGTGTAGTTTCCAGTACTTTGTAGAGAACGTACTAATCATTGTTTCGATCTGTGATTTCTTGAACACATCTTCCAAGCTGTACTTTGTTAAAAAAGCCATCACGTCTTCAAACGAACTGCTGTGGTTTCCTTTACAAATTTGTTCTATAACCATTTTGGTTTTGAGCCTCAGATCACCCATTGCTGGTCCGTTGTTCTTTACTTGGGTCGAGACATGATGAATGTGGCTGAATTTCAACGATGCTCGAAGTGTGATGAGGTCTAGTATGACGCGGATGTTTGATTGACAGTCAACTCCATCATTTGTTGGTATTATATGGTTCCCTCCAATGCTTCTAAGATCCATCTCTTCTCCTGTTGTAGATTTCTCTTTCTTTTTCCGATACCGTAGGTCATTAGAGCACACCAAGTAAGCATATAGTTTATCACCACCGAATGCTAATCCTGTCTTTAGGTTCAGTTTCATACCAGCCAGAAACTCAATTTCTTTAATTAACGTTGCCTTGACGACATTTTCAATGTATTTCTCGTTACAGAGCAGTTTAGTTTCGCTTCGATCTGAAGTTCTTAACTCAATTCTTTGCAATGGGATATTGAAGGAATCAGAGTTGCACGAATCAATGGTATTATGGCTAATCATAGCAGGATCGATATGAGTTTGGGATCTTGTGTCCACTGTGTTTAGCCGTGCCAATTGACAACGGACTGTAAGACCAGCTTTCAAAGACTGCATTGCATCCACGCCTCCAATTGAATCATTGCTCCCAAATAAGTCACCGCCATCAGTTTGGTGAATCTGTTCCTCATTATGAGTGTCAGTTTTGGAAGTAGGAGGTAAGCTTAATAAGATAGGGAAGGTTTCGCCATTGTAACGCAACTCTGCTTTCAGATGAGCATTACGGACGTCATCAGCACCATTGTTGTTTGAGGTCACAGTGGTACTCATATAAGGCTCAAGGACATCTTCACGCAGTTCAAGCCCGTGGTCTTGATCACTCGAAACATCAGCATGCGTAATGGTAGTCGCCGAATCTAAACTACCATTTGTGCCAAATTTGATGCCAGACATTGGAACATATGTCAAGTCTTCACCAGATTTAGTACTACTGTTCTTAATAAGTCCATAGTCTTGTGGAATTTGAGATTCGTCAACAGACGGAATGTCCAAAAACATTTGAATCTTGTCGAATAAATGTGTGCAATCTATCTCTTGAATGGAAATGTCCATAAGATTCTCATTCCGATTTCTTCTCAAGACATCTAAGCTAGTGTAGATGGGACTGGGCTCCCTGCCCTCCTTCTTAAGTTTAATAGCTAACCTCTTTTGCCTCATTCTCTTCAAGCAGGGATTGCAAGACCCTCTACGATTCTCAAATAAGACATCATCCTCAGATAACTTCGATTTCCTGCGCTGTAACGAAGTCTGCTCGAATTGATCAACATTCTTGAGGACATTGCAAGTGGAGCATCTCTTGGTGGAATTCATCTGTTTCGATTCCCAATCTTGACATACGCGTACCAATATAATGGGTGCCCACCATATTACAAGGTTTAGTTACGAGCCCCGGGTTCGGTGGAAATGCGTGCAAGGGCTCCAGTGCTTTTATGACCGATGAGAGCCTTCCCATTTGCTGATTGTCTTTGGTGCATCTCGATTCCGGAGCCAGGACGTGGCAACTAGACAAGGTGTACAGTGTAATGTCTTTGAGAAGATCCAGCAGGACGGTTCAGAAGGATGGTATGAAGTCCAAATACTTTCTCAAAAGTGAGTCTGCATCAAATGTGCCACTAATGATCCCAGATATCAAACCGGATGATCGAGATGAGCAGCACGTTAGTAACATTCTTGGTGACGAAACTCCAGTAAGGTTCAAACAGGAGGAGGAGGGATTAAAGATTCCCAAGGATAGCTTGCCCAATAAGCGGAGAAGAGTAATACCCAAAATCGAGATCAAACAAGAAATATCTGATCTGATACCGAAACTTGAGCCTCAGGAAGTTGATGAGTTGAATAATATAGATCCTGTGATACCACCAGACGCGTTGAACACAAAACTAGGGCCTAAGAACTGGTATCAGATATATCAACACGTCAAGGCAATGAGAGCAAAGATCATTGCACCTGTTGATACGATGGGTTGTGCAGAGATACCAAACACGCTGAACCAAGAAATCGAGGACTTCCCTGAGGAAGTATACCGGTTTCAACTTTTGGTATCTCTGATCCTTTCATCACAGACGAAGGATGAGGTGAATTATAAAGCAATGGCTAATATGAAACAGCATTTTCAATCCATGGGTCATCATTATGGTATTACTGTTGATGCTATGAAAGAAGTTGATGAAAAAAAGCTTGATCAACTGATATTCTCGGTTGGATTCCATTCGAGAAAGGCCAGTTATTTGAAACGAGTAGCTTTGATCTTGTCAGAGAACTACAATAACGATATCCCTAATACTCTAGATGGATTGGTTGCACTGCCTGGTGTTGGTCCCAAGATGGCATATTTAACGTTACAAAAAGCATGGAATATGAACGTTGGCATTGGTGTTGACACACACGTTGATAGATTGTCTAAGATGTGGAAATGGGTTGATGCCAAAAAGTGTAAGGATGCGGATAAGACGAGAGCAGAGTTGGAAAAATGGCTACCGATGGAATACTGGAATGAGATCAACCCCTTGTTGGTTGGATTCGGTCAAGTTATCTGCTTGCCTCGAGGCAGAAGATGCGACTTGTGTACTTTGAGTCAAACAAGACTATGCCCAAATGTTGATAGAGCCCTTCTGAAGAAAGCTGAAAAGTTTACACCGGAGGAATTGAAGGCCAGGAATAAGACGATTAGAGGAGATATCACACTTTTGCAAGACATTGAAGATTTGGCATCTTAGATGGAAGAAAAATGAAGTTAGCATTACTATTTATTATTATTATTATTATTATTATTATTATTTTTATTATTAATTATTATGATTGAATGTATTGTTTATTTATTTTTGTTCCTGTTTTTAACTTTAACTGCAAACTCACCTCGTATTGGAATATGGTCACTTGGGAATTCATCGTTTGGTAGGCCTCTGATACTTTCCGTGTATTGCTGTTTTAACCCAGTCAATATTCTCGTAAGTTTCAACTGCTTCTCGTTGTAAAAAACGTAATCTAGAACATTTGAAAACTCTTCCGTATGACAAGTATACAATTCAGAGACTCTGTCAGTCTCCTTTTTGAACTGTTGGACTCTAGATAGGCTCTGATAGAAATTTGAGGCTGCCTTGATTGGATTCTTGACCTTGTGTTTCCTATGGTTAGCTCTCAAATATCGGGCTAATGTATTATACTTGTGCACGTTGATTTCCTTATTCGTCATAAACTCATATACTGATGACAATGGTTTAGAATTCAAATCACCACCATATAAAACGGTTGATCTATTGCCATATTTCGACTTAAGCTTTTTCAACAAAGCTAGAAGAATTAAATTCTGTATGAATTGCATCGACTCCCTTTTCCAGTACAAGTGTGTGTTCGCTGTAATTATAACCTTCTGTGTGGCGATATGCTTCAAAACAACAATCATGGCGACTTGATTTCTCTCTTTCAAGTCAGCTTCAAGTAGTTCAAGGTTCAAGTTAATTCCATAAAAAATGTGTTGATCCTTCATCATCTCCTTATACTGATCCGAGAAATTGAATGCCACAGTCTCCAGTTTTTCAAACTTGCTTTTATTATACATCGTTGAAACTCCATCTATCGAATCATCATCAATGCTATCATCCAACAGAGCATGCGCATCCCAATACGCAGGTTTCCCCTTCTGCTTATACTCACAGCCATACCCCAGCGTTTCAAACATCGGCTTCCAAACATCTCTGAACGTGCGAAGATCCATCTCTTGAAAGAACATGACGTCTGACTTGAGTGAGCTGTGGGTTAAACTCTTCTTTAACAAATCCAGTCTATAATTCCAATCCTTGTGGGCCGGATCCACGTAGTTATCATATACTTTTGGCCAGATGTATGATTGATTGAGCAGGTTGTAGCTCAGCATAGTAAACTTTCTTTCGGGTGGGATCTTCGTGTCGACAGAGGGATCAATATCATACCATGATCTGTAGTTTATTGGATTGAAAACTGCAGTAGTAGCTGCTGCTGCTGCTGCTGCTATTGGTTGTGATTTGGGAACTTGTGCTGCAGTTGAAGCTTCCGTGACTTTTGTTGCAATATTCCGTATGATTCCCGTCCTGGAAACCATTGCAGGGTAGGTGAAAAGGGGATAGATCAATGAACCTTTGTACAATAGAATAGAATAAGTCTCTCTGAAAGGGTCTGCTCTTCCCTTTAGTTTGGTGATGGTGTGTCCCGACCAAAAAAATACGGCGATAGGCGCTGCTTTGCAACTACGTAAGAAACATCTAGTAAGTCTAATATTAAAAAGTATATAACGCTATACTGAAAGAACGTCTAAAAAGTTCCACTACAGTGAGAACTCATCCATTTCCAGAGTTCCGTGCAGAGACTGGTAATTTCCAGATGGTCTAGGAGTGACCAGTGGCGTGTTTCCAAACCCATATATTACCCCAGGTGTAGCAACTCCACCACCACCATTCAGATGCATATGGGTATGTGCAGGTGCGAAATTCAATGGATACAGGGGTGGGTTTGAGCCGTTATCCAGTTCTCCTTCAATAGGTGGTTGGTGGTCCATTGACGTGCCATAGGTTGGTGGAGACAGGGCAGACACATCGTCGTACATTGGTGGGACTTCATCATCCCAGGCAATTCCTAAACCTGAGCGCTCAGTGATACAGATCTTGAACTGCATTCTCAGAACACGGGCAGAGCCAGTTGGTACTCCGATAACGCTTGAACCTGAGTCATTCTTGGATGCAGTGTTTGACGATGTTGACGGAGTGACAGAATCTGTCGGGTGCGCCGAGCTTGAAGTTGATGGCTGGATATGGTTTGCAAAGACAGGAGACAGTTCTGCCAGTCTTTGATCAGGCTTTGAGGAGCTCTTGACCCCTGTGTGAGAGTTTGATGGTGTAAGACTGTTGTTATTTGTTGGTTGTAGAGTCTCTTCAGCAATCACAACCTCCACAATTAGAAGATGCGACACAGTAATTCCCAAGATAGGATCATCAATGTCACAACTGACAGTCGGATGGATTATTGGTTGTTCAATTGGCTTTTCTGAAGACACATGAGTATAATGAGGACAAGCTGCAGAGGATAAATTAAAGCAAGATAACTCTGCAATCAGTTCAATTTTCCCAGTTCCAGAGAAATCAGACTTCCATCCATTTCTCAAATCTCCAGAGGCAACGGTACGAATTTCATCACAGTAAAGTGATAGTTCACGTTGCTTTCTAGCTTCTTCCTCTTCCCTTTGTTGCAATTCTGTTTGCTGTCGCAGTTCTTCATTAGCATGATCACTAGGATGTAAGTTGGTATTGGTAGTGTTGATCGAAACAGCATCATCATCATTATCTGCATTATTATTATGGTGGGAATTAGTTACTTCTGCAGAATCGTTTCTAGACAGGGATGGTGCTAATGGTGTAGAGTTAGAGGATAGTGATACTGATGAAGTAGGTCCAGATTGTCTGTTCCTTTTCACAGGAGGGTTCTTGTGCAGATTCTGACTTTTTCTCACCTGTTCTTCAACTGCTTTCAACTTCTGTTTATGATTATCGCAGGAATTGACTTTAACTTTAACATGTTCTTCCAATCTCCAACCGACTCTTCTCATTCTCCATCTTTTATCCTCAGATGAAACACCATCAAGTTTCAACTCCATAGTAAATGATGACTTTGGATGGATAACATTTGGCAACAAAGCAGTTGCAGTCACATCTGTTGGTGGGAAAACTCTGAGAGAGTTTCTATCTGGACCTCTTAAGATTGATCTTGAGATATTCAAAGGCAACACAACTTTCACCAAGGTTTGATGGTTCTGATGATTGTTATAAGATGTGATAGCTACCAATTCGTATTTAATTGAAGTTAAAGAACTTGAACCTAGAGTTGAAGTAGCTGGTAGATTTCCTGGTAACAAATGTGAAAATGGATATGAATGAGTGCCAACAGGTAAGTTATGAGCTTGTGACATGATATCCCATCTGGCCAATTCAACAGTTTTACTCTTGCAATTTGAACAGTTTGCCAAGGTATTTGATGGGGCCAAGAAGGGCTTTGTGTAGTGTATCTTTTGGTTAAGGCACAGCTGGACCGAGTTGATAAGAATGTGATCTTTCAGGTTGAGCAGATTCAACAGGTTGGAAGAGGAGCTCTGTTTGGACCCCAGTGGTGAGGCATTATGTGAATTAGAAGGGCTTAAATTCAAATTTGAAAGGGTTTGGGACAATTGTTGCAGGGTGTTGTTTTGTGAATGACTTCTCTTATTCGACGGTCTTGAACTGTTTGCTGAGATGGAGTCTGCCTTCGAAAAGTGGTTAAATGCATCTGGGGTGATTACAAAGGTCAACTGACCAGACAACAAGGATCCAGTACTTTCGTGAGGCTGGCCATACAATATGATTGGGGGAGACTCGAAGTTGATGGACAATTCGAATGGATGTGTGGAGCCAGTCGCCACGATATTGTTGTTGCTTGAGGAGGCATGGGTGGTCAGCTTGTCCTTACTGTTGTTGTTGGAGTTTATTGGGTGAATGGACGACGCTGACCTGACAGATTGTAACTTCGGGAATAGTGGCATAACTTATACACACTTCCCAATGGGTGGAGGATGAGTGTAAGCACGGGGGGTGTCAAAAGCTAAAGCGAGTGGGGCAGCAGTACCAACGGCAGCAGCAGCAGCAGAACACAACTAACTGGTTTAACTGGACAAGATTGCAGACAAGAATGAATCAAAATCACACACTCAAATACACAATTCACACACACAAAAATCTGTTTGATAACGAAACTTTCGCAAAGAAAAAAAGCTCGCTTTTCGAATTCCGACCTTTCTTCTCAGAAGGGCGGGTGACCCTCCCTTCCGCGAAAACTGGCCAAAACAAAAACAAAAGGCAACGAAAAGCCGCCGGAAAGCGCTCTCTATTCACCATTCACCACGAACCCACTTGAAAGCACGTCTGCCGCACCGTGAATGAACTTACAAAGCTTCCAGCAGGGCCCGGGCTCCGTGCAGCAGCAGTTGCAGCAGGGTCAGGGCCAGGGACAGCAAGGCCCCGGACAGGGCCAGGGACATCTCCATTTCAACGAGCTGTTCCAGTCCATCAACAACAACAATAACAACAACAACAACAATATACCGGGCGCCAACGCCAACAGCTCTGCCAACACTGCTAACGGCGCCTCGGATGGTCTCAACACTGCACAGTTCCTTGCCCAGACCCTTTATCAGGGCCAATTCAGGGCTCAGACACCTCAACAGAGACCCCCACAATTGCAACAACAGGCACAGCTTCAATTGTTACAACAGCAGCAGCAGCAACAACAACAGCAGCAGCAGCAACAGCAACAGCAACCACAACAGCAGCAACAGCCACAACAGCACTATCAGCAGTTTCAACTTCAACAGCAGCAGCAACAACAGCAACATCAACAATTGCACGATCATCGCCAAATCCAATTGGACTCTTCCATCGCTTCGTCTCCTCATTGGCAAGATCAACAACAGTTGGTAGACTTATCCAGAAAGTCTAATGTTCCTCACTTCTACGCTAGAAATGCAGCAATTGCTTCAAGAAAGAACAAGCAATTTTCAAATAACTCTGGCTCCAAGAATTCTACCCTAGTTGAAACGACGAGACAATTACTAGATTCGGAACATTATCATCAGCAGTCTCCAGAATTATCACATCAGGTTCCTGCCACAAAGTCTGCTCTTTTGCACAATAAGAAGACGTCGCATGATATCGATCACAATGATGACGATTTTGATGATAATGCTATCCCAAGAATCAAATCCAATTCGTTTCCTGATCAATTATGGGGTTCATTGGACTTGTCTGGTCAACACATTCCTAACCTGTCTCCAAACCTGTTCAAGTATGAGTTTTTAACAAAATTGTATCTGAATGGTAACAATTTGAACCATATTCCAAAATCAATCAAGAACTTGAAATTCTTGAAAGTTTTAGACTTGTCTAATAACTCCCTTACTGCAGTTCCATTAGAGTTGGGTCTTTTATTCAATCTTAAATATTTGTACCTTTTTGACAACAATTTGCAAACATTACCTTATGAATTTGGTAATTTATTTGGGTTGACTTTCTTAGGGATTGAAGGAAATCCAAATTTCAACAAGGAGTATGCCACAAGATTGGCCCAGAAGGGTACCAGAGATCTTATTATATACTTGAGGGATAACGGTCCGAAAAACTCGGCACCACCAAAGAGACAATGGATTGTATTGAATGATGATGATGGTGAAGTTCATCAGGAAGCTACAGAGGATAAACCTGAGAAGAACAGTTTCACTGTATTATCATACAATGTGTTGTGTCACCATTATGCCACTACGAAACTGTACAACTATACCCCATCATGGGCTTTAAATTGGGATTACAGAAAGGAATTATTGACTAGACAGATTTTGGATTTCAACAGTGATGTTATTTGCTTACAAGAGGTGGAAACCTCATTGTTTGAAGACTATTGGTTACCAATGATGAACTCTAAAGGTTATAGGGGTATTTTCCATGCAAAGTATAGAGCAAGAAGAATGGGTGAAAAAGAGGCAAAGAAAGTTGATGGTTGTGCTACTTTTTACAAGCATGATAAATTTTCATTGTTTGAGAAGAAATCTTTGGAATATACCCAGATTGTCTTAAATTCACATCGTTATAAGAAATCAGATGATGTTTTCAATAGATTACAGAATAGAGATAACATTGGTCTTCTTACAACATTAACACATCTAGAAACTGGAGAAAATATCCTTGTTGCTAATACCCATTTACATTGGGATCCGTTACTCAATGATGTGAAAACTGTTCAAGTTGGTGTCTTATTAGAAGAGATTGAGGCACTAACCAAGAAGACTTTGAAATCCAAAGATGATTCATCTTTGAAGAATTTGCCAATTTTGATCTGTGGTGATTTTAACTCACAGATAAATTCAGCTGTTTATGAGTTGATGTCTAAAGGGTACTGTAAAGAGCATCAAGACTTAAACGGAAGAGACTATGGTGATTTCACAGAACAAGGTTTTAAGCATAACTTAAATCTGAGATCAGCTTATGATAACGTTGGTGAATTACCATTCACTAATTTCACCCCAAGTTTCACAGATGTTTTAGATTATATTTGGTACACGCCTGGAAATCTATCCGTTAGTGGTTTGTTAGGTAAAGTTGACGACGAATACTTGGGTCATTATATTGGTTTTCCAAATGTTCATTGTCCCTCGGACCATGTCCCTCTATTAACAAGGTTCCAATTGAAACAACATAATAAGAAGGAAGCAATAAGAAAGGATATCAAACCTGAGTTTAGATCTTCAAGAAAGACATGAGTAATCAAGGCGAAAGGGTCCTTTGATTTATGACGTGTATGAGTGTTTGTGTTTTCTGTCGTTTGTATATTAATTGACGTTTGTCGTTTATCGTATTTACTTACGTAGAATTTCATGGTTCTTCGTCGTTTTTTATTCAACTATCTCTCTCTTATGTATGTACACATATATATATGATTTATGATTTTTCTTTTCATCTTGTTTAACGGGATGTTCTTCTTGTTGTCTAGGCGATTGTCCAAGTAGATAGCCAGTTCAAGTACGCATAGTTACTTGATGGGCCTTCCAAACCAAAAGAAATATGTCTGAAATGCCAGAAAATTCCGACAACACCAGCGTATAGAGTTAAATAAATTAGAGTTAAGATGAAGTTGTTTCTAAAGGATTTGACACTTCTTAATGGCAAAGTGAAATGATCAACGACAAAAGTGGAAACCAACATTGCAAAATAAAGAGATGGTAAATAATGATGAACGTATAAGACTCTTGACATGAGTAAGAACGAACAATAATGCAAACCCCAACCAAACATTGGATAAATACCACCAATGACAAACTTATTCAGTTTAGTATCCTGGGTGTTGTTGAAATCTCTAATTTGTCTTTGGTATCTGATCAAATAGATCACTACCAATAAGGCGAAAGTAACAACTCCAACACTTGAAAACCAGGTATTGAAAGGTGAACCTAGCAAGAAGTATTTTGGATTTTCATCACTCCATCCACATAATCTGATACCAACGTTCAAAGTTGGCCATTGCCAAGCTTGAGATGCCAAGTTATCTTGTTTATCCGGGTCAGGAATCAATGCGTTATTAGTCGCCATCATAGCAAGGTTTAATTGAACAAAATCTTTGAAGAAGTTGGTCTTTGGTAATTTGAAATCTCTTGCAGGTGATGGTAATGTTGGATTTTCATGATATTCAATGTTCCACCAAGTTCTCTTATCTCTCTTGAATGAATTGAAAACACATGCAACTTCACCTTGTCTGAAACCCCAGTGAGGTAAGTTATGGCCAGTTTGACTTAAGTAACAGCCGATTTCTTTATGTTTAAATCTGACTGAAGAAGTCAAAGGATGTAACTTGGTCTTATCCTCGTCACCGTATTGATGAACAATTTCCACAACCCAGTTATCCTTTGGATCACCCGTGGTCAAGTTACCATAACCTGCAACTTCAAATGCTCCGTGAGTCATTGGAGCAGCGACTTCATGAGAGTGTAAATTTTTACCAGTCATTTTGTGGATTAATCTAACATTCATACCATCGAGAACATATTCAGTAGAGTCCACTGAAGAGTTGAAGTTAGGTTCACCTCTTTCTCTTTGGAAAATCCATTCATTGTTGGAATCTTTATGGGAATAAGTAGTAACTTGTTGTTGATTTGAACCTTCTGGGAAAGTCTGGATGTGGGAATGCAACAAAGCACCACCTAGACCTTGATTCTTAATAGTGACAACCGATGTACCAACTGTGACATCTCTTGGACCGCTACCGATATCAGATCCAGCTAAATTAGCTTGGAATAAAGACGACATATTAGCATCACCTGGGCCAGAGTGACTCAACAGTTCAAAATGAAGCTTGAAAGAGAACAAAAACACTGAAACTGGGATAAATATCAAAGTGAAGATTCTTGCGATCCAATGATTCAAGTATCTTTTTTTGGAAATTGAATGATCTCCGAATTTATTCCATAGATCGACAACTGTGTAGATCCCAACTAAGGTAATAACGAACAGACCCACCATCTTAGTAGAGATAGCACAACCCATTGAAATACCGGTCAAGATCAACCATTTCCACCATTTTCTAGTGAATTCCTTTGGTTTGGTATTGACACTGTGGAATCTGGTTAGGGAAAAAACGGCAGCGACAGTAAAGAACAACAAAATTGAATCCAATAGAATGAATTTACCTAAAGTGACATAAGAGTTTTCAAACAACACCATCAAGGTAAATAACCAAACTGAAGGAACAGAGAATCCAATTTCCTTAGCAGTGAAATAAGCCAATGGGACACATAACGCACTGAAAACAGTTTGGAAAAGTCTCATCTTGACAAAATCAATGTGATCAGGGTATGCTTGACCAGAAGGGAAATCCCATGACCCATTGTAACCAGCCAAGTAACCTGAGAAACCAACCAACATTTTCCCTAATGGAGGATGAACATCATGGTAGAATTCATGACGCAGGTAATAGGATCCAAACTTACCAAAATGGGCCTCATCCCAAACAACGTTCCCGTTGGCTCCAATCTTGTAACAACGGACAACGAACGCTAGGACCGTGAACAGAATTGGTGCGAAGATGGACTCGGCGTGCAGCAAGGAGGATTTTAACTCATCAATCTCTTTGGCACGTTCCACCTTTGAGTCAATGACACCTTCTAATTGTGCCTTGTCGTCAGCTTCTCTCTGTTCCGCAGCAGGAGACTGGTGCTTTCTGGCACGGAGTCTCGAGGCAATGAATTCCTCGTTGTTGTCAAAACCTGAGCTAGACATACTGCGCAGAAGGGGGAATCGGAGAGGAGGTGGGGGTGGTGTGAAACCTGACTGCTTTGTTTAGTTTTGACACGTCAGTTGTTTTTTACGCGCCGGATTTTCTTTGTTTTTTTCTGGTGTTTTTCACCTCTTTGTTTCTTCAGATCTGCGGGCTGGCTGGTAGGGCCAGCAGGGTGGAAACTGGTCACGTGCACAGTCACCTGATCATAATTGTGGTCCGGGTAACGTTTTCGGCCCAAAAAAACGAAGTAAAAACGTAAAAAAAAAAAAAAAAAAAAGCATCCCGAATTTTCCCGGAAATCTTCGCCCGCAGAAAAGGGAAGAAATCACCAACTCGCCAAAAATGGCAGACAAAAGCCGGAGCCAAAACCGGAGACTTCGAAGCGAGTTACGATCAGCCTTGGTCCAACAAACGAATTAGTTGTGACTTTGCCTCTCTTTTCTCTGTTCCGTACCGCCTTCATCTCGATATCGTTGTTCAGTAAGTACACTGGTACCCTCAGCGTGAAAGATGAGCTCTAGTATGCCTTTGCAGCCTCGCCCAACTTCGCTCGTCCAGCTTCCCGACTCTCTCCATCAAATATTTGATTGATCCACTAACAAGTTTTTTCCTCCGCAGCTTCAATACTTTCATGATGCTAGCTTCACGTTTGATCAAGCCTCAATTAGCCTCCAGAATCTCCTCCAGAATGAGCCAGCAAGCTAACTTGTCCTCCACCTCCCAACTCTTGTCGGGTTTCAGAGTCGAGTCCGATGCCTTTGGGGAATTGAAGGTCCCAGCTGATAAATACTGGGGTGCTCAAACTCAAAGATCTCTACAAAACTTCAAAATTGGTGGTGAAAGAGAAAGAATCCCAGAACCTGTCGTCAAGGCCTTTGGTATCTTGAAGAAATCCACTGCTATTGTTAACGAAGATTTGGGAACTCTAGACTCCAAGATCGCTGATGCCATCAAACAAGCTGCTGATGAAGTTGCTAGCGGTAAATTGAAAGATCATTTCCCATTAGTCGTCTTCCAGACCGGTTCTGGTACCCAATCAAACATGAACGCCAATGAAGTCATCTCAAACAGAGCTATTGAAATCTTGGGTGGTGAATTAGGTTCCAAAAAACCTGTCCATCCAAATGATCATGTTAACCAATCTCAATCTTCAAATGATACATTCCCAACTGTCATGCATATTGCTGCTGTTACTGAAATCACCAACCATTTGTTGCCAGAATTAGAACTCTTGAAAGAATCTCTACAAAAAAAAACTGATGAATTCCAAGATATCATCAAGATTGGTAGAACTCATTTGCAAGATGCTACCCCATTAACCTTAGGTCAAGAATTCTCAGGTTACGTTCAACAAGTTTCCAATGGTATTGGAAGAGTTGAATCTACTTTGAAAAACTTGAAATTCTTGGCTCAAGGTGGTACTGCTGTCGGTACTGGTTTAAACACCAAGAAAGGCTTTGCTGAAAAAGTTGCAGAACAAGTTTCAAAAGAAACCGGTATTGACTTTTTAACTGCTCCAAACAAATTCGAAGCCTTAGCTGCCCATGATGCCATTGTTGAAGCTTCAGGTGCTTTAAACACCTTGGCTGTTTCCTTGTTTAAGATCGCTAACGATATTAGATACTTAGGTTCTGGTCCAAGATGTGGTTACGGAGAATTATCTCTACCAGAAAACGAACCAGGTTCTTCTATCATGCCAGGTAAAGTTAACCCAACTCAAAATGAGGCTTTAACCATGGTGGCTACTCAAGTCTTTGGTAACCATTCAGCCATCACTTTTGCCGGTGCATCTGGTCAATTTGAATTGAACGTTTTCAAACCAATCATGATCTCTAACTTGCTATCCTCTGTCAGATTATTGGCCGATGGTGCCAATTCTTTCAGATTGAACTGTGTTGACGGTATCATTGCCAACAGAGAAAAGATCGAGAAGACCTTACATGAGTCCTTAATGTTGGTTACTGCTTTAAATCCAAAGATCGGTTACGACGCCGCCTCAAAAGTAGCTAAAAACGCACACAAGAAGGGCCTCACTTTGAAAGAATCTGCCTTAGAGCTAGGTGTCTTGAACTCCGAGGAGTTCGACCAATGGGTCAAGCCAGAGAACATGATTGGTCCTAAAGATTAGATCCCTATCTATACTACATATATATACACATCTCTATCTTCCAGCGGGCGTAAGCAACTATGTTATCTTGTAATGGCACGAATGTGAACATTTCAACTTCAGGGTTCGCTCATGCCGTGGCTGTGTAGTCATTAAATCAGAGCATATTGAGTCCTTCTTCAAGATTGATGATATTTTTCGGCATTTCAAGGCAATTAATTGCAAACAAAATACAGCGATTTCATCATCGGCGCCCACATTATTAATGAAAACTTCCCTTTTCCAACAATTGGCCACCAGCTCCCGGTTTCTCTTAAACACTAGATCTTTTTTCAAACCAAGCACGAAGCGCACAATGTCTACCACTCCTGATTTCAAACAATTGTTCGAAAAGTACGTCTCAATGCCTGCGTTTTTCGCTAATCTCATATCTCCTGTTTTGTTACTAACGTTCGATAAAGGATCAACGAACTAAAACCAAAGTTCATTGACCGTCTAAGATCTGCCGTCGAAATCCCTGGTGTTTCAGGTGATGAATCCCTAAGACCATATGTCGTCAAGACCGCAGAATTCCTCAAGGACGAATTGACCAAGCTAGGTGCCCAAGACATCCAATTGAGAGAACTGGGTACTCAACTACCACCTGTTGCTAACCCTAACTTACAATTGCCACCAGTGATCCTATCCAGATTCGGCAGCGATCCTAGTAAGAAGACGATCTTGATCTATGGACATTACGATGTTCAACCTGCTTTGAAAGAGGATGGCTGGAACACTGATCCTTTCAAATTGGTTGAAAAAAATGATGTCTTGTACGGCAGAGGTTCCTCTGATGATAAAGGTCCTGTCGTGGCATGGTTGAATTCCATCGAGGCACACAATGAATTAGGTTTAGAATTACCTGTCAATTTGATCACTGTCTTTGAAGGTATGGAAGAATCTGGTTCTTTGGGACTTGATGAATTAATCGCTAAAGAAGCCACAGGTTATTTTAAAGGGGTTGATGCAGTGACTATCTCTGATAACTACTGGTTAGGTACTACTAAACCAGTCTTGACCTATGGTTTAAGAGGGGTCAACTACTATGAGATCTCCGTTAGTGGTCCGCAAGCTGATTTACACTCTGGTTTATTCGGTGGTATTGTCGCTGAGCCATTGAACGATTTGGTCAAAATATTGGCTGGGTTAGTCGATACGAAAGGTAAGATCTTGATCAAAGGCGTTGATGAACAAGTTGCTGTTTTGACTGAAGAAGAAGATAAGTTGTACGATGATATCGAATTTGATGTATCTGTGTTGAATCAAGCTACTGGTTCAAACACTGCCTTGTACAACGATAAAAAATCAATCCTGCAACATAGATGGAGATATCCATCATTATCAATCCATGGTATTGAAGGCGCTTTCTACGAAGCTGGTGCCAAAACCGTTATACCTGCCAAAGTTAAGGGTAAATTCTCAATCAGAACTGTTCCTGACATCTCGTCTGAGAAATTGACCGAATTAGTTGCAGAACATGTCTTGAAAGCATCTGAAGATTTAGATACTCCAAATAAAGTCGAAGTGAATTTGATCCATGATGGTGACTATTGGTTAAGTGACCCATTCAACGAAAACTTCACTGCTGCTAGGTTGGCTACAAAAGAAGTCTGGGGTGTCGAACCTGATTTAACTAGAGAAGGTGGTTCCATTCCTATCACCTTAACTTTTGAGAACGAGTTGAAAACTTCAGTTTTATTGTTACCATTAGGCAGAGGTGATGATGGTGCTCATTCGACTAATGAAAAGATTGATGTCAGCAACTATATCGAAGGTGTCAAGACATTGACTGCTTATTTACACTACTATGCTCAAGGCGCTAAATAGTGGCTATTATCATTTTCTCATTATTATTATCATTATTATTATCATTATTATTATTACACTATTTAAATTCAACTGCGAACAATGTAAGCTACATGAGATTGTGTAAAAGTTAAGTGTCCATAATTAAATGCACCAAACTATAAAAACAAGTACCACACACAAAAAAAGCAACAGGATACAGTATATACCAAGTACAAAAAAAAGAGTGATAATGTAGGCTAGAGAGAAATCAAAAAGTCCTTCCGTGCAAATCAAATCCAAGAGGTTTCAGGCTTGGATGCAATTATGCTATATGCTTCGTTAGGGATGCTGTCGAATGATGCTTGATGGACTAAAATGATCGTTCAGTTCAACTTAGTCTGGGGAAATGCCATAAAGAAAAAATGCTCGTCTATGGAGGTGTTCCTCATGAAGTATCCGTATAGTCAAATGATAAAGGAATAAAAGCAGATCTTAAAGGGAAAGTTGTAAAGCAAGTTCATAACTCTCCTGAGATGTGCTCATCTTAAAGGCTATATTAATGTCTAAAAATGAGATGAATGAAAAACTTTTCCCGCACCACATTTCAGTATAAAGACCTCGTAGGAGTCTCACTGGAAGTTCAATTATGTGGTGCGTGAAGATAATATAATATATCAGCATTTCAAAATTCAAGAAGTCTTCGGCATTATATGGTAATTCGTCCAGGACAGAAAAAGATGCAGTTGATTTCCTACGGGAACAAGAAAAATTCTCGTTTGAGTATTTAACAGAATTTCCTCTAAGTTGAAAACCATAAACGAATGAAAACTTCTAAGAACTTCTCTCGTTTGGGAATCATTCTGAGGTAGCGATAACTGGTTAGCCAAACAGACAGAATTTCTATAAGTTAGTGTGAGTTTGACACAATTTTCAAAGCACGTGACTAAGCTAAGATGCGTGGCTGAACCAGGGTCCATGAAACTCAACCCTTTTGTTTCTCAACGAGCAACAGAGTACCCTCTAAAAGAGCCATTGAAGTAGTCATTCTCAATATGGGATTTGACTATGCGCCACCTGCGCTACCTGGATACCAAGGAACGTTCCCTGAACAATATGGATATAAAGAACTAAAGATTCTACCGCAGAATTATACGAATAAACCGACCGTGCTGAACCCAACCACACATCATGTTGCTGGCAGTACAGAAAAGATTATCAAGAGTGACAAGACTAAGAAAGTTGGAAAATTCTTATTTAGAGAAATGAGAAGGTTCATCGGTTAATTGCTTTGCTTTCGATTACGAAACCATTGGTAGTTCGCTAGATGTTCTTTGAACTGTAGTCTCTTGATGGAAAAATAACGTCATTTTTTTATTCGTTATAGGCTTTATATATGGGGTTTCTTTATATAGATGTATTATAATAGACTACCTGAAGAGTTACGATGTCTCCAAACAGAGTGAGGCTCAGCGTATGCGTTTGAACGTGTCAATAAGTTGCTTCTGATGACTTTCAAATCTTCGTCATTGAATCCCAAATGCTCCTTCATATATTTATCAATGCTGCCATACTTGGAATTGAACATATCAATTGTAGCCACCATACTTTCATACTTCGAACTGATCAAGTTCTCAAACATCTGGTCTGGTGTCAAATCCAAGCTGACACTCAACTTCTTCTTGTCAGATTCGTTGATATCAGACAATCTCGACTCAACGCCTTCAAGCATACGAACAAACTCCTTCTTTATTGATTCATGATCTGGTTTCAAACCAATTGTGGTCAACTCATATTCTTTAGCGATTGTATGGGTATCAACCCCAAGTAATAGCAATAACAGCATTGCCATTACTCCAGTTCTATCCTTTCCCGCTTGACAGTTGAAAACAAAAGGTTTCCCTGGATGATCTCTAATGAACTTGAAGACTTCGGAATAAGCATTCACTCCATGCTCTAACGCATCTCTATAGACGTACTTGTAAGTATACCACGAGGCCAAAAGGTTTCTATAACGTAAAGCGATAGCTTGCGGTGAGATATCAGTAGTGTTGTAAACTGGAACATTTCGGCAATCAATTCCCTCAATACCTAAACCGCCAGCTCTTTGAAACTCACCAACTGAACGGAAGTCAAAGAATGTTGTGATTCCTAATTCTTTCAATTGCGATCTTCCAAGATCTGTCACAGTGGAAGGATTTGCTGATCTAAAAACTATTCCTGCTTTAACATAACTATTATCTTTTGTTTTCCAACCACCCAGGTCTCTGAAGTTAGAGATACCATCAATTTTTCTCCATCTTGGATAGTGATAGACAATCTTTGTTGAATCCTTGAATCTCTCGGTCTCTTTAGAAGTGTGTAACCAATCGATGATCTCCGAAGTGACCTTAAAGTTCCAGTTGACATGACCTCTCTTAGTCAATGGCAGGTTGTATGGGTTCAGCTTAACATTATTTTCTTCAGTGATTTTAGTGGATCCGTAAAAATTATGATCAGCATAAGGGATAAGTGTCAGCTTGTGTCTGGAGCCTAAGAGATTGGCAAACTCCGCAGAATCTTCAACAGGGACTATATGATCATGCAAACCGTATATGCTATGAATCTGGATTTCCTCATCTAGATATTGGATAGGGTTTAAATCTTGAGAACCTAGATCAATAACCTCACCTCTTAGGATCTCCAAGTCTTGATACTTCCCATATCTGTACTGATTCAAAAAAACACCGTCATGTTTCTTGTCTCCAAAGGTCAAAAGAAGCTGGGACATAAACCTTCCAGAAGTATTAACCAAATTTGGAGCAAAATAGTGAGGAAGACCCTTATCCAACTTCTTCTGTTGCGCTAATGCCCACTGAAACATGGCAACTGCTCCTCTTGAGTGAGCGATGATGGCATTCGGAATCAAGCTGATCCCAATTGGCTCATATGCCAATCCCTTCGTGAACACATCCAGAGTCAATTCAATATCTTCGATATCCTGGTTAATTGTCCGACCATACTCAGCTACCTCGTTATCTTGGGAATCACCACATCCTCTGAAATCAAATCTGAAACTATATATCCCTAGCTTAGAGGCTAACTCCTGTGCCAATTGTGCTTGATAGCAGTAATTTTTATGTCCTCCTTTGCCATGCAAGATCAACGCCAGCTTATGAGTAGGAGGGTAGTGATTCTCTGTGGATGTTGGGTTTTTGACAAGTTCCTCCTCTGAGATAAGACTTGTTGGTGGAACTGTTAGAATTCCCACTAATCCGCAGCCATTTGGTTCCTTGGAGGACGGGATGGAGATGGACAGCAGCTTTTCGTTCGGTTGCAAGGTATAGTTGGTACAGATCTCAGCAGGGATCTCCTTGACAGTAGGTTTCGTCATCTTGAAGTACCTGATAGCTTCCGGATTCCCAACAGATTTGCTAAGTTGGTTCCAAGGTGAGACCTATATGCGTTTTCCAGGAACAAAGCCGAGGCCAAAAAAAACATGAGATCTTGTGGAGAAGCATATTGTCTGTTTTTTCGGCATAAGTTTTGTCCTACATACATCTCTGATGCAGGACGAGCCGGCGTGCTGCTAATGAGGCCCTCATATTCGCTGCTGAGGCACTTCGCCAGAACAACAAAGCTCTATGGTCCATTACCGGAATCCACTCTTCTTAGTGCTCTCGAATCGTTGGACTTCCAGCCAAAGTCTTTACTGCTGTTCACTACCCCACAAAATGTTGAGACGGTAGGTAGACAGTTGGACACATTGAAGGAAAACTTTGCTAGTCAGTTGCAGGTAGTGGCTGCTAGTTTAGACTCGAATCTAGAAAATAGCATTTCAGAGCTTTGGATAGACGAGTATATCAAAATCAATGACTTTACACCATATGAGGAAAAGCCGTCGAGAAAGGGACAATTGAACAACAGTCAGTTGAGCATTAACTTCAACAAAGCTGTCATTGCATCTCTAAACATATCTAATTCTACCAGGTTTTACTCCGATCTACCCTCTTTTATGCTTTTCCATGACAAGGGTCTTCTTAAGGAAAGTGGACAAAATTTATCCTCTCTGTCAATAACGCTCCCCATCAAGATCAATTCACATCCAAAGAACCATTTCTCAAACCTGATACCTTTGCAAGCTCAGTCTGCTACAGATCTTATCATAACTAAAGTGGAGAGTAATCTTATTCTAGGTTTAAACAATGAGAGTCCACCAAAGATACTGATGAAGTTGCTAAAGAATTTTGGGGTCGACAACGTTGTTGTTACAGTCTTTGCTAAAATCACAAATCTATCAACTAATAATTCAAATATATTTGAGATTGTTGCAGGTGGGGGTGAATGGGGAAATGCAGCAAGTACGCTTGTTCTCAAAGATTTTGATCTACATCGTATGGGATCCCAACCTGAAACCAGTCAATATAAAGTGGAATTCTTCATTGTCGATCCTCATAATGCTCCTGTATTTGAGCCAATTGGGGCAGGAGTATGGGTTGAATCCGTTGATGATGATAGGCTATCTGCTTTAAATAGCGCACCTGATAAAGAAGGGTCTGTTTTTCCAGATGCTTTGATTTTAGGATCGATTGATGGGGTAAAGGTGGAAGGTCAAAATTACAATTCTCCTTCAGAGTTAGTTGGTTTTGATATTGAGGGTACTAATTAGCAAAAAAAAATATAGATGTTACAAACGTAATAGAGTTGATAAAGTCGTACATTCGATAGTTTCGCATTTGTTAGCTCATCAGCTCAATCTCTGCTCTTCGTGAAACCTTGACAGTATCTCAGCTTCATCTCTAGAGACTTTTGAGTAAAAAAAACCTTTGAACTCAGGTCCATTACTGAGTTCTAGAGGGCAAAGTTGTTCAGGGAGAGAATGATACACCGGTTTGTGATTTTCTCTCTTTCGTTCCATATCAATCGCAAAGAGAGCGAGTTCGAAAATCTCAAGATAACCAAAAACAAAAGAAGCAAATGGGAACTGTCTAGGAAGTGCAATGCTGAACCCTAGATTATAAAATTCCGGCCTGTTTCTAGTGAAATATCTTCTGGCAACGTAATAAGGGAATCTTCTGATTGTTGTAAGATAATAATCATTCTCATAAAATCCATAGCTTGGTGCCGTCAACAAAAGAGGAAGTGGTCTTGTAATAGGACTGAAAACATAAAGGGCAAATAAGAAAACACTGACAAAACTAGCGTATATCAATTTCACTATGGCAAATGGTGCATTCAAAATAAATGAGATAAATTGATCCCTTTCTGAAATTGCCAACCCAAACATAGGTAGCTTCGACCGTATGACTGTTGCTGAATATCCGGCTTCAGATAGCATGACATTTATCAATGCTTGTTTCACCCCTTTGGTGACCACATTAGTTCTCCATGTAGCAAACATTTCAACCAAAAGAAGATAATCCCAGAAGCTAATAAAGGGAAATAAAAACCACATTGGATTGAATGTATAAAGTACCAGGAATATTGGATAAGCCCACCAGAATGTCAATAGAAATGCAATGGTGAAATGCATCAGATGAACAACAAAATATAGAAGATAAGTTCCTAAAAACCTTCTATCATTAAGGACAACAACTAACGCCTTGATTCAGAGTTAGTTGTGAGTAAGCGCCGTGGTAATTTTAGGTTGATACATACCCTGAAAACGTAGCTTCTCTGGCAGACTACTTTAGGTGCTTCCATCAGATGACAAACAGCTGGATTCACACTTCAACTGGTTTATGAGAAGGATTCAAGGAAACAAGACCAGTAAATACGAGTGATGAAATAATTCTTATTTACTTTGATCAGCTGAGAACTAGTGTTTATCCAATTATGTTTACTAGTATTCATTACCCGTGTACCCATGATCCCTGTTCAAAAGTGAAATGAAGACTGCAAGCACCCTCATATCAGTTTTGTGTCATTAATGAACCTGTTGTTGTGGTTCCCGGAAAATGTGGGCGTTTTTGATGCATACGCCAATATTTGCAATAGTTTAAAACATTAGCCTTATCAATTGATCAAACACGTAGCTCAAAGAATAATATAAGCGCGCTCAGCTACAGTCTATGACTTATTGGAAGTATGTGTTACAATCAAGCATACAGTGCAGTTTGTTTTAGAGTCGGGTTGCCGTCGGATAAATATGATTACTTTTAAACTCGGTAACGAAAATCAAAAATGAAGCTTGTCGTCTAAATCTCATACTATGTAGATAAAGCACTAGTATTTGTGAAATCGCATGCCTGATCGACAAGATTAACATGCGATAGTATTCGGAAGTATTTGTATGTTAAACTCGATAATATATAGAAAATGTAGTTTGGATGATATTTGGATATTTGTACGTTCAACATAATAGGACTGGTTTGGACAAACAAAAATACACGGACCAATCAGGTTCTTGTCCCATAATGTCCGCAATCAGAATCCATCTCCGACTGTTGGTGCATAAATATCACAGGACAATGTCTGAAAAAAGGGTTATTTTTTTTCTTACCTGTATCTTTCGAAAAACCCTAGTTACAGTACATCATAATCTAAATTAAAATTCGTATTGAAATCGTAAGTTTTGAATAGGTCAAAATCATATATACAAATGAGCAAGTCATGGAACCTCCCTTTCAGAGCAACTTAATTATGTACTCAACCATGAATCGCTTATGATTTCTTCCATTTTTGGTCTCTTTTGTATATCTCTCTGTAAAATCTTCTTAATCAAGTTCAAAGATCCTTCACTCATAACGAAGGGAATTCTTAATTCTCCCTCCATGATCTCATCAACGTTGTAAAATGGGTTCTCCTTGTAAATCAAGGTATATATCAAAATACCCAAGGACCAAACATCTTGAGGTTTTCCGTCATAAGGCTGACCATTTAACACCTCAGGTGCAGCATAGTCTAAAGTACCAACGAACACATCAAACGGCCCATGTTTGATACACGCAGCTGAACCAAAATCAATCAACTTAATGACGCCATTACTATCGATGATTAAGTTTTCATCTTTGATATCTCTGTGGACAACACCATTTTTATGCAGGTGTTTGATTGCACTGACAGCCTGTTTGATAATCGACTTGCACTCATCTTCGCTCATGGATCCCTTTAGTTCAATCATATCGAAAAGATCTATCGCCGGAGTAGGAAATCCATGCTGTGGTGTTTCAATATAGTAATAATCATCATCTTCGAAAAAATCAATAAGTCTCATTATGTTTGGATGTGGGTTATTGTTCAGCAGTGACATAATTTGAATCTCTGAGGGTATCGTACCCAACTTTCTATCACGAACCCAAGTATCAACCAAGATTCTTTCCTTTATCACTAACTTGATGACAATCCTGTAATTTGGATCATTTTTGTTTTCAGCTAGTACCACGTTACCATATGCACCTTGTCCCATTTTTTTTAGTACTATGAACTCTTTGAATGATTTCTCACGTCTCTTGAGTCCTATCGTCTTTGGATAATACTTTGATGTGGATTTCTGTCTTTGAATTGTATCGTTTTCAATCTTTAATAATGCCTCTTCACTCATATTTGAGTCGAGCATTTTATAAGTTTCTAAATTAACATCATTTGAAATTTCTGAGCTAGATGCTTTAGATCCACTGACAGACGTCAATTCTCTAATATCAGAAGTGCTTGATTGCTTCGATACTGTCGAAGCACTCGTTGTTGTTGAGGAAGTTGATGACGAAGCAGTATGCAAATCAGATCTAACACTAGAGGTTGCACTCCTAAAGTTTATATCATGCTCTTTCAAAAGGGATAGTTGAGAGGGCAGTGCGCCATCTTGATCGTATTCACCTTCTTCACCGAATGCTGTCTGTTTCGAGTTTCTTTGAGCCTTTTCCAGTTCTTCGTACTTCAGCTCTTCTTCATTTTTCTCTTTGAAAGTGACACAATTCTTCTTCTCAAATTTACTATCAAAAACAGTTCTTGAATGGGTAATCCACAAGACTAGTGTATCTGATTGTGTGCATCTCAATTGAAGATCCACGTTGATTAAAGATCCATCAGCATGGATACCATCTAATCCAATCGAGTTCAAGAATGAATCATCCTTTTGGTTTTGAATCAGACAATCCATTTGTCTGAAGAAATGCTCAGGGAGTACCAATCCTGGTAAGAATTTCAAGTTTTTCAAGTTCTTGGCGATGAATTGCATAATCTTTTCGAAGTTTGGAATGATCTTAACGATTGGTTGATTTAAAAGTTGTTGCTCATTGAAACCAAATAAGTTTTTAGAAATTGATTCATTAAAGGCAACTAGTTTATGATCTTTTGCAGATAAAATGAAAACACCGGCGATATATGGCATCGTATGGATTTTCAATTTTACCCTTGCTTCCTCCTCATCAATTACTTTTGAAGTAACTGCACAAGGTATGTTGAACCCTGATTTCTTGATCGTGAAGTACCTTTGTTCATTTAATGCCTTTGAATCTAGAATGGTTCTAGGTATATTATTGTTTTCTTCATTTTGTTCTCTATGGGTTTCCATGAACTCATCAAACGTGTTAATCAGATCGCTCATTGATTTGATTGAGGAGATATCGTTGAAAAACGAAGCACCTGAAATCTTCTTGGAAGATTCTATATTGAAAGTATCGAAATTAACAACCAAATCAACAGAGTCACAAGGTACCTGATCAAACATACAGATGATCAAGTTACCCTTTTTCTTAGCCCATAAGGAAGCCCAAGTCAGCTTATTACCGGCTTTAGCGATTGCTATAATCTCACCAGAGAAGATAATTTCATTTTGAGTGAAAGAGTTCTCAATCAGTCTATTAAAAACGAAATCTCTTGAATCAGGGCTGATCAAATCTAGAAGCGTTAAGCGCCTTAAAGAAGTTCTAGAAACTCCAAAAATCAGACATGAAAGATCATTTGCAGCTTTTAGGTTCCATGGATTTGAAAGTTCACAAGTGAAGACAGCTTGAGGTGATGTATTTCTTTGAGAGGAGTGAAAGAATTTGTTCGATGCTGCGGTTGGTGAAAGCGAAGAGGGAGATGGCATGTTCTGTAGTGATGATAATGCTAGACTTGATGCACCTTTGTTCAGAGAAATAATGGGTGTCTGAAGGATAGATTCATAAAAGGGAGTTGCCAGGGCATATAGTAGTTTTATTCGTAGATCAGACTCTGAATGAGAATTCTCGTGTTCTTCATCCCTGTACGCACCTAGCGACAGGTCATGAAGAGTCTTTGCTAGAGTCTTTTTAGTTGTAGTTGGATCATCCTTGAATTCATCCTCCTGTAAAATTTTGATCAATGTTTTGAGGCCATCACTTTTATCCAGGCTTGGTGGCTTGTCAAACGTAGAAGTAGAAGGCGATTGCGCAGATCCATTGGAACTGAATAGAGCTGAAAGGGCTGCTGAAGAAGCGTTGCTACTGATATTGATCTTCTTTTCGTTTTCAACAGAGTCACCTTCAGTAGACACTTCCGATATGAAGTTCTCAATGTCAAGATTGACACCACCAGAGTTGGTGAACCCATAAGCACCTTCCTTCTCATCCATCAAGTCAGGTCTGTCTATCAAGATCTCCAAAGATCTTTTCAAGATGGATAGACGAACCGCCAAACTATTTGGTGAAAGATGCGCATATGAATAAGCGTGCGTGGACTCCTTTGGGAACTTAAGAATCTCAGACAAGTTCAGCGAAAGCTTGGATACAGCACCTGCGCTCCCAGCGGGAAGCTGGGAAGAGGATCTTTTCAAAACTTGCTGCCGTAGTGGCGGCAGACGGGTATTATTGACTTTTGTTGTAGCCTGTGGTGACGTGTTGTTGCCGCTGCTGTGTGTACTCTGTTCAGGCAGCTCCTCTTCTGGGGCCTCGTCCTCGTCGTTGTACAGCTCAAAGAGCCCAGGGTGGTGCTTGTCAACACCCGTAGTCATATCAGTTAAGAGAGACAATGGCACTGTTCGATTGGTGGAGGGCTGCTTGGCAGTTGGGGCTGTTTTGTTTAGAGGAGAGGGGGACTGAGGCGATGAGGACCGTCTGAGACTGCCGCTTGTGCCACTCACAGGGCTAGCGTAGGGCATGTTAGCACCGGTCGAGGTGTGTGTGTGTTGTGTGTGTGCCGTGGTCAGTTGGTGGGCCAGTAGGGGGCAAGCGCTGTGGAGTAAGAGGTGGACAAAGGGAGAGAGAGAGGCTGCTAGCCAATGTTTAGTACTGGTTGGTTGGAAGATCCAAAGAAATTGAGAGAGAAACAAACGAAAGAAGCCCTGGCGGAGGGAGACACCTGCTCGCCTGCCTTCACACCATTAGATTACCGCATCGGGAAGTCTAGCTGCATCCCCGGTACGCGCCACACGCTCCACAGGGAATCAAGCGCTGAAAGTGGAATCACCAGAACCTTGTTCCCACAGACACCAGACACCACCACCAGCTGCCGCCGCAAGCACTCTCCCTGTCCAGCCGCTTCGCCCGACCCCCTACGTGGCCACACGAGTTGCTACACACAAACACCTGTGTCTTCTGAACGGTCCGGCTCGAGAGACGCCTGAGCATTACAAACACTGACGTAGGGAAGCAAGCACCTCACCACACCACACCATGGATTGGAGAACCGAACTCACGAACAACGAGCGTCTCAGATACGTTGGAGTGCTAGTACAGGCTTTGAAAGAGCTAGCTCTAGTGACAAACAACAGCGGCACCTCGTCATTCGATATTGGAAAGCTGAAATCATCCGCTGAAGAGTTTGAGAAGTACTGCTACCAAAATGCATCCAACCGAATCAGCTATGTCCATTTCTTCAAACAGAAGATCTTAAGCATCAAGAACTCCATCCAGCAGCAGAACCTGAAGAAGCAGCAGCAGGGACTCACATCCAACTCTGCGATGCA
Source organism: Komagataea norvegica (assembly GCA_030567455.1). Lineage (NCBI taxonomy): Eukaryota > Fungi > Ascomycota > Saccharomycetes > Phaffomycetales > Wickerhamomycetaceae > Komagataea > Komagataea norvegica. Next base: position 191,576 of record JAJLSD010000010.1, read on the forward strand.
GCAGGCGCCACAACAGGCATCGCAACAACAGAACCAGGCTCTTCCTCAGCAAATATTGCCTAATGCCGCCGGCCAATTGAATCCAAACCAGATTAGTAACAATGGCCAGAATCCGAACCAAGCCTTCTTAGCTCAACAGAGCCAGGCCAGACAGCAACAGAATGTACAGCTCAGAGCTAGTCAGCAACAACAACAACAGCAGCAACAGCAACAGCAACAGCAACAACAGCAGCAGCAGCAGCAGCAGCAGCAAGGTGCCAACTTGAACAAAAACTTTTTCAACAATAACAACTATCCGCAGAACACTCAAGGCGCCAAACCTAACGGAGCTAGTGCCGGTCAACAAATTGGTCAGCAGCATAGTCAAAGTGATATAAACATGAAGACGATCCCGATCCCAGCTGCCTTGCTTCAAAAGATCCCAAATCTACCTCCAAATGTCAACACTTGGCAGCAGGTATTTGATCTAGTGTCGGCGAGACAGATTGATTCAGAGTACATCAGTATTATCAGACAGGTTTATACCATTCACAACCAACTGGTTCAGAAGCAACATTCACAACAGAATCCCCAGCAACTTTCACAGCAGCAGCAAAAGATGAAACAGAACCCTAACCTCAACACCAACACTAACAGCAACAACAATGCTAACTTGAACAATAATACAAATGCCCAAGGGAATGACTTGAGTGCTCAACTTGCAAGACATCAACAGGAGTTAAGAAACAGAACACAGTTGAATCCAAATCCAAATTCAAATCCAACCCAAAACCAACAACAACAGACCCAAGCTCAAATCAGAAACCCAAACCAGCATTCACCTCAAAACCAGACACAGCCGCAAGTTGCTCAAACTAATCCACAATTTCCACCTTTAACACCTGAGTTGTATCAACGTTACACTGCTAGCGGTATTCAACTGCTTCAGAAGTTACAACAAGAGAAACAGATTCCTGAAAATCTGACTAATGAGCAGAGAAATCTGTTTATTAAGAGGTATATTCATCGTCAGCAGCAAGTTAGAGCAGCAGATCAGTTCAAAGAGCAACAAGCTGTTACTAACAGCAGTAACAATAATGCTACAAACTCCATTAATGCAGGAATTGTTCCAAAATCTAAACCTGTTCAAGCCCAAGCTCAAGCTCCAACCCCACAGCAACAGCTACCTAATACCCAAGCTCCTCCTCAGTTCAATCAAAACTGGAACGGTAATAACACGAATGCTAACAATCCTAATAACAATGCGATGAATTTGAATACTGACGGTAATATCAACATAAACAACTTGAGCGCACAACAGCTGAATGCTAGAAGACAACAGGTTTTGCTGATGCAACAACAGCAGGCGCAGAGAGCTCAGCAGCAGCAGCAACAACAACAACAAACACAACAGCAACAGCAACATCATCAACAGGGTCCAAGGCAGGTTGACTCACAGGTGCCTGCCGCCACTGCAACTAATGACAACAACGCTGTTATGAATAATGCTTCCGGTGCTCCTAATAATGCTGGTCCTGCTAAAAGCAGTGCGTTGGTTCCAACAGAACAAGATCGTGTTGAGTTGAGAATGATTTTGAATGAGGTTTCTAGAGTTCCGATAAAATTAACGAATCTGACGAATCAGTTGACTGATGATCAAAAGCAAATTGTTAGTTCAAAGACTCATAGTTTATTGTTGCCTTTGTTCAACCTTATAGAACAATTGGCTCCTACATTTTACGCCCTTACCAAGAATGTTGATGGAACTAAGAAACTGCTGCATATGAGATTCATGGTCAAAGAAGTTTTGGATGGTTTAGGGAGACATGAGTATTATGCATCTCCGGAGTTGTTAGAGAAGGTTAAAGCTCAATCCCAGAAGTATGTTTCTTTCGTCAAGGAGCAGATCAATAGAAGAAATGGAGCCGTTGGACCAGCAGTGGCACAACAACAGCAGCAGCAGCAGCAGCAGCAGCAACACCAACCGGGTCGCCCAGCTGGGGGTGCTGCTCAACCTAATGATGCTAATGGTAATTTGAATATCAATCCTCAAATCACACCCCAACAATTGTTACAGAGACAGCAACAGAATGTTAACACTCAGATGACTCCTCAGCAATTGTTACAACGCCAGCAGCAGCAACAACAGCAGCAGCAACGGAAATCCAATGGATTTCAACAGAATAACAATCCTCCACAAGCTCAATTCATTCATAACAGTGGTTCTGGTAATGATTTCAACATTGACCCTAATAGTAATATGGGCGGAATAAATACACCGGACTTGGTTAATGCTAACTTGGTTGGTAATAATCCTCAGATGAATATGGTGTCAACATCACCTGCGCTTCCTAATGGTGCTTTCAATGGTCCGAATTTCAACAGTTCACCACAAATACCACCTACACAGACATTCACTCAACAGCCTGCTGGTCCTGGAGCATTCACCAATCAAAACCCTCTACAACAACAACAACAACAGCAACAACAACAACAGCAACAAGCCATGCAACAGCAACAGTACTCTTCGTTGGATGCTAAGAACAAATCCATTCCTCAAAATGTTCAAGCAAACTCTGCAACGTCACCTCCAAAGAAGCAACCTGCAAAAAGAAAGACTTCAAAATCAACGACAAAGAAGGCTGTTGCCGGTCAAATCACCAAACAAGGCACAACACCTAATGCCGTTTCAAATGGAACACCAACATCTTCTGTTTCAACCCCAGGGACACAAGTGCCTGTTCCGGTTTCTTTGAATACTGGACAAAGTCAACTGATGAAAAAGGAGCAAGAGATAATCCTGAGAGAGGAACAGTTGAAGAGAGCTTTTATCGATAAGAGAAACAAGAGATTAGAATTATTCCACTCTAGACCGGTAGATTTCTTTGCAGCATCTTTGGCTAATTTACTAGAGTTACCAGATGAAGAAAACATTATCATTAGTGATTCTGGCAAAAAACTGAGCGAGTCTAAAGTTAATAAGGGTTTAACGCCATCAGCTATCCTGCAAACCCCACTGACTTTCTCAAATAGTGCCAAAACTCCAAACTCTGCATCAAAGACCTTTTCTAACATCCAGCCTAGCGCGCATCATGGTATCAATGGTGCCTCTGCGGGTGAAAATGGGTCAAGCTACCTGTCACCTAAATTGTCACCTACCTCAAAGAACGAGGAGAGTTCACAATCTAAATGGGTTCCAAAGATCAGTAGAGAGGCAATCAGTTCTGCGTTTAGTGAAATTTCAGAGATAAGGAGATTAGTGTTGTTGGATGAATCAGATAATGATGGCAATGCAGCAAATAAGATCCCAACTCCGCCGCCTGATGAAACTGGAAAGAATGCCAATGTTACAACTAAGAGTGAGATTGCCGCTGATGATGACGATCGTAAGTTTAAGAAGATCAAAATCGATGAGAATAATAGTTTTTTCGATGAGAATGATTCATTGTTGGATAATGACTTGATGTGGACGAAGGATTACGTTTGGGACAGATTTGGAGTTTAATTTTTTTCCCGTTTAAATCACATTGACTGGTCGAAAGAAACGACTCATCAAAAAAGAATTTTCGTATTAATTTTTAATGTACTTTTTTTTTATAACGAGAGCAGGTCGTTTGGATACATATGCTACTTGTAAATTTCAAACTCGTTAATATATATATATCTATTTACAGCTTAAACAGCCAATCAAATTTCTCAAGATTAGTATCTTGATCAACCGGGTCATTATTGTCAAAGTTCACAAAACTTTCATCATTTATCAGCTGTTCAAAGCTCAAGAACAAGGAATCGCCAAATGTTTTAGGATCATTAGCAACTTGTGGTACAGCAGTAGATGTGAAAGGGCTGGCCGCTGCTACTGCCATCGGATTAGTGATCCTATCTCTACCATTAACGACTATCCCATTTTGATTCTTTTTTGGTCTTTCTTTGAAAGAATGTTCCCAGATTAAATCGTCATTCGTATAAGATTCATCCTGAAGGATGTCAAAGCCATCTGCCATGCTCAAAAACTGGTCAACTTCTGTTGGTAGTAGATTTACAAAATTGTTCGTATTGTCCATGTCAGCGAGCAACATCTCCGGGTTTGACGTAAACTGTACTCTTTCCATTATTGTAACCCTGGCCTTTGGATCCGAATTGTACTTCGCATTGATGAAGGTCATGGTATCTCGAATACATTTGAAGCCGTCGTTTTTCAAACTTCTAAGTAAAAATTTATACCTTAGAGATGACTTAAACGTCAAATAATATTGTCTACCTAACGTGTTCTGCACCAATACCAACATACCTGTAGCAATTTTGAACAGTTTGGCCTTCAATAAATCTAACTTTAAAATAGCAGTGGTGGACGCATGGGTTCGGCTAATCAAATCAGAGGTATGATACAATCTGGTGATGAAACCGGACAATGAATTGAAAACACGTTGAAACGAGTTAGAAATAAATCTGTTCAACAGGGGCAAATGATTTGGATCGATGTGCTTGGAAAAGCCACCGTTGAAGAATTTATAGATGATGTTCGCTAGTGTGATAGTAGTTTCTAAAGTCAATTGTTGAAAATATTTAAGCTTCTTCATGTCATAATGATTTTTTGATTCAAAATGCAACCATAAATGTTGATGGACAGTTGTCGTTAATGAAAGAGTCGTGACAGTGTGCAGAAGCCTTCTAACGTTCCGAACGTTTATTAGCAAATTATTAGCCGGGTCACCAGTTAATGGCTCCAGTGTCTGCGAAGAAAAGTTAATTTCAAGATAGTTCTTCATCTGTTTCAATAGCGACAAAATCTCAGTCACCTTTGCAGGATTTGCAATGTTGTTAACTAGACTCGAAAGATCAGCATAGAGCTTTGAAATTTTATAAGATCGTTCAAACTCTTGTGATATAGCAGATTCAATCTGAGGGTCATCAATGGAGGTTTGTGGAAACTTGGTATTAAATGTGTTGTCAGTTGGAATCAAACAAGGATATCCAGAAATAGCAGAGAGGCATCTGTCTTGCTCAACTATCCCCCACCAAACTTTCCTCCAGAGATTCGAAAATTCTTTATCATGACTCATTTGAAAATGGAAGGAAGCGTCCCTATTGAGACCAATCGTGTAAGCAGACTGAACGATTAAACCAAAGAAAATTTGAGATTGAGTTAATTCAACGCCATCACCATCTTCCGGTGCATAAATGAAGTAAATTCTGAGATACAGCAAACATTGAACTATACTTAACTTGGTTTTTCTTAGGATTTTGAAAGAAGACAAACATGAAAGTGCGTTAGTGATGAAACTTGGATCAATTGGGAATTTCAACAATTCCTTTTCTTCATCTTTCAGGAATTCAGGTTCAGGAAACGTAACAAAGGTTAGCCTCAAAATGATCAGTAAGGTTGCAATCAAGATCCAGTCAAACTTTTCTTCAAGGTTCAAAGTTGTAGGGGATCTGTCATCACTCGAGACAAGTACTGTATTGAACACTCTATCATCAAAAAAGTCTCTGTGCACAAACGGAAAGTAAGGATAAATAAATTGATAAAACCTGTTCAAATATAGTTTAATCACGTATTTTGGAGGCAATGATTCTTCTATCTTTGTTTTTAATGACGCAGTCTCCTCTTTCGAACCTTTTCCTCCAATGTTTGGAAAGTTGATACTTGCCCTTTCAGCATTGGAAGTTCTCTCTTGAATGAAGTTGGAGACAACAGCTTGAACATCCGGAATATCCTCTTCACCTAGCAAGTGGAGTGATTCTGAAACGGAGGCATCTAGTCTCTTCTTATTTTTGCTTCCTTTATCCCTCCTCTTTTCTTGCAAGACCCGGTGTGTGTATACCACGACACCCAATTTGAAGTAACCAACCATTACCAAGGCATACTTGTCTTTGAATTCAAAAGCACTACAAGACAATGGCTTGTGTTCGTCCATTCCCGACCTCTTAACGGTCAGCGTTTTGTATGACTCATAGAAGTCAACAGTGTCATTGAAAGTGATTTCGTAGTTGTCATTTAAGGGAGTCTCCAGCGGCCGGTGGCCTCCTAATTCTCGGACGGCTCTCCGTAGTCTGATAACCTCCTCCTGCAAATCATCAAATTCTTTCTGATCGATTCCGCCATTTCTCAGGGAATCAGGAAGAAGGCTTCCCATGATGTTAGAATTTAACGCACGAACAGAAGAATCGGAAGTATCACTCCCAATCGGGGTGTTTCCGTTAGCAGTAGCAGCAGCGACAGTGATAGGGATTCCATCAGATGTCTTGACACGATTGATCCAGTGAGGGGACTCATACTGACAGAGATGGCCAACATTAGATTTGACGCAGTTGGTACAGCATGGTTTCTTCTTGTCACACTTGATCTTTCTCGCTTTACAATTGAGGCAGACAACCGACATCCGCAGCCTTTTCTTGGACTTGTCCTGACCTGCAGCAAAAGCTAGAGCTCTCTTGGTGTCACCTGTGTCACCTAACATGGTACAGCGTTAGATATACGACGAACAGCGGAAACAATGGAACACTAGGCGATGAGATGAGATCAAATATAGGATTGGACTAGTCACCGAAAGCCAAGTTTCTCCGAATTCGCTAACAAAAAAAACTGACACAACGAGGACTTTCGCCATTTTTGCGAAAGTTCGCGCGGAAACGCCAAATCGCGTAAATTGATAGAAAAAGGAAGGCGATTACGAGTGTCGTGCAGAAGTGATAGTTTGCCTTCGTCTCTTGCTTTCAGTTCAGCAGTTCATTTGAAACTATTCAAAGGAGTCTTTCGTCTTTCATCTCAGGTGTTTGCTAGTGACAGGGAGCTTGTTTGTGAGGGAAGATGGGGCCTAAAAAGCAGTATACATCTCCATCAGATAGTGATGATACGCCACTGGAGAATGGTGGGTTTATAAGAGATGATCCAGAGCTGAAGAGGAAGAAAAGAACTACTGCTGCTACCACAAATAGACGATCCAAGGCAAGAAATATAAGTTATGTTGAATCGGATGATTCAGAAATTGAACTGATTACTCCACCTACCGAAGTCTCTTCACCTCTCAAAAGAAGTAAAAGAACGAGTGCGAGATCTGCTAAGAGAAAATTGAAAGAGATTGATGACGACTATGATGAATATAACGATGACCGGGATAAAGACTTCAAAGTGGGTGAAGGTTTAGATGATGAGGAGACTGATGATGAAATAATAATCATTAGAGCAACTCCGAGTTTAATGTCTGGATCTTCGAATGGTGTGATTGGTGTTGCCGATGAGGTTGCTGAACTTGTGGAAGATGAAGAAAAGTCTGATGTCCCATTAGCTGACACAGCATCAAAACCTAAAAGAGCTAAACGGAAGGCGGCTCCTAGGAAGAAATCTAATAAACCAAAAGTCTCAGTTCATGATAGAATGACGGCAAAACTATTTGAGTTTCACCCTGATTTAATAGATGTTTTCCAGAACTTGGACAGCGCCGAAAAGATTATACCGGAAAGAGCTGAACAACCCGAGGGAATGACTGTCCAGCTTTTACCTTTCCAGTTAGAAGGTTTAAACTGGTTGCTCAAACAGGAGGAGAGTATTTACAATGGAGGGATCTTGGCTGATGAAATGGGGATGGGTAAAACCATTCAAACAATTGCTTTGTTCATGAGTGACCCGGAGAAGAGACCTAATTTAGTTATTGCACCAACTGTTGCTTTGATGCAATGGAAAAATGAAATCGCACAGCATGCAGGTGATTCTTTGTCAGTTGGAGTGTTCCACGGTGCGAATAGAAGTTCTAGTGTCGAAGAGCTGAGCAAATACGATGTGCTCTTGACTACCTATGCTGTTTTAGAAAGTGTTTACAGAAAGCAGCAATATGGATTCAAAAGAAAGGGCCAAACTGTCAAGGAAAAGTCAGTTTTACATGCTATTAAGTTCTTCAGAGTTGTTTTAGACGAAGCTCATAATATAAAAGACCGTCAAAGTAATACAGCTAAGGCAGCAAACGTTCTACAGACAGAAAAGAGATGGTGTCTGTCTGGTACTCCTTTACAGAATCGTATTGGTGAGATCTACTCACTGATTAGATTTTTGGATATAGAACCATTTGGTGAATATTTCTGTGTTAGATGTCCCTGTCGTTCCAAGACCTGGAAATTTACAGACTGGAGACACTGTGATGAATGTGGCCATGTTCCTATGCAACATACGAACTTTTTCAACCATTTTATGTTGAAAAACATCCAGAAGTTCGGTATTGAGGGTGAAGGAAAAACTTCATTCAGCAATATTCAGGTATTGTTGAAGAATATCATGTTGAGAAGAACAAAAGTGGAAAGGGCTGATGATCTAGGTCTGCCCCCAAGGGTTGAAGAAATTAGAAAAGATTTCTTCAATGAAGAAGAAAAGGATCTATATCAAAGTCTGTATTCTGATTCACAGAGAAAGTTCAACGATTATGTTGCAGAAGGTGTTGTGTTGAACAATTATGCTAATATTTTCACATTGATTACAAGAATGAGACAGTTAGCTGATCATCCAGATTTAGTTCTTAGAAGAGTTCATAACAAAGACCCAGAGTTGCAAGGCACCGCATTGAGTAATGTTATCGTTTGTCAGCTATGTGATGACGAAGCTGAAGAACCGATTGAGAGTCAATGCCATCATAAATTCTGTCGTATGTGCATCAAGGAATACTTTGAAAGTTTTGCTGGTGATACGGACAAGTTAGAATGCCCAGTTTGTCATATTGCACTAAGTATAGATTTAGCTCAACCAGCAATAGAGGTGAACGCTGATGATTTCAAAAAAGGTTCTATTGTGAACCGTATCAATATGAGTGGAGAATGGAGATCATCCACAAAGATTGAGGCTCTACTGGAGGAACTTTATAAACTGAGGTCAGATCGCCAGACAATCAAATCTATTGTATTTTCTCAGTTCACCAGTATGCTGGATTTAGTCGAATGGAGACTGAAAAGGGCAGGTTTCCAGACTGTGAAATTACAAGGTTCAATGTCACCTACCCAAAGAGACAACACAATTCGTTACTTTATGGAGAATACGAATGTTGAAGTATTCCTAGTCAGTTTGAAAGCTGGTGGTGTTGCCTTGAATTTATGCGAGGCATCTCAAGTGTTTTTGATGGACCCTTGGTGGAATCCTTCAGTTGAATGGCAGAGTGGTGACAGAGTGCATAGAATTGGCCAATATAGGCCTGTTAAAATCACCAGATTTTGTATAGAAGATAGTATAGAGTCCAGAATTATCGAGTTACAAGACAAGAAGGCAAATATGATCCATGCTACAATCAACCATGATACTGCCGCTATAAACAGGCTGACACCTGATGATTTACAGTTCTTGTTCAACAATTGATTATAAAAAATAGAACGTCATGCTACGGCGAATATTGAAGTAAACGTAAATGTTATTATTCTCCACTTCTCTCTAAAGATATGATAATTTAATCTAATTGGAACTACCACGCGCACCGGCACCCGAAGTAACAAGTTTGAACTGTTCTTCAGTCAGTTGAACATCAGGTAATTTCTTAACCCCTTCAGTTGTTGGTTTTGGCAAGTAACCAATTTTGATCAAGTATGCAATGTAAATACCGATCTGATTAGCATCGATACCTTTTCCAGATGATACATCAATTCCTGTCCATTTCTCATCAGCCTTCAATGAAGAGACTGCATTTGAATCATCTAACTCAGGAGCCTTAGTGTCAGCTGGTAAATCGTCCAAAACAAAGTGCAATAATGGATATAGTGCAGATTCTTTGGCCTCATGAATGACAAAGTTCTCTAATGATTTTTTCCAAGTAACGTAATCATCGAGTTTCAAGTCATATCCATAATCTTTCAGAGCACCAACGTAATCGGCAAAAATCGGACGAGGATGACTAGTGACATGAACCACGGCCAGCTCGTCATCTTTTGGCGGGTTAAGGGCAGCAGCAACAGTGACTCTGGCAACATGATCGACGGGAACCATATTGATATTGTTATGAATATTTGGGTAAGAACCTAACTCAGCACAACCCTTCAATATACGCAATAAGAAATCATCGGTGTTTGAAGCACCATTTTTCGAGTCACCGGTGACATAACCAGGTCTGATAATAGCACCTTTCAAACCACGTTCACCTGCACGTCTGATAATGTACTCAGCAGCCCACTTAGATTGACCATAACCGTTACCTAGACCATAGGCAGAACCTTGCAAGTCATCAGATTCTAAGATACCTACCTTACCTTCAGCTGTCAATTTATCAGATAATTGGAAGTAATGAGGGGAATCCAAACTTGAAGTAGATGAAACAAAGGAAAAGTATTTTGCTTTACCTGTGCTTGCTAGGTTCAAAACATTGATTGTGCCGATAACGTTAGCATCACGTAACTTGGAGTATGGATAGACCCAATGCACTAAAGCACCATTATGGATGATGACATCGATGGATTCAGTTAGTGCACTCCAAGAGACAGTGTCTAATCCAAAGTTTTCTTTAGCTAAATCACCTAACACAACTTCGATATTCTTGGCATAGCTATCTTTCCAGACACCATAAGTCAAACCCGCTTGCTTTAATCTTTGTAAACCCTTTTCGGCATCAGCTGCACGAACGTGTGCAAAGACTTTGATGTTTGCGTCACGATTCAATAAATCAGCGATAATAAATGAACCTAAGAAACCGGTAACACCTGTGACAAACACGTTAATTTGATCAGATTTGGACAATGAAGATCTTGACTTGTAGCTAGATTTTAGCGAGGAATCAGATAGCTCTTGAGCATCTTTGAAATAATCAAAGCTAGCTTCAGTTTCAGTTTGAGCGGTTTCAGCACCAGGTAATGAAATATCGTTTCCTGACTTGATTTGGTCAATTTCTTTAGCAAATGCTTTGATCGTTGGAAATTTGAAGATTGCGCCTAACGGTAAATCAACAACTAATTGCTCTCTGATCTCGAAGATCATTCTGGTGGCTAAGATTGAGTGACCACCCAAGTCAAAGAATGAATCATCTGGCGAGATGGATGATGGGCGTTGAGGCAACACATTTAACCATGAATCACGGACCTTAGCTTCAGTTGCTGTCCATTCAGATTCATCGATAGAACCAGCAGAGTGTTTAGCAACGACTTCTAATTGTGCAGTGGTTGGGAATGGTAATTTTGGCTTATCGACTTTACCATTTGGATTTAATGGTAACTTATGGAAAGGCACAATGATTGTTGGGATAGCATATGAAGCCAATCTTTTCTTTAAGAAATCTTTAATGTCTTTGATCAATAATCTATAACCGACTAATCCGGAAACAACTTGATCATTTGGATCTTCTAGTGTTTCAGTTGGTGATTTGAATTGCTCCAATTCAGAAACATCATTCTTTGGAACGATGTATGAGATCAAAGTTGGTTCATTGTTGTGATCTTTACGAACTAATGTGATGTTTTCACGAACCAATGGATGTTGGGAGATATTAGTATCTATCTCACCTAGTTCAATTCTAAAACCACGGATCTTAACTTGATCATCAGCTCTACCACAACACTCAGTGTTACCATCAGGTAGGTAACGACCTAAATCACCAGTTCTATATAATCTATCTCTTGGACCTTTCCAGAACTGTCTCCAGCTTTCACCTTGATCCAACTCTTTGTCTAGATCATTCCATTTCTGAGCATCAACATACCAATTGTTGACAAATTTTTCGTTGTTCAAATCCGGCAAACCTCTGTAACCTTCAGACAAGCCACCTGCTCTAACATATATTTCACCAACTTCACCAACCCCACAAGTTTGCGATCTGTCATTTCTGTTAACAACCAGTAATTGGACATTCAACATACCTTTACCGGCAGGCATGATATCTTTCAAGGATTCTAAAAAGTTTGCATCTTTTGTTCTTGAGGCGACTTCAAAATAGGAAACAGCTCTTTGAGTTTCAGTCGTACCATACATATTGACAATGAATACGTTCTTTGCTAAAGTCTGTAACCTTAGACAATCTCTCTTGGTTAAGATATCACCAACAAAGAAAGCATGATGCAATGATGGGATTTCAGCCGTGGCCTGAGCAGACAACAATTGACCCATAGCCGGGGTTAGATGCGTGACAGTAGCACCATACTTAGCCATCCATTCAGCTAATTTACCAGGAGTACCAATATCATCGGCAGTTGGAACCAATAGCTGAGCACCAAGGAAGATTGGAGTGAACATATCTCTTTGGATCGGGTCATGAGCGATACCAGAAAGCATAGTGAATCTGTCCTTCTCGTTCAAGTTGAAAGTTTTCGACATCCAATCAAAGTAATAGGCCAAAGAAAAGTGTCTACCTAAGACACCTTTTGGTTTACCTTCTGAACCTGAAGTGAACGATAGAGTAGGATTTGAATCTGGTCCAACTAAAACGCCAGTTGGAGTGGAAGCAACACCTTTCAACACATCGCTTCCTTCAAGTTCACCACCATGAATAGAACCATTATCTTGTAGTTCGATTTGTGGGATTCTAGAAACAACATCCAAGTCATTCTTGATATAATCTTCAACTAGTTGATCCAAAGAGCCCGCCTGCTTGATCACAATCAAACCTTTTGGCTGTGCCACTTCCAAATAAACGTTCTGTCTTGCTGGTGGATAGGCAGGATCAATGACAGAGAAAGTTGCACCTGCTTTTAAAACACCTAAGACTGAAACCAATAAATCAACACCTCTTGATGAGTAAATCATGACGACATCGCCTCTTTTGATACCAGTAGAAACCAAATAGTTACCGACAATATTCGAGGTTTCGTTGATCTGTTTATAAGTGAACTCTCTTGCCTTTTTCTCAGGTGTTAGGAATGATGGTGTTTCAATGACAAGGACTCTTTCTGGATGTTTATTGGCATTCTCTTGAAAAATGTCATGGATGGCACCTCTGTAGTTAGACCAGTCTAAATTGGCGGTTGGATCTGGTAATATTGACTTTTGTGAATCAGTGATCAGATTCACTTTAGTGATTTCAATAGAAGGCTCAGCAGTGATAGCTTTCAAAAACTGATTGAATTGCTCACCAAAGATCTCAAAACGTTCTTTTTTGTATAAGACAGCATTATAATAAACATCATATGTCCCGTCATTGGTGAAAATCGATAAATCTCTGATTGAACCAAACTCAGATAGACTCTGATGCTGATTACCATATTGGAAACTCAATCTGAATAATTGAGGAGCCTGTTCTAAACCTGATTGCTTTTGGATAGCTTGTGACAGCTCGTTATAGTCAACGGCTTTATCAACAGCTGAATTGTACAATTCACTGATCTGCTTAACCAAACCACCAAATGACACAGTTGGAGAAATAGTTAATCTGATAACGAATTCCTTACCATTTGGGGAGTCAGTGGAGATAACAATATCATCATCACCAGTCAATCTATATATCAACACAGCAAACACGGATAAACCAACGATGAATTCAGTAGCACCTTCAAATTTTGAAGCCAATGAAGATAGCTCATCTCTAGATGGGACTTTGAAACTGTATTTTGCCTCAACTACCTTGGCTTTGGTAGGACGTAAAAAGTCATGAGGCAGCACAGAGAGTGTAGGACTGCTCAACAGCTCTGTCCAGTACGCTAGGTCGGAGGACATGTTCAAAGAGCTGAGTATTCGACTAAAACAAGCAGCTAAAGAGAAAGTGCTGGAAAAAATCGAGATATCTATGACTCACCCTCGGAATATGCATCGAGAGTCAGATGTATCTCACGTGACTATGGTCGGAACTCGTCCAACGTTTGGAAAAAAAGCACAGCAAAACGATAGAGCTGGTTGGAGTTGAAGTTGTCTTTCCACCGATATCAGTTGCAGAAGAGTGTATTGTTAGCGCATTTTTATCAGGAGATCCACGGGCGTGATATTTTGGACTTCAGGCGCTCTTTTTCAAAGCAAAACACACGTTCTACAATTGATATTTCAAGAGGAGAAGAAAAACACGCAACGAGATGTCACAGAGAAAGCTATTACAGGAGATCGATAAGGTCTTCAAGAAGGTGAAGGAAGGATTGGAGATCTTCGATGGATACTACGAAAAGTTACAGGGCTGTGAATCACAATCGCAAAAGGAGAAACTGGAAGGGGATCTGAAAAGAGAAATCAAGAAGCTACAGAGACAAAGGGACCAAATCAAGAATTGGCTAAGTGGTAACGATGTCAAGGACAAGAAGCAATTGTTCGAGAATAGAAAACAGATCGAAAATGCCATGGAGAGGTTCAAAGTTGTTGAGAAGAACATGAAGACGAAAGCATTTTCGAAAGAAGGTCTAAGTATGGAAAGAATAGATCCGAAGGAGAAAGAGAAGAATGAGACAAGTGAGTTCTTGCATCAGATGTTGGAAGAATTGGAAAGACAAATTGAAAAGTTTGAAGCTGAGATTGATCAAATTCAAACATCCACGAAAAAGGGTAAGAAGCTCGATAATTCCAAACAGGCGCAAATAGTGGAATTACAAGAAAAGACAGAGAGAAATCGCTGGCATGAGGAGAAACTGGAACTAATTTTGAGATTACTGGCAAATGATGATCTAGAGTGCGAACAAGTTAATGCCTTGCAAGAAGATATCAAATACTATGTTGAATCCAACGAAGACGTTGATTTTATGGAGGATGACACTATTTATGATGACTTGAATCTAGAGGATGCAGAGGAGGCGTATGGAAACATTGGAGATTTCCCAGCAGGTGCTCCTGAAGATAAGTCTGAGAAGGAAAGTCCGACAAGCAACACTCCAATCAAATCGTTCGTGTCACCAGTTGTAAACAATGTTGCAATTCAACCAGCTGCAAACAATATTCCAAAACCATCAGCCATCTCCACACCTATTAGTTCGATTGGATCAATCAGCTTGAAACCTTCCGTCACCCCAAAAAATGATATCAGATATTCATCAGTGATTAATGCAGCTACAACAAGCTCTCCACAACCACAAACTCAATCACAGACACAACCGCAGTTAAACACGACCACTACGACAAGTTTACCAAGCCTCACTCCAGTATCTACAATTCCAAGTGTTGCTGCATCGGTTCTTCCACCACCACCTGCTGTTGATAATTGGTCAGCAAGTGTCATTAGAAACCAAGAGAACAACAACAACAACAACGGCACTCCTACTCAAACAAATGCCACATTAACCAAAACAACTACAAATACATCCATATCCAGTGCAGTTTCAAGAGAGCTTACACAGTCACCAAATCTAGAGGAGAAACCTAGATCACAATCAATATTAGAGGATTTGATACCAAATTTCGAAAAATTGAAGAAACAGATTCAAAAACCATTACCTCTTGAAGATATCTCCAAGATTTTAGAGAACTCATTGCTGAACTGTCCTGATTCTCTTGATTCTGAAAAGCCAAAGACGTACCAGCCTTCCAATCCACATCCAACTTCGATATACTATCCATTGGAGCCGACACCTGAATTATTCTATTCTGCGATCATTGGCAAGGTTGACTTATCTACGTTGTTTTACAACTTTTACTATCATCAGGGCGAGTACGTTCAACTACTAAGTGCCAAAGAGTTGGTTAAAAAGGGTTGGCAATATGACGTTAAGAGTTCTAAATGGTATCAGAAAACAGAGGAGATCCAGCCACCAAGCTTGGTGAATGATCAAATTGTTAATTCTGACAAGAGGGTTATTTGGAAATATTTCGACAATGATGGTGTTTGGCTACCTCGTCGCAAGGACGATTTCGACATAAATTCCGTTGATCTTAGAAGTTCCTTTTGATGTTGATGATGATGATGATGATGATGTGGTGATATGGCTTGTATACTATGTAATTAGATCGATTTTTTCTTCTGAAACTCTACAATTAAAACTTTGGAAATAAAAAAAGGGGGCAATCTTGGTGCTAGCTGTATTTATAATTCTATAATTCAACGTCTAACTCGCTCTTTAAAAACTCCTCACTGAAATAAGTAACCTGTTTGAAATTATATTCAAACCCATCATCGCCACCATAATATGGATCATCCACTATCTTATTGAATTTTCCATCTGTGTTCCACTCACCAAACAACTGTGCTTTAACCTTTGAGCCCTTCGGCGTGATTCTGTTCAAGTTTGACAAGTTACTCTTATCCATACAGATAATGTAGTCAAACTCACTGAAATGTTTAGACTTGATCTGTTGGGCACGATGGTTTACAGGGACGCCATGCTTACGACACGTTGCTGAACTTCTGTGATCTGGATCCTCACCGGTATGATAACCTGCTGTACCGAATGATTCAATCTTCTTGAAATGAGGGTCAAGGCCATGTTGTGAAACGATATGTTTGAACACGGCTTCAGCCATGGGAGAACGACAGATGTTTCCTAGGCATACGAAGGCGACTGAGATCTGGATGTCTGCGTTTGTCATAGTGTATGGTGGTCGTAGAGGTTGATTGATGTGTATAATTGTATAATCAGATATGTGTTCTCGATTTGAAATCTCATCTCTTTCGTATCTCTATTTTTCAGCATCTCGCGTATAAAAAAAGAAAAAAAGAAAAACACTACACATTACTACATCATAAAAACGAATAACACAAAAACATAAAATGTATCAATTATTGTAACAGAACGATCTATGCTCCGATTGTACAGCCACTTTTTTAATTGTGGATGGATTCAAAAGCCTTGTTCAATGGAGATCTGACTTTAGAACCTTCGTAGAATTTAACCGTCTTGACAGCTCTGTCAGCGATACCTTCTGGAGTAAATTCAAAGTATTTGTAAACGTCATCACCTTTACCAGAAGCACCAAATCTGTTGATACCAAATTGTTCGTGAGAGTATTTACCCCAACCTAAAGTGGTCAAGACTTCAACGGACAAGATTGGAACACCATCTGGCAAGACAGACAATTGGTATTCTTTTGGTTGTTGGTCAAAAGTGAAAGTATCTGGGAAGGAGACAACTCTAGCAGCAACACCGTTATCAGCTAAAACCTTAGCAGCTTTAACAACGATACCAACTTCAGAACCGGTGGAGACAATGATAACTTGTGGGTTTTCAACATCTTGCAAGACGTAACCACCCTTGGAGGCCTTCTCAATAGAAGAGCCTTCTAATTGTGGCAAGTTTTGTCTAGATAAGGCAATAACGGATGGTGTGTGTTTAGATCCCAAGGCAACCTTGTAAGCAGCAGAAGTTTCATTACCATCAGCTGGTCTCCAGACTTGCAAGTTTGGAATAGCTCTTAGATGAGCCAAAGTCTCAATAGGTTGATGAGTTGGACCATCTTCACCTAAACCGATGGAGTCATGGGTAGCGACCCAGATGACTGGATGACCAGATAAAGCGGATAATCTCACGGCACCAGCAGCATATGAGACAAAGTTTAAGAAAGTACCACCGTATGGTTTGAAGTTGGCACCAAAGGCAGAGATACCGTTCATAATGGCACCCATACCGTGTTCTCTGACACCGTATCTGATGTATCTACCTTTGTAGGAACCAATGTTTGAGTCATCTGGTTGGAAGTCAACAGCTTCTTTAGTTCTAGTCAAGTTAGAACCAGTTAAATCAGCGGAACCACCAATCAATTCTGGGATTGAATCGAAAATGTCTTGTAGGACGATTTCAGATAACTTTCTTGAGGCAACTGCACTGTCTTGTGGAGTGTAAGTTGGTAATAGTTTTTCCCAACCAGCTGGTAATTCACCTTTTAATCTTCTGGCGATTTCAGCACCTTCAGTTGGGTATTTATCTTGATAAGAGGCAAACAAAGAGTTCCATTCTTCAACGGCTTTTGCACCTGGTTCAAGGGTTTCCTTCTTGTAGTAATCGTAAACTTCTTGTGGAACAACAAAGGATTCGTCTGGGTTGAAACCTAAGCTGGTTTTCAATTGTTTCAAGTCATCAGCTTTTAATGGGGCACCATGGACAGAGTGGGTACCTTGTTGTAAGGAGCCAATACCGATAATAGTGGTCAATCTGATCAAGGTTGGCTTGTCTGATTTCTTAGCTTCTTCTAAAGCTTTAGAAACGGCAGCTAAATCGTTGTTACCATCTTTGACCCACAAGACGTTCCAGCCGTAGGCTTCGTATCTCTTGTTAACGTCTTCAGTGAAGGAGACGTTGGTGTCACCATCAATAGTGATGTGGTTGTCATCGTAGAAGGCAATCAAGTTGTTCAATTTCAAGTGACCAGCTAATGAAGAGGCTTCAGAAGAGACACCTTCTTGCAAACAACCATCACCCAAGATAACGTAGGTGAAGTTATCAGACAAGGTGAAGTCTGGCTTGTTGTATCTGGCGGCGAATTGCTTTTGAGCAATGGCTAGACCAACGGCATTGGAGATACCTTGACCTAATGGACCAGTAGTGACATCGATACCTGGGGTCTCAGCTTCTGGATGACCAGGGGTCTTTGAGCCAACTTGTCTGAAGTTTTTCAAGTCATCCAAGGTCAATGGATAGCCAAACAAGTGCAGCAAAGAGTACAACAAGGCGACGGAGTGACCGTTGGATAAGACGAATCTGTCTCTGTTAACCCAGTCTGGAGTTTCAGGAGAAAATTTGAGTTGTTTCCAGATCAAATGGGCAACTGCGGCCAAACCTAATGGGGCACCAGGATGACCAGAGTTGGCCTTGGAGACTTGGTCAACAGATAGAAGTTTGATGGTGCTGATTGCTTTTTGTTCAATGTCAGACATCTTTGCTTATTGAAGTTTGCTTTGATATGTGAGGAAGGAGAGAGTCAAGACTGTGGAAGTTTTCGTTATATACCAATTTTTTTTCTTGAATCGACTTTAACGGGAGTCTTTGCACCGGAAGAATCCCACACAGAGAGCCAGTAAAACTAAAAAAAATCCCGGTTGTGCACCTCAGGAGGTGGCAACCCTCCAGCGGACAGTGGGCGCCCAGACGGGCCCAGGTGGCAACCGCCCCCTGCCCGTGCGCCTCCCGCCCGTGCGCGTACCAGGCACGCCGACTAACGCGGCCACGAGTTCCGAGGATTGCTCATCCAGCACGTGCACCAGCACGTGAAGAAACACAAAATTCAACAAAAAAAAACAACCATTACGCAGCCCTGGTCCATGTGAAAGTCTGGCACCCTCGGAAAGAGGAAAGACGACGTTCAATTCCGAGGGCGTGAGGGGAGAGGCCTGCTGGCATTTTAAGATTAGAGTTGGGAAATTTAGAGTTGAGTTGGATTGTGGATTGATTGACACTTTGACCGGAGTTTCGCTGAAGTCCTATTATACCCCTCCACAAAGGATGCCCTCCTCCTTCACATTCAGCACCAAGGCCCACATCATTGACAGCATCCCAACAAACACGCAGCAGCTGGTGCAGGATGCAGACGGATTCCTCACTGAGATTCTGAAGACGTGGAAGAAGAACAAGACGTACAATTACAAGCTGCACAACGGGTCGAAAGAGGCTGTCACCACGTACGGCAAGACAATTGACGGCGAGTACTGGCTAGCGAGAATCAGCCAACACAATAAGAACAAACACAGTGATTTTGTCAAGCATCTGGTTGGAGAAAGAGACGCCGAGGGCAATGTGAAAGATGTTTACACTCACTCGAAAAACGAGACCAAATACATTGAAGTATTGGACAAATGGGAGCCAATCCCACTGGACTCGTATCCTGGGTTCGCGCAGCACGCGAACAAGGAGCAGTTGGAAAGGGAGTGGGTGTCTATCAAGGCGTTTTACGAGCTGGGGGCCCCACTAACGACGAGAGAGTTCAACGAATTCTTGTTTGTGCAGCCACCAGTTGCCAATGACAGCACACAGACTGGGTATGTGATCCAGCTTGTGGCTGACAAGGCGCTGGAGTCGTCGAATGTTCGAGGCTTGTACTGCAGCATTGAGCGTGTCAGGCTGTTGGAGAACGGGGAGACCGAGTGGATCATGTGCACGACGAGCGATAGCGGTGGTAATGTGCCCAAATGGCTCCAGAACTCGATGATCTCCAAGAGTGTGAGTGGAGACGTGCCTGGCTTCCTCAACTGGCTCAACGCCAACGTCGACAACTGACAACGCCAATACTGACGCCAACACTGACACAAATCTCCGAGAGTGAGCGATTTATTCCCCAGCTGAATGACTTGCGCGTAGATAGCCATGAGCATTAACTTGCACTAAATATACCGTTTTAGACTCTGCCCCTGCTCTGTAGCACATACAGTACCCAACGCCTAGCCCACGGTGCCCACAGTGCCCACGGTGGGGAGTCCCATGTTGTGACCTTCACTCACTCAATGGCACATACTTGTCCCACCCGCCTTTTTGAAAGTCCGCCGATCGTCAGTCAGCCCACATAACTATCGGCATCAGCGAGGGCTTTGCTGTGCTTTGCTTTACCACCACCACTGGCACAACTCCGATACTCTTACCCAGCAAACTGCATGACGAACCAACAACAACCACTGGACGCCTGCTACGAACACATAATGGGCTCTCTGCTGTATGTGGGTGGGTGAACCAATCCTATAAATACCATGGTCAATCGCTGCTTCTGAACCCTGTTTAACTTATCAGCATTCAATCAATCAATCAATCATCAATCATGTTAAGAACTCTACAATCTCAACTAAGATCAACCACCCAGAGACCTTCTCTATACAGAACTCTCGCATCCACGTCGATTCCAGACACTCAAAAGGCGATCATTTTCTACAAGAACAATGGCCCATTAGAGTACAAGGACATTCCAGTCCCAAAACCAAAACCAAACGAGATTCTAATCAATGTGAAGTACTCTGGTGTCTGCCACACTGATTTACACGCTTGGAAAGGTGACTGGCCACTACCAACAAAATTACCATTAGTTGGTGGTCATGAAGGTGCAGGTATCGTTGTCGCTAAGGGTTCAGAAGTTAAAAACTTTGAAATTGGTGACTATGCAGGTATCAAATGGTTGAATGGTTCATGTCAATCATGTGAATTCTGTGAAAATGCATTTGAATCGAATTGTCCCCATGCTGATTTGAGTGGTTATACCCATGATGGTTCCTTCCAACAGTATGCTACTGCTGATGCAGTTCAAGCTGCTAAGATCCCTCAAGGTACTGATCTAGCTGGTGTCTCTCCAATCCTATGTGCAGGTATCACCGTCTACAAGG
Organism: Komagataea norvegica; assembly: GCA_030567455.1. Taxonomy (NCBI): domain Eukaryota; kingdom Fungi; phylum Ascomycota; class Saccharomycetes; order Phaffomycetales; family Wickerhamomycetaceae; genus Komagataea; species Komagataea norvegica. The sequence continues at coordinate 212,641 of JAJLSD010000010.1, forward strand.
CATTGAAGAATGCAAACTTGACTGCTGGTGAATGGGTTGCTATCTCTGGTGCAGGTGGTGGTTTAGGTACTTTGGCTGTTCAATACGCTAAAGCCATGGGTTACAGAGTTCTTGGTATCGATGCTGGTGATAAGGCTGAATTGGTTAAATCTCTAGGTGCTGAAGAGTTTGTTGATTTCAAGACTTCAAAGAACGTTATTGAAGAGATTCAAGAAAAGACTAATGGTGGTCCAAAGGGTGTCATTAACGTTTCTGTCTCTGATGCAGCAATCACTCAATCAACTCAATTTGTTAAATCAACAGGTACTGTTGTCTTGGTTGGTTTACCACCAAAATCCGTTGTTCATTCTGATGTCTTTAATCATGTCATTAAATCCATCAAGATTGTTGGTTCCTATGTCGGTAACAGAGCTGATTCAAGAGAGGCTATTGAATTCTTCACTAGAGGTGCTGTTAAATCTCCAATTAAAATTGTTGGTTTGTCTGAATTACCAGAAGTTTACGAATTGATGGAACAGGGTAAGATCTTAGGTAGATATGTTGTTGATACTTCCAAATGATTTTTGAATCAACGCTAAGCTGGTCTTCTATTTAACTTAACGGTATGAGTTACATACCGCCCCCTTATTTATTTATTCATTTATTTATTTATATTCGAGACACACTACTTCAAGTTGTAATATTTTTCAGGTGACACTTTATCCAGTAGCTTGAAAACAGTTTTAGTACGCAGCACATCCAACGGAACAATCTCCTTTAATGAAGGATGTTGACATTTCACAGCAATTTTCTGACCATTCTTCAGTGTTGCGACATGGACCTGAGCTAAACTTGCAACAGCAATAGGTTCTGGGTCAACTCTACGAAGAGTTCATTGATTCCTTGACCGAGGTTTTCTTGGAACATACGATCTGTTTCAGGTATAGTTGATTCAGGGCATTGATCCTGTAACGGAATCCTGGTGTCTGTCCACGCCTTTGGTAAGAGATAGGTCATTGCAGATCTACGTTGACATAGCTTTATTTAGATTCCACCGTTGCTCTCTAGCGCCTTTAACGTTATCTTTGTGCATCTCAAATGACACTTATTCAGTGCATCTTTCTGTGCTTGCTTGTCATTTTCGTAAGAGTTCTTGGATAGAGTCTTCTTATAGCTGTAAAAGCATTTGACCGTCGCTACTGCAATGACATTTACTCTTACTAGCGTCTGCCATGTATGCTTCACTGAACCATGAAACTCATCATTGATGTGCTATAGACCAAAGGACACCAATCCAAGTGTTTCAAAGGGTAAGATCTTAGGTAGATGTGTTGTTGATACCTCTAAATGATTGAATCAAAGCTAAGCTGGTCTTCTATTTAACGGTATGAATTACATACCGCCCTTATTTATTTGATTATATTGGAGACTACTTCATGTTGTAACATTTTCCTTTCGTTTTATCAAACTAAAGAAAGAAACAAACAAACAACAAACTACATACAGACTACAGAAATCATCACAATAGCGGAAATTATCACGTAAAAAATATACCGAATCTAGCATGAAAAAGCACCCATAAACAAAAGGTCACAGAATTGAAATTAAATCCGTCCTTCCTTCCTCACATTGTAAACCTCCCCCACAATTAATTAATACAATAATTCTATACTCAAAAACTTTATTACATTCATTCCATTCATTCATTTCAAACGTCAAACTTCAACCAGTCCAAATCATCACCCATCAAAGAATCCTCCATTATTAAATCGTTATCCACAGCGTTCAAACCACCTTCATCGTGATTATTGTGCGTCATCATCAAATCAGTAAAACTGCTCTCCATCTTGTTCAAACTACTAGGATTAATAAAACTGTTCGTCTCGAGTAAATGGTTAGATGATGCAATTGGAGTCGTGCCGTATTCCTGTGGTGAATAGGATGAATTTGAATGATTGAATGGTGATGTTCCAGCAGTACTATCAAAGCTGTTCTGTGGATGGCTGTTACTATTATGATTATTATTCATGCTAAAGTTGTTAAACTTTGACTGTTTCGACATTTGCTGCTGTTGTTGTTGTTGTTGTTGGAGTTGGAGTTGACTTTGAAAATTCTGAGGAATACGCTTCTGGTTAAAAGAAGCTGCTAAATTACTAGAGCTTTGATTTAACGGTAATGAACCAGCCAATATACTTGCGTTAGAATTGATCGTATTGTTAATGTAATTTGAGGAGGCAAATGATGGAGAAATTGGTGATGGCATAGTTATTGGACTTGGGGTATTTCCTTGACCTGATACGGAACCTCCAGCATAGTGGAAATTTTGCGGTGAAAGGCCAATGTTGTTGTTATCATATGGTGAGTTCGAAGTGGAACTGGATACTGAGCTTCTATTCTTATTGATCTTTCTTGTTGCTGTTATACTTGATGATGTAGTCGTCGTAGAAGAAGTTGTCACTGAACTTGAAGGTTTTGGCAGAATTAAAACGTTTCTCAAGCGATTGTTGTTGTTGTTGTTATTGTTGTTATTATTATTATTGGCATTATTCGTAGTGATATTATTCGTGAGATTGGAGGTATTATTGCTATTATTAATGTTGTTGGTATTGATTGTTGATGTATCGATCGGAGACAATGGTGAGTTCGAGTTTGATATTGGGGTGTACATCGTGATTCCACTCTTATCCAAACTTGCCATCATTTTTTTGTCATTATTATTGTTCGCAGAAACTGATGATCTTCTAGAATTTCTCTTCTTGATCACATCTGTCTTTAAAGATAGTGGTCTCATTGTTCCATGTAATTTTTGAAATAAACCACATGCATTACACAACGTATTACCAGATGGATCCCTTCTCCACAAGGGAGTCTTTTGCGTATGACAGTTGAAACACTCAGTGCTTGAGTTTATTGAATTAGCAGGGAATTTCTTCTTTGCAAACGACGAGCCGGAAGTTGATAATAATGAGCCAGATGAATTATCTCTGGAACCAAGGGACGGTCTAGCTTTACCAATTTGTCTTGACTGCGTCACATTTTGAAAAGATGATTGGGTGGTTGGTAACGATTGTGATATTTGTTGAGTGAATGTTTGCTGCTGCTGATGCTGCTGCTGCTGCTGTTGTGGTTGTTGCTGTTGAGTTTGTGCTTGTAATGGTCTTATTGTTGAGGCAGGTGTTTCTTTTTGAGATTGTCCGGATGGTGGGGTTGAAACCTGTTGTTTGAAATCATCAAACTTAATCGTCTTCTGATTGAAGTTCAACTCCATATTATTATTAGAATCATCAATATTGAATCCCCACATCATATCAACCTTCCCATTCAACGTGGAGGTTTTATCTTGTTCCGGGCCATTGTTATCATTAACCGAAGGATTTTGAAGTTTCTCATTAATCAAACCCCTGGTCAAGTTGGAAGGAGTAACAGTAGTATTCTTAGCCTCACTTATCACATCTTCTGAACCATTTTGTTGCGATTGTGATTTTTCTTGCTGTTGTTTTATTGCAAATTCAACAGAGGTAGTTGACTCGACGCTGGACTTATTAAATTCCATCGAGGAAGGACTGAACCCGGTGGTAGGAGATTCAAGAGTGGAAACAGATCCAACACTGTTGATATTATTGGTATTTCCCTTGTCCGAAGCCAGCCTAAATCCCAACTGGACATTCTTTGACTCTTCTCGCAAATTACGATTCTCAATCCTTGGTTGCAATACCAACAGATGCTTCGCAGCACCATAGATATCCCAAATGGAAGGGTTCTTAGCGTTGTTCAAGTCCCTGCTAGACTGTCCCTGATGATGGTTTGAGTCAGCCATGTGTGGAAAGCAGTGTTTTTGTGAAGGGTGGGATATATGTCCTGTTCACTAGCGTGATGATGGATGAGGTGATTATTACAGTGCCAGGAATAGAGGGAACAAAAAACAGGAAATTTTGAGATCAGAGAGCAGGTATTTGAAGCTGCAAGGTATATCTTCACAAGGAGTGTTTGCGTGGGTGTCAAGCGTATGTGTAGCAGGTTCAAAATGAGCTTCCTGTCCGTGACTATGACTCAGTAGCGTTGTTGGAAGTACTTCTTTTCTTTCAAAACTGTTTTTTTTTTTTTTCGTTTTATTAATTTATTCTCTTGGTTGGCGAAGTGAAAATCCCAACGCAATTCCCGCATTCGGCGAAATTGGCGGGAGAATCGCACGACGATTTTTTTTTACCGGGGTTTCAGTTACTTGTAGTAGAACAAAGACTGAAACTTAGAGATTCTACGAGCCAGTCAGAGTTGAGGCGTAGTATTATGTATACGAGTGTCAGGAGGGTTTGCCTGCGATGTTTCAAGTCGTTAGAAGTGTCAGTATAGTGATATAGAAATTTTAACAAGGGATTATTCGGCCATCATCGAAAGGTTCGAGTTTTCGTAACCGGTTGGTTCATTACTGAATTATATTAATATTAGTTAGCCTTTAGAGTTTGATCTGCATGTTCAACGCTGGCAGTTGGTGAAATCTTACGCTGCGATATTTATGGAGATAAGCCGTGGGGCCGACAGTGGATGGTCCTAAATGTCCTTATACAATCGCAAGGATGTTCGCTAGTTGGGAATGTTGGGGGTAATAATTTACCCATGTTAAATCCCTTTTGAACGGGATCCGTTATTAGCTAGCTCCTCTCTGAATCTCGATTCAAAAAAATTGCACCCTGAAAAAAAAAAAACAGTTGTACCTACCTGTGCCTCGATAGATCATTGCTAGGGGTACGCAATGACGCAGTAATGCAAAAAACCCATAATAATGATGCACCGTTGCAAACACCGACTTATTCATGGAAGTTGGAAGTTGGGAAATTGGCAAAAATGACACCATCCTGCCTCTAGACTTACATAAACATCTGCTTCGTAAAACGCATTCAATTACAGGACGTATCTGAAAAATTCTGACATTAACTATAAACTAAAATAAAGTGAAACAAAAACAAAATAAAATAAAATAAAGAAGAGATACAAAGTCATCAAAGTAGTATCCAAGGGAGAATATAAAAATGATCATGATTTCATTAAAGGGAAAAAGACAAACCATATGTACATCAACAAAAAAAAAGGAATAAAACTTCAAAAACAACTAAAATGGGAGGTGGGGGAGAAAAAAAAAATGAGAGTAAAATTCTAATGTCTTTCTTTTAATGGTTGGCTAACTTCTTGTTGGGTTTCAACAGTTCGAAACTACACAACAATCCATTATCAACACTCATCACAGCACCCCAATTATTGAATTCACCACAATAATTAGGAGCTGAAAACACAGTAACTAACTTCTTCTTTGCAAAGAACTCGTATCCATCTTCAACAACCATATGACCTCTAATAATTAGATCGAAATTGAACTTCTTGTTGAAATTGTCCACGATTTTTTTACCAAAGCAGAAAGATACACCACGATCACTTTCTGACCATTCGTTTAAGGATGCGTCTGGATCAGACCATAGTAAATCCGCAAGTAATCCACTTTCTGGGATATCTGTAGGTCTATGAATGTTTTCAATCTGTTCCATGTTCTTCAAGTTTGGTGATAATCCACCATGGACACAAAAGATCTTCTCATTAATGATACCTGCAATTGGTAAAGTGTTGAAGACATCAACGAACAGTTTCCAACATTTGACGTTAAGACGTCTTTTACATTCATCGTAAAATCCATAAATTTTAGAAATGTTGGAACTCTCATGATTACCTCTCAACATGAAAACGTTCTCTGGGTATTTGATCTTGAAGCAAAACAATAGTAAAATCGTCTCTAACGACTGTTTACCACGATCCACGTAATCACCAAGGAATAAATAGCTTGAATGTGGAGGCAACCCTGACAATTTCAATATTCTCAACAAATCGTTGAACTGTCCATGAATATCACCGACAACTTTAACAGGTGCCTGTAATTTCAACAAACTTGGTTGATTTAAAAAAATCTCACGAGCTTTTGAACAGATTATTGAAATTTCCTTTGGCGAGACAATGAATTCCGATGATGATAAATGAGAATTAACAGGTGAATTCTTACCGTGCAAGACAGGAGACGGTGGTGAGTTCAGAGACAATAATCTATCAATGATGGAATCAATATCAAATGCGTTTGTCTTCTTTTGCTTGAGTGTCTTTTGCTTGATATCTTCCTCAATGATAGGAGGTAGACTATTGATCGGCGGCGAGATGCTCAATGAAGAGTTGGAGGACGAGTTGATAGTGAACAGGTCACTGAATGAGCTAGACACCTCATCCAGGTTCCCATTGACTGAAGTCGGAGCGATCGAAGTAACTGGACGACTTGGACTTGGTGCTCCAATCGGGCGGGCTTGAGTCACCTTGGATGGACTCTCCGCATTATCGTATTTCTTCGACCTGTTGTTGTTGTTGAAAACTTCAACAGGAGAGGAACCTAACGCCTTAGCAACCGATAAGTTGATTTCTAAATCGAACGAGTCATTTGCTGCAGTGTCATCGAAGTCGCTGAAGTAGGTGAAGTGGGGATTACTAATTGGTATCCTTTCTTGTATTCTCTTTTGATTGTATTTGGGAGTACTGCCATTCTTGTTGTTGTTATTGTTGTTATTGTTGTTATTGTTGTTATTGTTGTTGTTGTCATGGGTATGGCTTTTTAAGTGGGTGCGAGTGGCACCGGTTGACTGATTATTTGATAAGGAAGGAAACTTCCTATCATCTGGTTCAGGCTCAGAGGCGGGTGTTGACGTTGAGGTTGTTGTGTTTAGACTGTTAGCGGTGTGGGTATTGGGGCTGGCATTATTATTGGACTTCGAGGGGCTGTTTCCCATAACTTGGCTATGTAGTGCGTTGAGAGTGAGAGGTGGGAACGTGGGCAGGAGGAGATGGTAGACTGGTTCTTTTGTGGAAGTGAAAGGGGAAGCGAAGGTGGAAACTACTGAGAATTTGCCAGGTTTTTTTTCTGATTCGCGAAAACGCGAAAAGGCGAAGTTCGGCTTTACAAGACAAGCAAATCTACAAAAATAAAGGGGAAGTTCCGAGGGGGCCTGCACGTGCCTTCATCCTGAGTTCCGGCTCCCTTTTACACAAAGAGGAAAACACAGAGGCATTTTTTTTGGTTAAATTAACTAAGTAAGTAGTAGTAGGCCATCCATTATAGCTCATTAATTGGCACCATGTCTCTTGCAGAATTCGACGAGATCGACTTCTCACACACAACCACGAAGCTAGATGCTCCTTCGAACTATCTGTTGAGAAAAGCACGCAGGAACCCTAGCGGGATCCACGATTTAAGAAGCTCGTATCGCAGTGCTACAGTATACGTTGGTAATCTTTCGTTTTATACCACAGAGGAACAGATATATGAGTTGTTCTCCAAGGTCGGGCTGGTCAAGGAGATTATAATGGGGTTGGACAGATATAACTACACGCCATGTGGGTTTTGCTTTATTATTTTTTTCAATACGCTGGATTCGGTCAACGCTGTCAAATTTCTTAACGGTACGAAGCTCGATGACAGAGTGTTGCAAATCGATCTAGACCCAGGGTTCAGAGAGGGAAGACAGTTCGGGAGAGGTATGTACGGTGGTCAAGTTCGTGATGAGTTGAGATTTGAATATGATGGTGCAAGAGGAGGGTATGGTAAGCAAGCCTGGGAGGAGCAAGCAGTTCCAGGAGGGTTACAACCTGAGAGACAGGATAATAATGCCAGATTTGGTGCAAGAAGAGTGGATAGAGAGAATGCTGAAAATAGAGAAACAGTTGAACATGAGCCAGTGGATTTGAAGAATGATGAAAATAATAATGACGGTGAAGATGTGGAGATGAGAGATGACTCCGGTGTCACGAAGGAGAACATAGCTTGAGATGTATAATTGTTAATGCCCTTTTATTCTAAGATTAGGATTGTAGATGTCTACACGAGTTCTTTTTTTTATTGATGGCGTTCTTTTAGGTTCAGTTCATATAGGAGACTAAACTTAACTAAACTAAACTAAACTAAACTATATTACAAGACACTGTCTAGTAATTACAAAACAGATTGATCAAGACGGATCAACGGGGAGACACACAGAACACAAACACAAACCAAATGATCATTATTTTAACAGAAAAACAGACGAAAAGTCAAATGACGGGGAGGGGGGAGGAGGGAGGAGGGAGAACAAAAAAGTCATTATATTCTATCGATCAATCTTTTCTTCTTGATTGGTTGCCCGTTATTCCCACTCAACTTTGAGAATATTCTTCTTCTTCTCTTATTAATAAACCAGTTGCTCAACTGGACATTACTTAACCCGGTTCTTTCTAACAACAACCTCTTTTGTGAATGATTAGGGTATGGATTATCCATATTGTTCAAAATCCAGTCGTTCAATATTTCAATCGTCTCTCTTGGCAAATTAGTCCTTTTCTTACTTCCAAAATTGGACCCGTCTAGAGATATAGCGGAAGAAGACGTTGGAGTGTTTGAGCCACTTTGAAGAGATGAGTCCATTGAATCAACGGACGAAGTTCTCGACAACGTGCTGCCTTGTTGTCCAGGATATGGTGTTGGTTGGATCTCTTTGTTCAAGGAGTCCTTCATCTGTGAGCGGGAAGAACGTTGTTTGCCATTCAAGATATTCTCAGATGGATCCTCGCTTTTGAATGTCAACTCACCATTCATAGAAGACTGGACAAAGACTCGGGATGATTCTGATTGGAACTGAACTTGTGTTGTTGACTGGAAGCTGCTGCTGCCACTGCTAGGTGGTCCAGACTGATAGGGATATGCATACTGTGAATGTTGATGTGTTGATGGTGAGAAGGATGGGGTGGCATTTCTCGATGGGTCTGGTGTCTGTATTCCATCTTTCGCACTTGCCAACGGGGTGGAGATCGAGTCCTGTCGTTGGGTGAGTTCCAATAGTAGTTGTGAATCACTTAATTTTTGCTGGTTTTGATAGCTCTCGATCTTCTCAAGAACAATGTCTATTGAAGGCAAGGAGACTTTTGAACTGTCATCGCCCGAGTTCATTCCGGCCAGTGTTTCAGTTGAAGAGTCGTTGATGCTAGAGCTTTTGGAAGATGCCGAGCCCAGCGGCGATATACCGTCAGTGGATATATCCATTCCAGGGTTGACAGTTGTTGTTGTTGCTGTTGTTGTTGACATCATTTTGTGTCTGATGAAGTGTTGGGCAAAAAACTATATCTTAGAAGTGGGAACTTGAAAGCCAGATTTGGGCGACAGAAACAACAGAAGGAGCCAGGGACCTGAGCGAATGAGTGGAAGGAGAGGCTATGGCTGGGGTGGTTCTGCGAATGAGACGGGTGGGGTGAAGTGAAGTGGAGGGGCACTGCCAGTACGTCCAGGCACAAGACTGGGGGGATGGGGGATGTGAAATGTGGTGTCGTCGAAGGCTTTGGGACGTTGGAAAACTGGGAAAAACTCAAGGAAAAAATTGTGTCAGAAAAAATTGTGTCGAAAATCGAAAATCGAAGAAAAAAAAAGTGATTTTTCCAAATCTCGATAATTTTCTGTGCGTTTTTTTTGGTGCCAAATTTTTCAAATTTCCTTTTTTTTCATTCGACGATTTGTGTCACTCCGATGGACGTCAGTAGTGCTTTCTAGATATACTTGTAGATTTGTATGTGTTTCAGTGCGACGTACACATCTACAACCAGTCGATGTTCTTACCGCTTCTCACACAGCTGTAGTAGTTCCCCTTTGTCTCTTGCTATGGATGTATGCATCCCTCTTTGCAACCAACCACCAGGAATTGTGTCAAAAGCTTGCGATCTCGCTTGTCGACCGACCGACCGGAGTTTCCTCCAATGAAAACACAGAAAGGGGCACTTTTTCCTTTTTTATTTTTTGGCGCAAACGCTAAACGGCTTTCGCCAATTAGTGGCGTTTTCGCCACTTCCCGAAAAGGAAGCGACAAGCTTTGCTTAGGAAAACAAGACTACTATAACTGTCATGTTATGTCATAGGATCATTGCAGGGTATGTCAGACAACAGTGTACGGGATGAGGTCAGACAGGCCTGGCTGAAGAAACAGGAGGCATCTAATAAGAGGAAACGTGAGAGTGAGAGTGAGAGTGAGGCTGATCATGAAGACAACGTCATATCACTTCTATCTGACGATGATGAGGTGGTTGAAGTAAAGAGAACGACGACAATTCGTGAACCAACTCGCACAGAAGTCATAGCTGAGCCTAAGCTAAACCAGAATCTGCAGAATCTGGCGCCATTCAAGCCATTGCACAACCCAACTTACGATGTATCGAAATTGTCAAACTCCATGACTATGAACGACCTGCTCGGTTCCCCAGATTTATCCAAATCATACCTTTTCAGCTTTCAGTATTCATTACCTTTCATACTGCAAACAGTCAAGTCAAAACATACCCCAATAACGTTAGTTTATCAAAGGGGCACGGTCCAAGATTACTTGTGGAAGACGGATTATAACCTTAACTTGATTGAAGTTGAGATGAAACCATTTAGTTCTCATCATCCGAAATTAATCATCAATTTCTATGACAATGATACATACCTTAAAGTCTTCATGATATCTGCCAACCTGACGGAATTAGAGTTTGCCCTTAACAACCAAATTGTGTGGGAATCACCTAAATTACACCTGAATGCCAACTCTATTTCGACACCGTTCAAAGAGAAAATGCTCGATTGGATTAAAAGCTATGGCAAACCTCAACTGAACAATCAATTAGTCTCTCAGCTGGAACAGTATGATTTTAGTGGTATCATTGGTGATTTTGTCAGCTCCTCCGCTGGGAGTTACCATTCTAAGTTTGGTTTTTACTCATTGTATGATGCATTGAAGGAGAAAAAACTTCTCCCACAGGATTATTCAACCAAGACTCAATTACTATATCAATCATCATCTGTTGGTGCAGCGTTTTCACACACTAAAGAAGGGGCCGCTAATACGTTCAGTCATTTACTGTTCCCGTTATGTATGGGTAAATCGTTCCCCATACCTAATGGTCCAGAATCCCTTAGAAATCTACAAAGGGAGACTAATACTGAGTTATTTGTGATATTTCCATCACTGAACGATGTCAAATCATCTATGTTCGGATTTGATTCAGGTGGATGGTCACACTATAACCCTTATTCGAAAAATGGATCTATTCAACACAAGACAATTCTTTCAACTATCTTGCACAAGAGTTATAGTAATCAAAGAAAAACCAACTCTAGTCATACAAAGTTCCTCATTTTATCGAAAGATGGGTTCAAGACATTAGAATGGGTTCTCTTTACTAGTGCAAATTTGTCACAGTCAGCCTGGGGTAAACCAAAGTTCAAAAAAAAGCATTCCGTCGAACAGGAAAATATCAATATTTCGAATTATGAAACTGGGATATTGATATCGAGGAATCATTACCCTAAAAGTGCGAATATAAAGTTAGTTCCTGTTGCAATTGGCGAAAAGAAGTTGTTGAGAGATAATGAGATCCCAATCGAGTTGCCATTCAACTTACCACCTGAGAAGTATGCGACCAATGACGAACCTTGGTGTCTTACAAAAGATTATAAGGAACCTGATTCTCGTGGGGTAAGGCAAATGTATGAATAATTACTGAAGTTAAGGCTACATTTTTTTTTGGAAAGCAACTCGTTCTAGATATTTCTGTGAATTTGTAAATCTTTTAAACTGCATTTACTCTCTTATTGAAGCAATTGTCATCACTTTTAAGAATTGATCCTGAATCAGGAAAAGTGTATTCACCACTATCTTGATTGAATTTTTCGTTCCAGATCTGGTAACTCTTTAAATCCCATAGTCTGTATTCCGGTCTTAACCAGACTAACAGAGCGCATGATAGGAAAATTGGTAGCGGATCAACAAGATAATAGGCAGCTTGACTGTTAGTAAGAACACCACCATCTTGACCTTCAGCAAATCCAGCAATTCTAAGAATACATCTAACAATAATCAACGACATGCTCACGACTAGTAAGATTGCAAATTTCTTCCACTTGAAAAACTTTGAGTTTAACTCATTCGAATCGACAGATAGTGATATTTTTGTAGGATTTCTTTCAATTAGGATCAAGAATCTGATTGCAACAACAACAAATAACATAAAGAAGAAGATCTGCATACCGAAACCTGCAATTCCTAAAATAAAACCAGTATTTCTTCCTCCCTCTCTTGTCATCAAACCACCACCACCTGCTTGAACCAAGAAACTGACAACATCACCAATCACAAAAAAGACTGTCAAGATTCTAGTTGGGATCAAAGAGTAATGTTCAGCATGTAAAAACTTCTCGACCCTGTTGAACATCATGAAAATCCCAGCAGAGATTATCGATGGTGCCAGTAAGGTAAAAAATTCCATCAGGATGTAAATTCCTAACTTTCTTTCTGTGCTGTTGATAACCACAATTCTGACTGCATAACCAGCAACTTCAAAGAGCATACCTAGACCGATTGGGATTAATGAAAATGTTATGGTTCTACTAGCTTGTTTCATCTCCGATTCAAGCTTGAAGTCAAAGTTGGATATATCACGCTGATCAACGACTTGTAGAAATTTGAACTCTTTGTTGAACGTTCTCTTGTAAAGAATAAAATCAACAATCTGTAGCACAAGCAAGATTGTGAATGCAGCTATAAAGACGACACATGGAACAATGGACGCATCGTAATCGAAAAAACTGTTTGAATTTGACGAGGACATCTTCCTTACTTAAATATGATTGTGTTGATTATAAGGAAGGCTACATGATTAAATCATTCGAGAGTAAGACAGAGGTACTGTTAGCTTTTATATAGCTCTCGTGGTTTTTGATGAGTTCTATTGCTTGTTCATAATTTAAGCTGCGGCCGGCAGGCGCAGTTTTTGGCTTCCAATTTTTTGGTGATAATTCAAGCTGCGCCAGGCTAACAGGCGCATGGTAAAAGTCCGGAAACATGTAGCCAGTCCGCTAATCTTTACGTAAGAGGGGTTCAGGAGCTGCAGGGTTTGGTGGAGGTAATTAAAAGGTTTAAAATTAGCTACCCCCAAGTACCCCCTTCGAAAGAGCATTAGGCAAGTAAGAAAGGAATCAGAAGAAAGTAGTAAAGCATGTAGAGGATTCGATAGTCGGATAAATACAAAGAATACAATACAAGCTAATTAGCCCCTAGAAAAAATAAACTAATTAGCTAACTTTTAGCGTCTGAAGTGGCAGTGACTGTGACTTGGCATTTTGTTAGATCTAAGGATTGACAGTTTCTGCTATGAGTGAGAATCTGAGCCTCAGTTGTCCAACAATATCAAACATACCTAGAGTCAAGATCCAAGAGTCGAGAGCTATGACCCAAGACCCAAGAGCCTAATAGGAAAATTATCGGAGAATCAATGTCCCAGAATGCTGGTTTTTCCAGTGAGGCTTGTTTGACCGCTAGGTTCATTTAAGTTATCCAATCCATATGGTTCAAAGATACTGCAGAAGTAAGCCACATAACAAAATATAATGTATCGACAAGTAGAGAGCTAAAAAAAAAACACTGCCCATGGTACATCTCTTTCTTTAGGGGCTCTAGCATTATATTATATTCCAATACGGAGTCCTGACTACGAATCCAGAAAAGTTTTATTACCCCAACAGTGGGATTGAATCTAATGGCCCTCGAACTTACTTCAATGACCATGTGGGTAAAAGGAGCAACACCTACGCTGGTTGACCCAATAGTTGATTAGCTGGTCAGACAGAGTATCCATACATGGAATGTTGAAGCCCGTTGATCAAGCGTTACGTGTTGATGCTCTCTACATGAAGAAAAATCACTACTCACAGAATGCTGCCATCGCATCTTATTCCAACCAAATCCTACTTAATTGGTTCGCCAGTCGAATGTAGATTGACCCAGGAGTCAGATTTCAAAATCTACGGATAACTTAAAATAGATGCAATACTGTCTCTGCAAGAAGGACGCAAGACGAACGCTTGCACTGCTGAATGGTGTAAACCCTGCAAACCATAATTAAATAATTACATCATCCTGGCCCAAAACAGTAATTTCCCTTCTCGGAAAATATCAACATGAAAATCACAATCCGCGTTTCGCCGATTGGCGGAACACATATTTTGTGGGAACACAAAAAAAAAAAGTACCGTTTGACTCAATTGCAACACTCTAAACCCTCAAAGAAATCCGTACCAGACGTGTTCGTATAGACTCTTGTCTCATCCAAGCTAAGCTACTGCCATCAGAGCCACTATGTCGTGTGATATTCGGTGGGATTCCGTTGAGAACCAACATTTTCAACGATGGACGAAAGAGCTTCTATATGACTCTTTGAATTCTGGAAAGCGACCACATATTTTATCATCAGAGATACAGATAAAGGATTTGGCGTTTGGCTCAAGCTCCCCTAAGATCGAAGTGTTGGAGATTGGTGATTTAGCTAATGATAAATTCAGGGGTATTTTCAAATTGAAGTACGATGGCGACGCCCAGATCACCTTGAGTACCTCCATTCAAGCGAATTTGTTGAATATCTATGAGAAGAGTACACAAGAATTAGGTGGGGATTTCGCTTTGCCAAAGTTTAAGTTGAGTTCTCAACCCTTTTCGATGCCGTTGTTTGTTAATCTTTCAAACATCAGACTTTCCGGGATCATCATTGTCGTTTTCTCAAAGACGAAAGGGTTAACTCTTGTTTTCAAAAATGATCCATTGGAGGGAATAAAAGTGAGCTCAAGTTTTGATAACGTTCAAGTGATTGAGAAATTTTTACAACAGAAGATTGAACATCAGATTAGAGATTTATTCAGAGATATTTTACCAAGCGTCTTGCATAAAGTCTCACAAAAATGGACCACTGCCAATTTGATTAATGAGTTACATTCAAAGTTGAATGATAGTCACGCTGAAAAGGTGGAAAAGCTTTCGATTTTTGAGATAAACCCATCAGAACCTGAAATATCACCTGCCAATATGTTGAAACTGTCGACATTAAATACTTCTCGACAATCGTTAACGCTATCTGTTCCGCCTTTCCATGATGTCATTGAAAGATGTACGATGAGCAAACATGAGAACAACGTGATTAAGTTGAATGGTAACAGCAAGAATTCTAAAACGATACCAATTGAGATCTTGACAAGAAATAAGGGAAGTAAATTAGATGAGACTTTGGCCCAAATCACTAAGATTCAATCAAAGGTCTATTCTAATGAAAACTCCAAAAATAAAGTGAAAAGAAGACGTATTAAACTGTCCCCAGCAAAGAAGAGTTACGAGCCAGAATCTATGAGCAGCGACTCCACTGTCGTTGGCGAAGATGAACCTAAGCATTTGATGGAGCCTATTAGTGAAGAAAGCCAACCACTAACCAGTGAAATACGGAACGAAATTATGTCTTCTGACCCTGTGAAACTACCACCAAGATCTCCAGAATTAGTTTCTAGATTCAATCAAATTCCCCAGAGACCTAAAATATCACATAGGATCTCGGTATCATCTCCTCAACCCTTAATATTCGAAAAGTTCCCTGCTTTGAACACGCCGTTGAATTCATTGAATTCATTGAAATCAGCAGAATACTTCCATCACCATCCTACGAGGGCACACTCTCCAAGAAGATCACAGAGTAATCTCTTGAGTGTGGGACTCGGTAATTCGTGGATGGAGGCACCACCTCCATACTATTGAAACGGATTGCCACTCTTCCATCGTATGGCTTCTACCTTTCACGAATCTTATGAATACATATTTATTTATTGCTATCAAACCCTGTTTATGTAGAAATGTAGTGAGCAGCCTCTCTTGTCACAATTGTGTCAAAAGTTCTATAACCCCACGCTTCCCCCGGTTAAATTAAAAAAGCTTCGCCTAATTCAAAAAAATTCTCGACAGAACTTTCGCTTATTTCAGTTGAAAGGGGAGTTGGAAATTTATCATAACGCATTGCAGAGATGAGCCCTATCACTAATTCATCCTTGATACACAGTCCTACTGTTTCAACTCTATAGATCCCATAACAGAAGCAAATAGACATATATAGAATGGGAAAGACAGAGGATATCGAACTGCAGGAGAACCTACTTTCCTCCTATGAGGAAGACGAAGCGGCCCCACCACCGTCTCCTCCTCCGAAGAACCTACCACCATCCTCATCGCACGAAACAATATACAAGGGAACCACGCTGAAGATATTTCCTAAGCAGTGGCGACACTCACTCGTTGTCAAATTCCAGATCCTGCTGTCGTTTTACATGCTGACTATTGTTGGTATCGCTGATCAGACTGTCGGAACGTTGATGCCAACGCTGATCAAACATTATGACACAAGTCAAACGGTGGTGACTATTCTGTTTATTTTGCAATTTGCAGGATACTCATCAAGTGCACTGTCTAATGGGAAACTGCATACTATGTTTGGTAGAAGGGGTGTTATTAATGGCGGGATCCTATGCCTGAGTTTGTCATTCTTAGTGAACTCAACTGAGCCAAAGTTGTGGATCTATATAGTGGCGCATTACCTTTATGGGCTAGGTATCGGGCTCATTGATAGTTGTATGAACGTGTTGTTGAGTTCGTTGGAGGATTCTAACGAATTAATGGGGTTCATGCATGGATGTTACGGATTAGGTAGCATGATTGGCCCGCCTATGGTTTCACTTATCTTGGACTCAGGGCATGGATTTGGGCTGCATTATCTGATACTGTTTGTGCTGGGATCAGTGGGTGTGTGTTCAGGTATCTGGTTGTTCAAGCATGATACTACTTTGAAATATGAATATGAAATGAGCATTTCTGATGATGATAATGATGAGGACGGTGATAAAGACGATGAAGAGTACAAAGAATTCGGATTTATGGACTTGATCCGTGATAAGCTGGTTTTATCTTTTTCTCTATATGTTTTCCTTTATGTCGGTACGGAGATTTCCTTTGGATCTTGGTTTTTGTCGTATTTGGTTCATATCAAGAATTTGAAGGAGCTGGAAGCTTCATATATAGTGTCCTGGTTCTGGATTGGGTTGACCATTGGGCGTATGCTGCTTGGGTTTGTCACGAAGAAGTTCAAAAATGAATACCGTGCAAACCTATACTATTCATTCATCTCATTGATCTCCTTCACAGTTTATTCAATATTCACATCAGCTGCAACGAATGATTTTTCTAATATGAGCGGGCTAGTCAAGGTTACTAATATTATCCTTGTTGTGAATGCAGGTGTCTTCATTGGTCCGTTATTCCCCACTGCTAATGTTTGTCTAATGAAAATAATACCTTCAAAACTTCATGTTACTGCCGTGGGTATAATTACGAGTATTGGCGGGACAGGATCAGCAATCTTACCATTCACTGTTGGAGTGTTGGTCGAACTCACGAGTTTCAGCTTTTTACCTTTTTATGTTACTTTGATCATTGCAGGTTATTGTTTCCTTTGGTTAAACATTCCTAAAAAGGCAGGGTCCTCAGTGAAATATGATTTCTGAGGTCACCACTGTACTAATATATAACAATCGCTACAAGAAATTTTTTACAGATCAACGGACGTGTTACTATGAGCTGTTGATTTTAATATCACAACGACGTATATAAAACCCAATACGTTTTGCTTCTATCTCAAATTATCGCAAGAAGGAAGGAATTCCGTCCGTCATACGTTAAAATTCACCTTCTGCACCTGCCATTCTTCGCTTGTAAAGTTCTTCTGCGTGAACGCATGGATTCCAGCGATCTCCTGCTTCAGTAATGTGTTGATAAGTCTTGATCTCGCCAGTTTATTCTTTCCTTGGAATTCGTCACTGACTATTATCACAGCAAATGCCTGTCCACAACCACCGGACATATCTTCCACATAGACATGCTGCGATGGGATACGGGCGAATATTATCTCCTGTAGTTGATCGGTTGTTAGGGACATTGTGATATACCGGGTAGATGCGTGGTTTAAATGCGGAAGGGTATCAGACAACGGCGTATCGAGGCGTGATCTGAATGTAGGATAGACACTCAAAAGAAGGCTGTCGTTATTCGGTTTTTTGAAGAATTTTAGCCGTGGTCACGTGCTTTTTCTTGATCTTTTAGATAATGAATGTTCGCCGACGCGAGAAGGAAGGAAAGAAGGCATGTCAAAGAGTATGGCAGTTCCATTATCTAGTGTTATTGAAGCTCCAGATAGTGGCAGGGCAGATGTGCCAATATCCGATCCTGGTGTTCTCCCATCGCATCTCTCTCCCTGATAAGGCCCTAATTTCGTATTGGGCGCGCCAAATCTCCGTGCGCATTTACCCGAGAGGGCCAGACTACGTACTTTTTTTTGTGTGACTTGACCAGACTTGATATAATAATACAGTTGACTATGTGGGCTATATTCTATTTTTTCATACCAGCAATTTCCCTAATGACCTTGGTACTTATCCCTTGCATCTCCTGTAGCTCCTTTTTCCTCTCTTGTGGCTTATTATCCATCTCCAGATATTATGGCCCACCATTAGATTTACCATATAAAGTCATCAGTAGCGATATTTTATATGCGATGTCTCTTTTGGGTACCATTGGTATCAGTATCTTCAGTGGGGAGCCCATATCTTATGGGTTTTTGTCATCCTGCATAGAAGCATTTCCCCCTTTCCGTTGAGGTACATTATCTTTTGAAGACACTTGGATATTATTGGTGGATGATTTGCGGAGCTATCTCTTTTGAAGATTCTTGCGCTTTCTCTAAATTGGTCTTCAGTGGTACTATCTGATGCAGCTGCATGGATTGTGGGTTTTAAGGTTTCAGGAGAATCTTTTGGAGTTTCTTGATTTTCCTTTCGATAAGTCGGCTGCATAAGCCACCGTATCGGGCCTCTGAACATTTGAGAGAGCGTTTGAGTCCTTAAAAATGAAACTGTCTCTTTGACAGTCATGACTGTACGCACTGAACTAGAACCAGTCCCTTTTCCATAACGAATGTCTTGGGGTGATTGAGATCGATCCAAGTGTTGTTGATGGAGCAAGAATAGTCATTTAAGATCTCATATCGAGTCTTGTTCTAATATATCCTCTTTGACAATCCTGGGGCTTAGCATTTAGTCAGAACTCTTCAATTCAACTCGTGACAACCAAGCCATCTCCTTCACTGTAATGTTGATTTGAGTCTGAAATTCTTGCCATTTTTTTCAGAGTCAAATATTTTGCCAGCTTTCAAAACCATTTCTAATTTCTTCAATCATTCTTTGCGTGTCATTGATACGCAAATCACGAGAGCATACTTCTTCAACACTCAATAATCTCATCTTTTGGCTTTTATTGGATTTCACTGCACTCGCATAGTCCTGCATGCGGAAGATTTTCAACTCTCTCAATTCATGCGAAGTTGAGGAACTTAGCGTTGGGATTGTGTTCGGTCCCAAGAATTATCAATATTTGGTTCAAAGGAGGCCCACTAACCTTGAAGATATTGATTGAGGATACTCAGCCAACATAGGAATTTCAATTTGTGTCTCGCCTTGAAAATGAGTATTATAATTGTTGCGAATAATATCCATCAATATCCAGTGCTCCCTGTTCTTCACAGTGAATCTACCTACCAATTAGAGTCTGCACTACCATAGACATCAAAAAACGGGCTGATCAACTTTCTTCCCAGCAGCTGATCTCTCGTCTCGGGTCCTTAGTTTTTTTGTTTTTGGCCGTATTTTGAACGTCTGGCTGGTTGTTTAGCATTTGAGCTTGATTGATACCGAGTCTGAGGTAATAGCTGGTTGTTGTACGATCAGGGTTGCCTTCTTTTCAACTCTTCAGATACTGATGGTAAAGCTATACCATTGAATCGACTCCTCTGTTAACTTAACCAATCCTGGTTTTTCTTTCAGATTTTCATTTCTGGATATACGATGTTGAGTTTGGGGTGGGCCTGTCAGCAAACTTTACTTCCAGCCTTATAGCTTCCTGGAACGCGCTGAATCTCCTTTACGAGATTCTTCTTTAGCCGCATTGAACTGTGGTAAGGCTTTTGAGAGTAGCTTCTTTTTTTGTGTTTTTGCGAACTCAGCTGTTGATATCATCTAGACTTCCCGATAGATGAGAGACCGGACCACCAGCTCGTGATTGTTTCTGAACATTATTCTCACTAGATGGTACATTAGCCAGCTCAGACGATTGTCCTTCCTCATTCAACTGATGTTGTTTCTGGTGATTTTCGCTGATCTACAGGAACATTATCTATCCAGCATTTGTTCCTGATCAACTGAACATCCACACCATCATTCACAGGTTTGTTTTCATTTGTAGCAATTGGTACCTTCTTTAATGACGAATAATTAGATCTAGCCCAAGAAGACCAAGACAATGCAGCAGATTCTCACTAGGTTGATCCTTCGGAGGATGGATGCCCAAATATTGGTGCTTTTTCTCAGTTAAAATCTAGCTTTGGAAGCTTGTAATTTCGATATGTATTGGCTAGTACCTTTTACTTAATATACTATCATCATCAACATCTCTGGGCTCTTCTTCGTGGCTTACTTGGAGTTTCCGATCGATGGGGCCTCTGATTTTCTTGTCTTTTAATTTCAATTTTTAATGCCTTTGAACCTTTATCTGGATTACTCTTCTCCATAAAAAATGGGCGTTATGACCTGAGTGGGGAAAGCGACCGGGGAAAGGGACCAGCTGGGTCATTTGGTGCAGGAATTGGCACCTACGAAGGCCACCGATAACATAACAGCATCTTGTGGTACTAAGGGAATGATTGAAAGGGTAGCTGGGATTATTACGTAACTTTTCTTCGGAATCAAATAACAAACTCTTCGATTTTATTCTTTCCAAGTGACGATGAGACTCCACAACCAGCAGCCAAATCACACGGAATGAGTGTCAAGAGAGCAGTCACCACGATTCAGAAGCTTTACCCAGTTGCTTACTCAGAAACAGCATGGGACAACACAGGGCTGCTACTGGACTCGACTAGTGTTGGGAGAGTTGATTCCACGCGATTACGTATATTGCTCACTATTGATCTAACGCAGCGTGTTGTTCAAGAAGCTATAGCTTCCAGTGTGGGGCTCATTATCGCATACCATCCATTCCTGTTCAAAAAATTTAACAAGATTGAACCATCAGTGATCCCACAACACGATTCGTTGATTAAATTGATCAAGGCTGGCATTTCTGTCTACTCACCACACACTGCGGTGGATTCCGTAAGATATGGAGTCAATGACTGGTTGATTGAAGGTGTTAGTGACAAGAGTAATGTTAGTGATATCGAGATCATTTCTCCAAACAAGACGAATGCTGAAGTCGGTACCGGTAGGGTTGTCTCATTGAGAGAAAGCATCAAGTTGGATAATCTTTTGAACGGATTGAAGAAACATTTGGGCGTGGAAAATCTATTGATCGGATCAACTAGAAAGAACTATGCTGCGGTAAATGTTAAGAAAGTTGCGATCTGTGCTGGGTCCGGTAGTGGAGTGTTCAGCCAAATACAGGATGATGACGTTGATGTCTATCTTACTGGAGAACTCTCGCATCATGAAGGGTTAGCATTGAAGGAAGTTGGTAAGGTTGTTATTTTAGCTAACCATAGTAATACAGAAAGAGGGTACTTGGTTAGAATGAAGGAGCTGCTAGAAGCTGAGATTAAAGACGCTGACTTTATTATCAGCAAGGAAGACGAGGATACGTATGACTTCATTTAGAGTACAGATTTAATTAATTTCGAAGGTATTCTGTATTCTGTATTATGTATTTGTACAGCTGTCAGTAGCTGTCAGTCAGAAAATGTACGAAGGCTGTAAAAGTAAACTGAAAGTAAAAAGTAGCTCCAAGAAGGGCGGTCTGAGCGAGTGAGATTTGGGTTATCGAGTGGCACGCGACTCATGAGTGCCCAATGAATCGATTAACTCTTCGTATAGACACCTTTGAGGGAGCAGCTATGAGCCAGGCGAGAATACGCAAGAAATGTTCTACGTAGGTTCATTGTTGTAGATCTCGCTGCAGGCCGTGCACCCTGGAGATAAAGTGAGATTCAAGATTGACAAACAATAGCGAAGTTAGCAATTAGCCGAAGTGTCTGGGTCTTATCCAGACCTTAGAGAGAGAGAGAGAGAAAGAGAGAGGGCGAGGGTGAGACTCCAGACCGTTGCATATCAAACAGCCATTAGATCAGATCAGATCAGATCAGAGCAGATCAGCACGTCGATAACCGATATAGGACCCATGAGTTATGACTAATAACTATAATCTGCAACCAGGAGGAGCCAGTGACGGCCGATATCAGCTTCCAAGAATTTATCATCATGGCTACGAGAAGTTACGTGAAGTTTTTAGCAGCTCGCTTTTGGCCTTACGGAGTCCCTCTTTTGTCCCTCGGCTCAGGACCAATCAGAGTCGGGCAACGGGCGATCTACAATCTGAATATAGATTGTGTGTAGAGAGTGTAGAGTGTGTAGGGAGTCCCTGATGGACTAGCTGCCGTCCCTTCACCTAATTGAGTGATTCTTACCGCTTCTGCCCACTCTCCCTGCCCGTTATCCCACTAATCTTCCCTTTCTGCGCCAGTCCATTCACAAATGGACTTGACCGAGCTTTGTGATAACAACTAGAAAAAGAAAAAAAAATGACTTGTGCCTAACAGCCTCTGCATTATCTTATCAAAGAGATGGAGATGCCCAAAGACAGGACTGCACTGCATACTCGTTGATTTACGAACAGATTTTTAGGACCCCATGCCTGCCTCTATATAACTACCTCAAGTTGCACCCCAATCGTCACCGGATATGTTAGCTAGTAGTCTTTATATCCGCTAGTTAATATCACTTATATCCATAATGGGTTTCAAGAACACTATTGTGACCGACTTGGGCCAGACTGTGGCTAACCTCAAGAAGAAAGTGACAACTAAACATGGTTGGTTTGGGGATTATGACTACAAGTTCCTCTTCACTCCAAGAATCCCATTCACTAAACAAGGTGATAACTTAGTTCAACCTTTCTTCGGGTTGGATTCAGAGATGCCAATATTTCTGGGCATGCTATTGGGTCTACAACATTCACTTGCGATGCTTGCTGGTATCATTACTCCACCAATCATCATCTCAGGTATAGTGAGTCTAGACGTCACTGGTCAACAATACTTGGTTTCAGCATCTTTGATTGTATGTGGTATTTTAACCACAATCCAAATCACCAGATTCCACATCTTTGGAACGAAATACTACTTAGGTACAGGTCTACTTTCTGTTGTCGGTACGAGTTTTGCCACGATTACTATTGTGGAAAACGCTATTCCAATCATGTATAACAATGGAACCTGTCCAGTTGCTGCTGATGGTACTCATTTGCCTTGTCCGGAAGGATACGGTGCTATCTTGGGTACCGGTGCCGTCTGTGCGCTTTTCGAAATGTTGATGTCATTTATCCCACCAAATGCATTAAGAAAAGTCTTCCCTCCTATTGTCACTGGGCCAGTTGTTGTCATGATTGGTGTTAAGTTGATTGCTTCTGGATTTAAGGATTGGTTAGGTGGTTCAAACTGTATGACTACTGCTGTTTGTCCTGCGTTTGCCGGTTCTGATGTTCATACCGCTCCATGGGGTTCTGCTGAGTTTATTGGTTTAGGTTTCAGTGTCTATGTGACTATTATCCTTTGTGAAAAATTCGGTTCTCCAATCATGAAATCATGTGCTGTGATTGTTGGTTTGTTGGTTGGTTGTATTATTGCTGCTGCTTGTAATTACTTTGATGGTTCCAGTATCGGTAAGGCCCCAGTCGCAAACTTTATGTGGGTTAAGACTTTCAAGCTTTCTGTTTATGGACCAGCTGTGCTACCGATGTTGGCGACGTATGTCGTGTTAATGATGGAAGCTATCGGTGATATCACTGCTACTTGTGATGTCTCTAGATTAGAAGTTGACGGTGAATTATACGATTCTAGAATTCAAGGTGGTGTCTTAGCTGATGGTTTCAACGGTGCTCTTGCCTGTCTAATGACTGTTACTCCAGTTTCTACATTTGCTCAAAACAATGGTGTTATCTCCATTACCAAATGTGCTAATAGAACTGCTGGTTACTGGTGTTGTTTCTTCCTTATTGTCATGGGTATCTTTTCTAAATTTGCAGCAGCCATTGTCTCTATTCCAAAACCTGTCCTTGGTGGTATGACCACTTTCCTATTCACCAGTGTCACTGTCTCTGGTATTGCCATTATTGCACGTGCTAAATTGGACAGACGTGATAGATTTGTCTTGACCACTTCATTGTTATTCGGTTTTGGTGCTACTTTAGTTCCAAACTGGTTTTCAATTGTGTTCGCCAACACTAATGCTAACAACTCTTTACGTGGGTTTTTAGATGCCATTACTTTAGTTTTGGAGTCTGGGTTTGCCATTTGTGGTATCGTTGGTTTGATCATGAACTTAATCATTAAAGATGAGCATGAAGAGTTGAAAGATGAGAACACAACTTTCTTGGAAGGTAACGATGCCAGTGTCGTCCAATCAGAGAGTTATGAAATGGGTACCAGTAGCTCAGTTGATAAAGAGGATTCTGAAGTGAAGATGAACAAAGGATCAGAAAGTGTTTGAGCATTTTCTTTGTTTTGTGTTGCTTGGTTCTCTCTGTTAGTTAGATTTGAGAGCTATTTGTTTATATTGCGTTTTTGTATAGTCTAATCATTGTTTATTGATACTTGTAAGGGTTTATCGTATGCATTCAACAAATATCTTATTAGTCCCATCTATGCTATTTGCACTATATGTTATGTCTATTACTAAGCGTCCACAGCATCACTTAATAACTTGTTACAATCCATTGTATCGTTACATCCATTCTCTTATAACCATATATCAATAAAATCATGCCCAATAGAGTGATAGTACTATTCCAGGATTCCTTGCCCATCGAGTTACGACACTCATTCCTCAACTTTCTCACATCCAGATCCAAGATGAACTCAAAAAGTGACTGCTCGACTCTTCCCAGTGGAGACCTCACGGGGAAAACGATCCCTTTACAGATCAGTAACAGGTACTATGATGCAACTGTTGAGTTGCTGGTGGACACCGCTGCTGTGCTGCGTGACTGGAGTGCAGAGTTCTTTAGTCATGAGATGCTCGAGTTGAGGAATGCCGTTGATGGTGTGATATACGTGTTTGAATCGATAAATGATGCTGAGAGGGATGTGTTAGCAGGGATTGTAAGTGCATTGAATGAGGTGAATGCTGATGAGGAAGGCGATGTTGTAGAGAAGGATTCGCTGCTGTTTGGTGTACCTGTTGGAGATGATAAAAAAGGGGAAGACTGGGAGGCAGTGGGTGATGATATTGGTTTAGAGATGGTGCAGTTTAAAGAGCTGGAGGAGAATGAGTATCGCGAGAAGCTGGGGACGGAGAGGATATGGGAACTACTGGAGTGCTACGAATGGGATATCA
>JAJLSD010000011.1:0-237533 GCA_030567455.1 Komagataea norvegica
ATAGGTTTCAGCACGTCCGCCCTAAAAACGGAGACTCGATCTGCTGTGGAAATCTGGCAGTGAAGAACTTGCCAACATGAATTCATGATGGCACGCATCTTCAAATTTGGTATGTAGTTGATGCAGGGAGAAGCAGTTCGTCTGAATGCAACACATAAACAGTGAACTATCACTTGGAAAAAGGGAACAAAACACAGCAATAGTCTTTTTCAACCACTCAAGTCACTTGTCATAGCATTAGGCTCGGTGTCATCACTGGGAATCACCGGTACCATTGCAACCTCATTGTGTGGGCCATCACCATCACCTATCACCATCACCTATCACCATCACTGTCATTGTCACTGTCACTGTCACCATCATCGTCACCGTTATTATCATTGCCAGAGTTATCCAAACCAACGTGCTATTCATAAAGTAAACCGGTGGACCATTGACTCGTGTAGAATCGACCGACAGATTTTACTCAGTTATCATATGAAGTCCTTTCTGAGCATTAGCCCGGCTTTATGGTCGCTCTGGAAGGAATAGTGAGGTCATCACATGAGCTCGGAACCTCTTATACACGGCCACCAATACCACGAAATGAAGGATGACCCATGGCTCCTCACTATCTGCCTTTGCCACCTCCTGTCTGCGATATTGTCTTGAAAGTGAATATGTACTTGACAAAAGGTAAACAAATGATGCACGATTCACGATCCGCTTATCGGGCCGAGATTATTATTATGAAGGATTTCCAGAATCACTTTCAAGGGCCAACAGTCCAGCAGAATTCAGTATGTGTTGTTTTATAAGGTGCTGCTGCTGCTTTAGGTTTAACACTTGAAAAATTACAGATTCTTTTCTAAACTAATGATCTTTTTTAACAGTCGAAGATGCTCTCATTTTCTTAGTGATGAAAACTGTATGATGTTCACAAAAGTGAGTTTGGTAATTCAATGTTATCGATTATTGTTACTCCCTGTACTGGATAGAGATAATACAAAACCTTCTACATGTAATATTGTCCTCAGAACATAGATTAGCACTACACAATGCTATACAAGGTGTAGATGTACCACTCTCTTCTCAACAAATTCGACAGACGTAAGTAACGAATCCCGTTTCACAGTCCCTAGCGCAAAAATCCTACTTCTTGCTTAGACTCACAAACAATTGACAAAGACATGGAAGATGCTGTAGGCCTCGCTTTGAATCGTTAAACCACCGAGAAATAGGTGTAACAATCTTCGAAGAGGCCAAAGGTATATATATAGATTTCCAGAGAGGTAGCCCACGGATTCAGCTGCCGGCAGTGGTGGATCGGGACAAAGGGCTCTTTATCCCCAACAACGACTGGACAGCTGACATGGCATCGGCGACTCTCGGCCTGTTTTAAAGAGACAAAAGAAGCAGAAGAAAGAGAATGCAAAAGACAGGAAAACTTTTTCTTTTATAGCGAGTTCCGACCAATCCTGGCCAGCGAGTTCCGGCCCGAACCCTTGATCAACTTCGAACTGGGACATAATCAAAGGCAGTGAGTGACACTCTCTGTTTGCACCGCACATCCAGTTTTCCCACCAAGCACACACATGGACGCCCTTCTAGGAGATATCCAAAAGGGGAAGGTCCTGAAAAAGGCTGTCACCAACGACAGAAGTGCCCCAATGATTGGTTCTGCATCTGGATCAGCCTCCAGTTCGTCATCATCGCCAATGGGAATGGCACCAACAATCCCATCAGGAAGACCAAATCAAGCCAATGCTGCTCCACCCTCGGCCCCCCAACTAGGAGATATATTTGCTGGTGGTATGCCAAAGTTGAAGCACCGTGGTGCTCCAGCTGCCCCGGGAATTACTGTCAGCAGTGACTCTTCTGTGCCCTCGGTTCCTTCATCAAGACCTGCTAGAAAGCCATCGTCAAGCAGTGCTGCTCCTCCTCCTCAGATCCCATCAGGCTCAGCTCCGCCGATTCCTTCAGGTGCTCCTCCTTTTCCAACATCAAATAACTTGAAGGCTCCCCCTTCAATCCCACAAAAGTCTAGCCATGTCCGCAACAAATCTGCTTCATCTATCAACTCGAATGCCAGTGGTTCTTCTTCAATTCCTAAATCACCACAAGGCTCTGCTCCAACCATTCCAAATACTAGACCCACCAGTAAGGTCAATGCTGGTGCTCCTCCTGCTCCTCCTCCATCGGGTCCTCCACCATTACCTTCCTCTAGTGTACCACCACCCCCACCTCCATTACCTAGCACAAGTGCACCACCACCTCCTCCATTACCAAGTTCAAGTGCCCCACCACCACCGCCACCATTTCCCCGGAGTGGTGCTCCTGCTCTTCCACACGCCAGGCCACAAAATAGGGATCCAAGTGGTCCACCAGCTGCACCTCCTGCACCTCCTGGCGGATTGGCATTTTTAGGTGATATCCGAAAGCAAAGAGACGATTCACATGTTGTTGATTCTTCATCTTCAGCACCACCAGCTCCTCCGCTGCCTGGAATTAGTGCTCCTCCAGCTCCACCACTTCCACAAGCTAGGCCACACACTGCTCCTCCAAGTGCCCCACAAGCTCCTCCAGGAGGTTTAGCATTCTTGGCTGATATACAGAAGAAGAGGGATGACTCTCACATTGTTGATTCTGCTCCATCTGCTCCATCTGCTCCTGCTCCTCCACCATTGCCTCAATCAAGTGCGCCTCCTCCTCCTCCATTGCCTCAATCAAGTGCGCCACCTCCTCCTCCATTACCTAGTTCAAGTGCACCACCACCTCCTCCATTACCTGGTTCAAGTGCCCCACCACCGCCTTCTTTAGCTACTGCTAGACCACAACAGAATAAGACGCCAAGTTCGCCACCTGCACCAGGTGGTGGTGGTGGTCCACTGGCATTTTTAGCTGAGATTCAAAAGAAGAGAGATGATTCCCATGTCGTGGACTCTGTTCCATCAAACTTTTCCGCCTCTGAACAAGTTTCTGAAGATGTTTCTCTGGCTAGTTCATCAGCACCGTCAGTACCATCATTTGCAAGCCCATCACCACCGCCGCTACCACATTCACAGGCATCGAATAGTGGTGAAATGAGTATAGCTGATTCACTTGCTTCACGTTTTGCGTCGAGGAAACCTCAAGCTCAACCAATTGCTCCACCAATACCATCTGTTTCAAAACCGTCAACTCCTTCTATATCAACACCTCCAGGTCCACCACCTTTGCCACAGTCCTCGGCCCCAACACCACCATCATTGCCTCAGAATTTTGCCCCGCCAGCACCACCTCCACCACCAGCAACGCCTGCACCACCTGCAATACCTGCAACAATTGCACCACCTGTACCACCTGCACCACCATCATTCCCTCAGCACTCTACACCTGCACCACCATCATTCCCTCAACATTCTACTCCTGCACCACCTCTTCCACCAGCTGCAGAACCGCCGTCACCATCTAATGCTTCGATAAGCAGTTCAAAAGCGGCACCTCCGCCTCCACCAGGAGCAGCATCTTCTCAGCAAGTTCATGCTTCAACTACATCATCATCCAGTAATTTCAAACATAGATTATTTGGTGGTGATGCTCCAGTTGCAGTCAATCAACAAACTGAAAAGAACGGACATAAAAAAAATGTTGACTCTTCTGCGTTTATCAACGGTGCCAAACAGAACGATAGCAGAATCGTCATTGATGATAAGATGTTCAAATTTGTGAATCAAACAAACTTGCCAAAACCTAGAGCGTTTAAAGGGGACGAAAAATTGTATCCTAGTGGAAGAGGAAGCTCTATTCCTTTGAATCTTGCCCTGTTTCAATAGGGTTACAAGTTTGATAGTGATATGACGCGATTATGAACAGTACAGATGATGAATGGTATCTTTTATTTTGTTATGTACAATGATAATGTAGTTTGAGTATCTACGTATTTACAAGGGTTTGGCATTAGCACTCTAGTCGCATCTTCCGTCTTCCCAGCCGTCTTTCCATCTCTGTCTCCATAAGTTACAATCAAACTTAGGTTTTCCTATCTTCACGTTAACCTCATTGTGCGCATCACATAACCATCTACCAAACTCCTCCTGCGTCTTGACCTTTGGCTTGGTTTCCTCTTTGCTTATGTAGGTTTGAAAATCCTTTGCACAGAACCAACATGGATAAATATTTGCAAATAGTCCAATGAAAGTCTTCATGTTTGTCTGCTCTTGCTCAGATGGTTTGGCCGGGTATGATGCAGCCACCGAATGCAAAAACGTCCATGTTGAGCGACCGAGCTCATTCACATCGGGAGGGCAATCTTTTGGATATGCCGATTCTGCGGAACTCGCAGTGGCACTTGAGGCAGCAACGCCTGCTGCTGCTAAACTGGCAAAGCCTCCACCTGATGATTTTGAATTTGATGAGGAGACGGATTTGGAACCAAGGTTCGCCATTTTGAAATCTAATAATGTGTTACATGACCGGCATCTTTATTATTGCAAAAGTTAGTGAAATGCTCCAGACAATACATCCTTGAGGAACCTTTTCGAGATGGGAGTACTTACGGTTTTCCGTTCTCATCATAGACGATCTTTCTCCCGGAAGGCCCCACGGTTGGTTTATGCTCTTTGGAAATCTCTGTCATTGCGATTTAGCTCCCAGAATGATCAGTTGATGCAAAACAGATACAAATATGCACAGGTGCAAAGCATAAATTTGTAATCTGTATGTGTCCCGGAAGTCGC
Source organism: Komagataea norvegica (assembly GCA_030567455.1). NCBI lineage: Eukaryota > Fungi > Ascomycota > Saccharomycetes > Phaffomycetales > Wickerhamomycetaceae > Komagataea > Komagataea norvegica. The sequence continues at coordinate 4,698 of JAJLSD010000011.1, forward strand.
TCAGACATCCGACCTTGATCGCGAATTATACTCCTTTTGGATTTGTTTACATATTCAGTCTGGTGGATGAGTTTGAAAGAGTTTATGGACTTTAACAGTTGGAGCTTGCAAATTCAAGGGATCTAGAACAATATGACGCTTCTATCTATCATAAAAAAGGACAAGTATAAGAAAAACCAGATCAAGATATTGATTCTGGGGCTCGACAACAGCGGGAAGACATCGATACTGAACAACATGCTTGGGAAAGATCAGAAGGGCGTTATACCGACGATTGGATTCAATATAATCAATCATAAGACGGCTGATAAGAATCTAAATTTCTGGGACATAGGTGGGCAGTTGAACCTGCGGAACTTCTGGTTTAACTACTTTAATGACAAGTTCAATGAGGTTTTATGGGTGATTGATTTGAGTAATCTGATGAATCGATACGTGGAGAATCTGGATGAGTTTGAGAAGATCAAGAAATATCTGATCAATCTGAAGCTGGTCGTGGTGTTGAACAAGTTGGATTTGTTTGAGGGGGACGTGGAGGAAGTGAAGAGTAGGATTATGAATGATCTGAACTTAGAAGAACTGAAGACATTAGGAATCAAAGTAGAGATCATAACGAGTTCGATATTTCAGGATAACAGTGCATTGTTGCACACCTTGCTAGAAGTTTGAAACTGGCTTAATCTGGGCATTATAATTTTAGGTTTCTTTCTTTCGCCTTTTGGATCTGTAGGGAGAGAAACATAAAAACACTACTGCGCGCACCACCAATTAACAGGTATTATAAAAGAGGCACTTTTCCAATAAATAACTGTCTGAACTAATGTAATGGAACTACTGCTGCTCATCGGCGGAGGGAAGTACAGCGTAGCGTACACGTCATCCATGGGAAATAAATCTACTTGGACCTTGTCAGTGGTCAACTTGTCAATAATCGAGGCAAAATATTCCATTTGTGGCTTTAGAGTTCTAAAAGTGTCTCAAATTGTAAGTAATAGACTCAAACGAGGAGTTCACAAGTGTCACTTGTCTTGTCGCTTTTTCCCCCATTTGAAGCCTACCAAGAGTCGTATAGATATCAAAGAATCCACTGTTCTGAGGACAGTGAACGCTCTGACCGTAACTCAGGCACATCTCATTGGGTAAGCACCGGTGTCTTACACGGAAGAAAGTGTTAACGACATAAATGTCAGTTTCATTATGTAAGATCATCCATCAATACTGTCAAATACTCCGGACCCGGATAGTTCAGCAGACGTGGTCGCAGCTGCGGCCATTTTACCAATAGCCCGCCAGCCGGTAACCTATTTCGAGTTGGCTCTCGTAACTAGTGGCATTGTTACTATCTTTGTTCGACATGAGAGTACCGAAAGCGTCTGCTGCCATGCTGTGCCAATAACCTGTAATGTAGCCTTCATTGTAACCTGCAAGTTAACCCCACAGATAGTTATGGTACAAGCAGTAGTAGTAATGGCGCAAAGTATATAGTGGCATATATTTTTGATCGTGATTACACTATCTTCACCTTTTATACGCGTTAGATCTTACAGTGCATACATATAATTCCATGCCACACCCTTCACCCTTCACATATGTGCACAGTGTACCACATATACCACATATACCACAACAGCTTAGAACCTTAGAACCTTGTGGGTGTAGTAATGTGGTCTTTTCATTGTTAGTCACACAGTTACAGCTTGTCGGATCACAACAGGTTAAACAGGTACAACATAATTGGCAGGTCCCGTGGTCCGGTATTCGGAGTCTAACCCTTTTGACTGAACAGAGACTAGGAAAATATATCAGCTGCCATTAGTCTTGAGACTTAGCGTCTGTTAGCGTCTGTTGAAGGCTCAAAGTCTATTCACTTTTCAGTCTCTCCATCGGACTTTAGGAACTGCGGTAGAATTGAGTCTTGAGTCTTGCGTCCCAAAGGACTAGGTCTGAAGTGAGGCCGGGCAGGACGCAATCCGAGATGGTCTAGGAAGAAGTCCCGAGACGAATTACTAGTCCAACGAGAAAAGCTGCAAAATCCGGTCTCGGAATTTCTAGGGATGGGTGAAAATCCTTTGAATCATCCCGTTTTCTGGCGGAGTCACAAGAAAAGAAAATGATTGGGACTATAAAGCGAAGTAATTTCCCCAACTTTTCAAATTAATTGACGTTGACGCTCCTGTAAACCACTCTTTGTCAAGTACATATTCAATAAATCATGTCCAACGTTGCTGTTTTAGGTGCCTCTGGTGGTATCGGCCAACCATTATCTTTATTAGTCAAACTTTCCCCAAATTTAAACATCAAGCAATTAAACTTGTATGATTTGAGATTGTCAAAGGGTGTCTCTCAAGATTTGTCACATATCAATACTGATATTCAAGTTAACGGATATGAACCATCTGCTAATACCAATGAAGAAAAGCAAAAAGCCTTGAAGCAGACTTTAACTAATACAGATATTGTCATCATACCTGCTGGTATTCCAAGAAAGCCAGGTATGACTAGAGATGATTTATTTAAAATTAACGCTTCAATTATCGAAGAATTAGCCACTGCCATTGCAAATTATTCACCAAATGCTACTGTCTTAGTTATCTCAAATCCAGTTAACTCTACTGTTCCAATCATCAAGGAAGTCCTCACCAAATTTGGTGTCTTCAATCCAAACAAATTGTTTGGTATCACAACTTTGGATATTGTTCGTGCTAAGACTTTCATCTCTACGTTGACTCGCTCTAATGAATTCAACAATGATAACATTCATGTCATTGGTGGTCACTCTGGTGAAACTATTGTTCCAGTTTACTCAAGTTTATCAACCTATAAAAAAATCTCCAAATCTGAACTAGAAACATTAACCAACAGAGTTCAATTTGGTGGGGATGAAGTTGTTAAAGCCAAGAATGGTGCAGGTTCTGCCACTTTATCAATGGCTTACTCTGGCTTCAAATTTGCTGAATTCGTCTTGAAAGCAGCCAATAACTCAAACCCAGCCGACTTAGCGCTAGATTCATTTGTTTATTTGGATGATTCAATTCAAGGTTCGAAACAAGTTAAAGACTTCATCATTAAGAAATTCGGTAAGGAATATCTAGTTGATTTCTTCTCATTGCCAGTCAGAATAGTTAATGGTAAAGTCACAATTGCCTACGAGATTTTGTACAAGCTTAACGATTATGAATTGAGCTTGTTGAAAATTGCCTTGAAACAGTTGAGATTGAATATTGTAAAGGGGGCCAACTTTGTTAATTTCAAGAACCAAAGTAAACTATGATTACTGCAGAAAGGTAAAACTATTGTGTATAATTCAATCTAAGAGAAGGCGCACCTATAATTCATTCCGGTGAATACGTAAGAAAGCTTTCTTGTGCTAAATAAGAGATCTTCTTGAGCCGTAAAGCTTAGATGCCCTCGATATGACGGATATCGAAGACTGCGAAGGTTCTAGAAAGATTTTTGCAGGGTCTAGTCCAAGTCAAAACAGACTAGACAAGTCAGAGACAGACTAGACTAGGAACCCTAGACTCCAGCCCCCAGAGACTGAACCGCGATCAAAGAGCAAGCTAAGTCCCCCCACTGAGGGTCGACGCCAAAGTCCCCTCTAGTCTCTAAACTTTGATGCCTTCGATGAGACTTGAGACTTGACGGTTGCGCAACCGCCAACTGCCAATTTCAGATACGTCAAAAGCACATGGCCGAGAAAATTGCGCAAACTTGCGCATTCCCCCATAAATTTTGGCGAAAATATGGGAATACGGCAGCTGTTTTCTAGGTCACTCAGGGAAAAAAAAGGAAAAGGACATCACCAAAGGGCAAAAAATCGTACTCAGTTGAAACATCATATTGAAATCACAAAATCCATTTAAATCAGTCAATTGACAATTCTAATCGACTTTTTCTGTTAACCGTTGGCGCATTGTTGAGGTCTTTGGTAGCACTTGTTTTCACATAGCCCACGTTCCTTTTTGCATTCATTACACTCGTGGAGTGCCCCATAGTTTACCCATATCCCTTCTCACAACGTTGTCAGTAACTCAATAACATCTCAAATGTCCTTCAGCAGAACAAAGTTGAAAGTCCTCACCCCTAAGGATGAAGAGGTGGAGATTGAGGTGGAGAGCCTTGAAGATATTGGACATGGTTCTTTTGGTACTGTATCAAAATCATACCTAGTATCTCCAGAAAGTAAACAGATTGCTATAAAAAAAGTGTTGCAGGACAAAAGATTCAAGAATAGAGAGCTGCAGATAATGAAAAGTCTGGATAATGGATACACTACGAAATTATTCTACTATTACTACGAGACTGGGAATACCAACTCTTCAAACAACTTGTATTTAAACTTAATAATGGAGTTTTTACCAACAACTTTATATAAGAGAAATCAATTCTACACCATGAAGTTATCAGATATGCCAATTCCAGAGATAAGATCATACATCAAGCAGATCTTACAAGGACTAGACTACCTCCATAAACAGGAGATCTGTCACCGTGATATAAAACCGCAGAATATATTGGTTGATCATACCAATTCAATTGCAAAGATTTGTGATTTCGGATCTGCCAAAATATTATCACCGTTGGAGCAGAACGTCTCTTATATATGTTCAAGATACTACCGTGCCCCAGAGTTGATTTTTGGAGCGACGAATTACACGACGAAGATAGATATATGGTCGCTTGGGTGTGTCTTTGCAGAGTTATTGATTGGTCAGCCTCTATTTCCTGGTGAAAGTGGGATAGATCAGTTGGTGGAGATCATCAAGATTCTAGGGACACCAACCACACAGGACATTTTGTCGATGAATTCAAATTATGTGGATCATAAGTTTCCTGTCATTAAGAAGATCCCGCTGATCAAGATTTTCAAGAAATTGGACAACCCAGAAGGATTAAAGATTCTGAATTTTTTGGAGGGGTTCCTATTGTTCAACCCAACTGTGAGATTAAGTGCGGAGCAGGCTTTAGAAAACGAATGGATCAACGAATGATCTAGCTAGTGTGTATATTAAAGATGATAACTAATGCTGCGTGCGAGATGTAACTTGCTGGAATCTGGAATTGCCATAGCCATCCATTCTTTATATCATGTGGGCATTTCGGCCGTAAGAAAGTCCTCAACCCAGACACCCTTACCTGCCTTTGCAGTGCTGCGTAACCTTTCCCAAAACGATTACGTTTCTCCGCGGCTCGCAAATCGAATTCCGGTCCTTTTTTTCTTTGTCGAGTTTTCAATTTTCAAAAGCAAAAAAAATCGTGGGATTTGAAGTTTCTGGACAAGTTGCGTACCTTTTCTGAAGATTATCTTGAATCAATTGTGGAAATGAGCGATTCATCCTTCTCCCATTTTGTCCAGAGAAACAAGCTCGCCATCATCGGTGCAGTTGGTGCCGTTAGTGTGGGGTTGTTGGCTTCTTACTACTATTTACAAGCTGCCCAAGAAGAAACCGGCGCCGCCAGAGCTGAAGCCAAAGAGGAACCTACTGAAGCCAAAAAGAGCAAGAAAAAGAAGAAGAAGGCTTCAAAATCTTCTGCTGCCAATGCTGAAGCGGAAGCTTCCGTCGCTAAAGAAACTAGATACTTGGTCGATGCCCAAGGTTTGCCTCAATTGACTGAAGAGTTCGTCTCCAAATTAACTCCAACTGAAAAAGAAGAAATCGCTATTGATTTGAAAGTTGATGGTAACGAATACTTTGGTAAACAAGAATACGAAAAGGCTATTCCATTCTACACTGCTGCTTTGGAATTGAAAGAGGACCCAATCTTCTACTCGAACAGATCGGCTTGTTACGTCGGTTTGGAGAAGTTTGACAAAGTTGTCGAAGATACTACTGCTGCTTTGAAATTGAAACCAGATTACACAAAGTGTTTGTTAAGAAGATCAAACGCATATGAACATTTAGAGAAATACGAAGACTCAATGTTTGATTTAACTGCTCTCACTGTTTATGGTGGTTTCAACAACCAAACCGTTGAACAAGTCTTGGACCGTGTCTTGAAGAAACATTCTTACAAGATTGTGGAACAACGTTTGCAAGAACAACAAGTAAAGATTGAAAAAGGTGAAAATGAAAATCTACCATCACCATCTTCAATCTCATCTTTCTTTGCTGCTTTTGATAAGGAAACTCCAGAAGGGTTCAACATTCCAGAGTCTCCAGCTGAAGGATCTGGTGATTTTTACTTAAGAACCGCATTAACGGAAGTTTCTAAATCAGAAGCCGAATCATTCACTAAAGCAGACTCATTATTCACCAAAGCCGTTGAAGCCTACAAGAAGGAGGTTAAAGAAGCTACTGGTGAAAACCCATCATTGAACGAGAAATTAGCCGTTTCCTTAGAATACGCTGGTATCTTCCAGTTCTTGAAACTTGATCCATTGAATGCTCTATCCTCAATCCAGTTGTCTATCCAAATCTTCCCAAGATCTAGGGCTTATATCTTCCAAGGTTTGATTCTAGCTGATAAACAAGAATTTGATGAAGCTCAAAACTTATTCGCCAAAGCTATTGAACTAAACCCAAAATCTGCTGAAATTTTCTACCACAAAGCTCAATTGTACTATTTGAGAAACGAACTCAAAGATGCCAGAGAAAACTTTGAAAAATCTAAAGAATTAAACCTAAAGAATGTTTACCCATACATTCAATTAGCTTGTATTGAATACAGAGAAGGTAACTTTGAAAAAGCTGAAGAAACTTTCAAAGCTGCTAAGAAATTGTTCCCAACTTCTCCAGAAATTCCAAACTATTATGGTGAGATATTAGGTGACAAAGGTGACATTTCAGGTTCTTTGAAACAATTTGATGTTTCATTTAAATTACAAGAAGCTCTATTGCCAAAGATCTCCGTTGGTGTTATTCCATTAGTCAACAAGGCTACTGTTTTAACAAGAGACCCAAGCCCAGAAAATTTGAAACTTGCTGCTGAAACATTGGAAACCGCCATTAAGATTGATTCTAAATCTGAACTAGCATTAGTTACCTTAGCTCAATTAAGATTACAAGAAAACAAAGTTGAAGAAGCTGTGGATTTGTTTGAACGTGCTGCTCTATTATCAAGAAGTTTGGATGAGAAATTACAAGCCACATCTTTTGCTGAGGCCTCTAAAATTCAACTAAAAGTCAAGAATGATCCTGTTTTAAGTAAAAAAATCAATGAATACGTTGCTCAATATGGCGCCCAAGGTTTAGCTTAAAATTCTTGAAACCATTGAATTTTTTTAATTTGCACCTTATGTCTTTAATGAGTTAGTATATTACATTTGTTTTATTCGAACAACTTCTGGTATTGTTATATTTTTTATGTGATTCATCTGTTGTTTACGCTTGTGTATATAGTAACGAAATAGAAATCACTCAAAGACATCTGTGTAGTCTTTCATGATGATGAGTGAAACTCGCGTCCATCACCAAAAACGCAATAACCATTCCTAATGGCTGAATGTGGGACCATGGAGACCAAAAAGATATCAAACTTTCAAACACTACAGGACTTCAACCAGAGAAATTTTAGATTAAAGATTAACTGTAAAAATGAAAAGTATGATAAATAATTGATGAAAAAAGGTAGGTAGCATAAAAGAGTAGAGTATTGGTTGACATTCAAAGAAGGAAGGAAAATAAAATAAGAGTGAAAGGTGATAAGTGAGAGGATTCATAAGTGTTAAAAGGAATTGTTTATGGCACAAAACGCCCATCAAAAAGGATATAAAAATCAGATAAAACCAGAAGGGTAAACACTTCTTCAAACAGCATAAATAGACAAGACACCAGAAAAAAAAAGCCCGAGCATATCCCATTTACCAGAAGCACCTATAGTAATAAAACACCAACAGCTAGTGCTAGACCACCAATTGCTCCAGCCGCAAGGTTTAATTGTCCACCTGCAACATTTTCCGATTGATCCAAGACACCAGGATGAGATGCATTAGCACTAGGCTTTAATTCTTCATCAGTAGATTTTGACGATTCAGACTCATGATCATCATCAGCAGTAGTAGTTAAACTCAACATTTTGGTTGAAGTTGTGGTTGGTTCGTCTTTTTCTGAACTTAAATGGACTGAACTGGTAGTTTCACCAACAATTTCTTCGGCGGCACTCTCAGATGCTTCTTCTGAATCTGAAGCTTGTGCGAAAACTAAAGCTGAGAAGCTTAATAATAATAATGGACCGATTAATTGCATTGTAGGGGCTTTTTTGGTTTTTTCTCTAGCTGGGCAGGATATTCTGAAGAAGAAAGTGGTTTCAAATTTTGTGGTTCTTTTTTATATGTTTTCCCTGTTTGTGTCTCTTTTTGTCTATTTTATTCACCGTCACAAAGCCATAATCAGAAAAATGCATACTCAAAATGTTTACGCAAATATCGTAGTATGCAGATTTCTATGGAAATCTCGACCAAGAATTGTTTCCCTTATAGACTAGACGGATATATGTCACTATTAGCAGTTTGGTCTTCAATTATAGCAACCGCCTCTTTTTAAAGCCCTCCCTTCACCTGGTGTAGCATTTCTTTCGCTTGGAATCACAGCAACATGTCTTTTCCCATCTACAAAGGATGTTATGCAGCTTGACCTTATGATCTGATCTTACACAAAACCAATAAATGACTCTAAAAAATCTGAGGAATGAACTGGGAAGTTGGAGGATCTTATCCGTAATACTCAGTGATTTCCCAATCAAAATCTCTTACAAAGAACAAGCAACTTCTCATAGGACCACTTGTGATCTTGGAAGTATCTATCTTGAGAGTTCAATCAGACCTCTGCCTGGTATCTGATAGAAACAAAATGTGTCAACGCTGCATTAGCCGTAAACGGAAACGTTAGAGAGCCCTGTCAAAGTCCGGCAATCGGAGTCAGAAATCTCAGTTGACTCTTTCGCGGTGACGGCAAATGTCACGTGCGATTGTGCACACCTCGCGCGAATGTTTCCCTTTTCGTTCCCAACTGCATAATCTCCAAAGAAGAGTCACTGGCCCAAAAAGAAAATGTTTTAAAACTTTGTACTTGTAGTTATATCGAACCTGTATCTTACCAGTACGATAATATGGCTAAAAGAGAATTCTCCTTAGAGACTTTGGTTGTCCACCAACCTAATGGTGACACTTTTAACGCTTCAGTTGCCCCTTTATATCAAACAACTACCTTTAAACAAAAATCAGTGTCAGACCTGGGCGAATATGACTACACGAGATCTGGTAATCCTACCAGAACTCTATTGCAAGCACAATTAACCACTATCATGAAAGCAGAAAGCGCTTTTGCAGTCAACAGTGGTATGGGTTGTTTGGACGTTATCACGAGACTTCTGAAGCCAGGTGATGAGGTTATCGCGGGTGATGACCTCTATGGTGGGACTCATAGATTATTGACTTTTCTGCATAACAACGGCTCTATCATTTTGAAACATATCGATACGACTGATACGGAACTGGTTTTGAAAACCATTTCGTCTTCCACCAAGATGATCTTCTTGGAAAGTCCAACTAATCCTTTAATCAAAGTTATTGATTTGCCAACAATCTCCAAACATATCAAAGCTAACTTCCCAAACTTGATTTCCGTCTTTGACAACACTATGATGTCTCCATTATTACTCACTCCATTGGACTATGTCGATATTCAATATGAGTCCGCTACCAAATATTTGAATGGTCATCATGACATCATGGCCGGTGTAATTGCCACAAGATCAAAGAAGCTTAGTCAGGATCTTTTCTTCGTTATCAACGCTACTGGTTGTGGTCTTGCTCCATTCGATTCATGGTTGTTACTAAGAGGGCTAAAAACGTTATCTATCAGATTCGAAAGACAACAGGAAAATACACTTAAGATTGCACATTGGTTAGAGTCCATTGGTCTACTCGTTAGATACCCGGGTTTGAAATCTCATCCTCAACATGAATTACATAAATCATATAACAAGGGATTCGGTGCTGTGCTATCATTTGAAACTGGTTCAATCAAGAAATCTGAGATCTTAGTGGAAAATACCAAGTTATTCGGTGTTACTGTTTCGTTTGGTTGTGTCAACTCGTTGATCTCTATGCCATGCAGAATGTCACACGCTTCAATTGACGAAAAGACAAGAAAGGAAAGAAATCTTTCTGAAGATCTGATAAGATTGTGTGTCGGTATCGAAAATGCTGACGATCTCATTGAAGATTTGAAACAATCTTTATTATTAAGTGGTTTGATTAAGGAAATCGATGGAAAGGTGTTCATTGTCGAACAAGCAAAATTATAAGAAAATCTAACACTGTCCAACAAGTTCCAGTGACTTGAACTTTCATCTCTCTTCCATTTTTTTTTCTAGACATTATAGACAAGAGAGTGAGATGAACCTTTCAGTCGACTCTGATGATTGGAGACGTGAGACCTTTTTCTTCCCTCTGCCACCATTTCAACACTTTAAACACCCTAGAAGTTTCAACATACTTTGTCTTTTTCTTACGACAAGAAAACTAATTATTTATATTCACCACTTTCAATTCCAACATTGATAAAATCAAAACAACAACAAAAAAAAACCAATACGATTTTATAACAGGAGCTCTGATTCCAACATCAAGCTCTTTTCCACAACTTTTTTTCATGACCTTAATGAACTTTAACACATTGAATGAAAAATCCAATCATGATCGATTCCAACATCAGATCATAAACTGCATGAATTATATTTTTTTACTCAAGCTATATAAAAGCCTATAAAAGCTCCCTTACAAACTTCCAAATGTAGACTACATCGAATTTCTTACAAAGAAAACCATAATAAAGGATAAAACCGTCATTATCTATTATACACTTATATATAACTTGAGTAAATCAACATAGTGAACCACTAAACTAAATTTATTCGAAAAAAAGTAAAAAGGTTACGAAATCTTTCACAGTATGTGGATAAACTAGCATGTGATTCCAATGATGATGGGAATTAATGATTATGAACTGATGGTAAAATATAATTAACAGCAAAAACAAATGATTAACGAATTGAAAGATGAGAGCCAGTAACAATTTTTAAGGAATAAATAACGGAGAAGATGTTGATATTGTTAAAAGTCAACTTCTTCCTTCATCACTATTTCAATTGCAGCAACAAATCTTGCTCCAAAATCCCTTCTCTGATGTTTCTGATCTTATGTCATTCTGTCCATGAATCAGATTTTGCGGTTGTTCATTAACTTTATGAGAATTGATCGCATATTGTGATGAGTTCAGTAAATAATTTGATTGGTTCAGTTTTGGAGTCTTGGATCTGGAATTGTTCAATGAATGGACTTTTTGTTTCAACTGCTGTTGAGTTGTAACGTTAGGTTGTGGTTGATTTCTTGGATGAGGATTACCATAACCATGAAGGTTGGTCTTTTTATTGATCTGAGCATCCCATCCTTTACCTCCATTCAAAGCCATCCAATCGTAGTATTCATCAGGTTGTTCTTTAAGTGATTCTAATGCCAAGTCCATCAATCCTGTTAGATAATCATAATCTGGGTCCTCTTCAAATTTCAAATTACGGACATATGTTAGATAGTCGCCAAATTGGGTAGGTAGATCGCCGATCAATTCACTTGTAAGTGTTGTTTGTTTTTTCTCACCAATTTTTTCATATTTTTGCTTGTTGTTTGGAGCTTTCAATCCTTGCCATGGTAAAGAACCCTTCAAAAAGTACAAAAAGACATGACCTAAACTTTCCAAGTCATCACGTCTTGATTGCTCTCTTCCTAAATGAGTGTTTATGGACATGTACCTAGCAGTCCCACTTAACGATTTCTTCTCTCTGTATGGAATATGTTGTTTAGTCTTTGGATCTCTATAATACTTGGCCATACCGAAATCGACAATGAACACAGTATTTGCAGTTGATGAGTTTGCCCTTCCTATCAAGAAGTTATCTGGCTTAATGTCCCTGAAAATCAAATCCTTATCATGAATAGATTGAACTCTGGTAATCATCTGTTTGGCCACCTGAGCAACAGTTTTAGGTGAGAATTTGCGGCCACACCAATCGAAAAGATCCTCTAAAGAAGGACCTAACAAATCAATAACCAAGATGTTGTGTAAGCCCTCTTGGCCAAAGTAATAAGCTCTAGGGATCCCATATGTACCAGCAAGGATCCTATAGGCCCTATATTCGTCTCTTAGTTGAGGTGCTTCCGATCTTCTTGGCTCGAACTTGATCGCAACCTGTTGATTGTTCAAAGAGTTGACACCTTCAAAAATGACACCAAAGGAGCCTTCACCAATCTTTTGGCCCACTTTATAATGGATCCCAATAACATTTGGGGATTGCGACAAAGACGACATTTTTCCAGAAATTAGCTAGAAAAGGGGGAGTGAGAATCGAAATAGAAACACAGCAGCACTAAAGGACGTATTCTAAGCAATGATATCACACCAGCTTATCCTCGGGAGCAAAACAAAAACAAGATGGGTTCGCTAGTAAAGTGGGTGTTTCTGGGCGGAGTGAGAAGCAGGAAACCAGGAGAGTAGAAGCAAGGACTCTCTATTACAGCGTCGCAGTCTTATCGCGAGCCAATTGTCTCAAAAGATGTGGAATCTGCGTGTTTTGTAGTTGAGTAGTTTTGCGAGTGCTGTTTTTTTGTGTAAATTTTTGTGGAATTTTCATCGATTTTTCCCTGATTTCCGAATAGAGAATATTGCCTCATTGGGAAGTTTTCTGGTTTTGGTTTTTGTTTTCGTTTCGTTTTCGAAATTGTCTCTTCGAAAGTTGGAGTTCGAGCTGGTATTTTGGGCACTTTTGGCACTGCTGGTACCTTTGCACGTTGTTCTGCTGTTTTAGTCCATTGTTGAGTGTTTGTGAGGAATTTAATTGCAGCTTTATCGCGACCATTTGGCTTGTGCTTCTTTGTTTGCTGTGATTTTGACTATTGTGCACGATCGACTAAGTAAAAGATAGTATGCTTGAGAGTCTCCAGGTTAACGACAAATGTCTGGCCTTTCACGGGCCGCTTCTTTATGAAGCTAAAGTCATGAAAACGCGTGATCCTGGCAGCGATACTGCACTTACAAAACAGGGCACCGAGGAGGTGGATCCAGAGGAATTGCCCAACGATGCCGAGGACGAGCGCGTCTACTTCATCCATTATAAAGGTTGGAAATCCTCCTGGGATGAATGGGTTACGTCCGCTAGACTCAAGGAGTTAACCCTGGAAAATTTAAAACTACAAAAGGAGCTGAAGAACTCAGCTCTAGCTTCCACCTCGACTGTCTCAGCTAACGGATCTGGAAGAAAGACCATTGATGTGTCTAAATCAGTGAATTCTCGCAACAACAGACGCTCGGAAGCTGATCTTGACAACGAGCAAGACTTCAACAAAAGACCAGAGATTCTCATCATTATACCCGACTCTTTGAAATCTCTACTTGTCGATGATTGGGAAATGGTTACTAAAGATCATCTGCTTCTAAAGCTACCTGTTAAAACTACCATTGAAGACATATTGAATAATTACAGAAGATCAATTGGTAAGAAGAGTACAGTGGAAGCTGAAATCTTGGACGAATTCCTTGCAGGGTTGAAAATGTACTTCAACAGATCTATAGGCAACCTATTACTGTACAGATTCGAAAGACAGCAATACCTGGATCTTCAGAATAACCCTCAATTAAAAGACAAGGATCCAAGCCGGATCTATGGGGCTGAACATCTCATGAGATTGATTGTTACCATGCCTTCCTTGATTGCGCAAACAACCATGGATCAACAGAGTGCAGGAACTTTGAAGGATCAAATTGAAAGATTACTAAGGTTCATAGAGAGAGAAAAGAAGGTGTTGTTCTTGAAGAACGATGAAAATGTCTCCCCAGCTTATGAAGCGCTAGCTAAGTCTGTTTAAAACTCTATGTTCTATATATATAATAAATGTATCCGTATTTTAGGAAGTTCTATTAAGTAGTCACACTACACGCACTGTAAAGTAAAACAATAATTATTAAAAAAAAATGGTATTATAAAACTTGCTTTATATAGCTTGTTGATATTGAGCTTGATTTGCTATTATAAAATCGCCATAGTCTCTTTGCTTCAAAGGTAGAACCTCATTATGAGTAAAGTCAAAATCTTCCTCATACTCTTGGTCATTAATAGTTGACCCACTTCCTCTTCTAAAGCCCCTTTGAAATGGGGAGGAAAGATCCACCAAAGTATCCAAACTATTATCACTTTCATTTTGGAGGTATGTTATTGATCTCTGTTTAGTGTGACACGACTCTCTTGGAGATTCATTAAATGAGGAAACAGGAGAAGCGTTATCTTCTTCATTATTATGATCAAATAGGTCATCTTCACTATCTGATGTTACCACAAATTCTTGTTGCTCAACCTGTGGTAAGGCTTCCAATAGCTCATCCATAATCATATTCGACGTACCTTCCTCCACTCTGAAAGAATCAACCCCTCTCTTACCGTGAACTCCCAAGAATGACGAACTATCAATTGACAATATTCTATCATTGGTGCTTGTCAATTCAATAATTGAATCATTTGCAGCTGGGATCAAGGTACCGCATTGCCTTTTATTAACCATGTTGTAGATATCGTACTCATCACTCACAAATCTCTTTTTGTGATACTCTATGGAATCGAGTCCACCATTCAAGCAACAGTTTGTCAAGTCTTCGCTGAAGTTTAGGTCCCAATGGATGATATTTCCATCTTTTGAGCCTGTGTATAAATCTGACGAAGATTCTTCAGACCACACTAAGGAGGTAATCAAGTCGTCATGTCCAGATAACTTTCCAAAATACCCTTGGGCCCTGATATCCCATAATCTAACGGTACCATCTAGATGTGAGGCTGCCAGCACATTTGAGTCATATGGTGCCCATTTGATATCATTTGCACTCATTTCAACACCATCAGCAGGTTGGAAAATTGAGGAGTTTGTATTGCTGATTCTTAGATCATTTAATCCAATACCGAATTCACCCGCTAGTGCAATGATTCCATGCTTGTGAGAGACGTCAAAGTTTAATATTCCAAGATTTTGGTTCTTTAGGATAGGTAGATCTGATCTGTGTTGTAAATCCCATAGGAAAATGTTCTCATTGCATAATGTCAAGATATTGGAATTATTAGCAATCCAGCCAGAATTGTGGATCTGTTTAATTGACAAGTTTCTGATCTTGTTGAAATGTTTCTTATGGTTGAATCTTTTGATGATCTTAGCATTGGAACCGTCAGTATTAGGAACAGATACCAGGTGTAGTGCACCATTCTTATGGCCAGTCAATAGTGTGCTTTCTTCTGTGTCATAATTGTACCATTTCAATTTTTCAATAAAAGGCAGCGAGATGGTTTGTTGATGGGTCAACATCATATCTTCATAGTTGAGGTTGTAGATGAAAAGATTATCCTCTTTCATCCCAGAGCTGATAGCCAATTGTTCTTGGTTGTCCTTGTTGATTGAGATAGATGTCAGATATAGTTCATCATCCGGAATTCTCCAATAGTTGGAAGCAATCTTCAGTTTGTTGTTGTATGTGGTTTTGTTCAAGATTTGGTTTTCACTACTGTCGTAATTGTATAGCCATGTTTCCGTATGTTTTGGTGATGTTCTTGATGCATATGAAATTTCTGGGTCGGAAACTGCTCTTCTAGTTCTGACCGCGTTTTGGCGATATAATGTTGGTGGTGCGTAGAAGCTCATCTTTTGGGTTATGTGAGATGGTTTGAATTGAAATTATTAGAAAGCTTGGGTATATAGTTGTTCGATGATTTAACTAAAATCAATAAATAATGGTTGGGTAAGTAGTTCAAATGAATGACTTGAAGTTGGATGAGTGCTAGTAGAAAGGAAAGTGTTTTTTGACAAGAACTGATTGTTATATACGTTAGCTTTCCAGCCATTTTACAAAGCCGGTTTAAACAATCAGGTACTCCCACATTTCTTTGACCATCTGTCTCCCTAGTTATCAAAAGTTGGCTGGTGTTGTGCCTTGGTTTCTACAGCTGCTCATGCAAATACCAACAGGTATGATCTCATGACTTCCTCGAGGTGGTACGTTTGGCCGTGTTGCGCTCTTCGGCTGTCAAAAGCTGGGAGTTTTCATTTTCTAGTATGTAAATTTGCTGGCTATCTCTACCAAAACGAAAACAAAAATGCGGGCACATGCATGATTCGGTAAAGCTTAAAAATGCGGGTATTATTTATGCTGCGCACAACTCAAACAAGTCCAACTGCGAACTACCTACCAACAGCTATGCTCAAGTGACTGATGATTAGTCCCTACCTTTTCACTGATGATGAGTTGGCGCTCACAGCTATTAAGCGGGAGCTACAAAGGCGTATTCCTGTATTACCTAGCTAACAGGAAACATTCTGATGCGGCCATTTTTACGATCGGACATAAGAATCGTCTCTCAGATCACCATCCAGCCATCATCATGTGACATAAAAACTACATAACTCTCCCTCCTTTTCTATTGTACTCATTTCGCAAAATGTAGAATCTTATCTTACATCCTTTGCTATTGCTCCTGCTGGTGTTTTTCCCTTTAAGATATGATGTAAGTCATACTTAGTAGAAGTACAGGGAAACACTACAACTCAACTATTATGAGATTAGTCTTTATATGGCGATAGATGGCGAGCTAATATACAGATGAGATAAGGAATTATCTCAGTTTCCAATGAAGTATTCTAGTAAATCAACTTTAGTGACAACGTGAATTGGTTTTAGAGCTTCATCAGTGACGATGGCACTTGCATTCTTTTCGAAAAATTGTTTCAATTCACCTAATGAAGTCTCTTGAGTGATCTTTTGAAATTTCTTAACTGATGATTTATTTTCATTAAAGATGTTGACATCATCAAAGTTGTTCAATTTTCTGAAATCAATGAAGATCTTGGACACTTCATCGTTAATAGATATTTCACCTTCCGATATGGATTTCAATAATTTTGATAGCGTTATCAAACCAATTAGTTTGTTGTTTTTACTGCTCAAGACAGGAAGTTGATCGAATCCATTATCTTTTAAGATCTTGATAACTTCTTGGACCTTAGCGGTGTTTAGGACAGTTACAATTGGTTTTAAATTTAGCGACTTGATCTGTTCACTCTCAAACGAATTTGATGGGGCTTTTGGAGCCTTCTCAATTGTGAAACCATTAGACTTCATCCACTCATCATCAGCAAATTTAGTTAAATATGATCTGATTGAATCTGGGAAAACCACAACAATTTTGTCATCTTCTGTTAATTCAGGGTGATCTTTAGCGTATTTGAAAGCCGCACTTAAGGCACTACCTGATGAACCACCAACAAGAATACCTTCCTCTGCAATAACTCTTCTAGCCAGAGAGAATGATTCTTGATCTTCAGTTTTGTACCAAATGTCGATCAAGTCTCTGTTCAAAACTTCTGGAATGAAATCGTAACCGATACCTTCAACTTTATATTGATCAGTATCTGTCTTGTTCAAAGATTCAGGAACAGCCAAAATTGAACCTTTTGGATCAGCTGCAATGACTTTGATGTTTGAATCTTGCTCTTTCAAGTATCTAGAAATACCAGAAATGGTACCACCTGTACCTGCACCAGCAACAACGGCGTGGATTTTACCTTTGGTTTGCTTATAGATTTCATAACCGGTACCATAATAATGGGCATCTGGATTGTTTGGGTTGGCATATTGATCCAAGATGATAGAGTTCTTGATCTCCTTGTTCAATTTCTTAGCAACACCAATATGAGACTCCGGGGAATCAAAGGCAGCTTCGGTTGGAGTTCTAATGATTTCAGCCCCCAATGCCTTCAAAACTGAAACTTTTTCGTTAGACATCTTTTCAGGTAAGGTAATGATTGTTCTGTAACCCTTGACAGCACCCACCAAGGCTAAACCAATACCAGTGTTACCGGATGTTGGTTCGATCAACGTATAGCCTGGTTTGATTCTACCATCTTTCTCAGCCTCTTCAACCATTCTCAGAGCGATTCTGTCCTTGACTGAACCACCTGCATTGAACAACTCGACTTTAGCCAAAATCTGAGGTCTAATTCCTAGTGACTGAGGAACCTTGTTCAATTTGACCAAAGGGGTATTTCCAATCAACTCCAGGATGGAGTCATTTACTTCACGAATTTCAGGCATCTTGTTAAATCTATTTTATTCTTAAACCTGGTATGAAAGATAAAGAAGCATGATTTTGTTGATAAATTTTTTTCTTTCTTTTATTGCAGCTCTCGTGCTATTAGTTTACCACTTGCACAAACGGCGCATTTTTAGTTTTTGACACCATTATTTCCGATGATCCGATCCGATTGCCGCTATTTTGGCACAATTATATAATATCACGTGCTGACAACCATCATCCAAGTGCTCGTAACACAGCCGTACACCGCAAGTATTAAACATTTATCTCAAAAGGTAAACAAAGAGCCGAAAAGGTAAACAAAGAACCGACCACAAAGAGCATTCTGAGACTACCTTCTATTTTATTACACAGTTCACGCATAGACCATATGGACCCATGTCTTATAGTGAACAGCCCTTCAATCTTGTGATAAACACCGCCATCGAGCAACTATCAGAGCTGAGAGATGATGGCATAACGTACATCAAATCAAAGGACATATCAGGTTTCCTTCAGATCTTAGAGATACAGCTAGATATCGTTTTTGATAAGCAGAAAGTATGGGTTGTCACGGACTCCTTCATCAACCAATATCCTAACCTGCTGATAAATGTGGACTTGTTTTTGCAGTTTTTGAATGACTTATACAAGCTGGACTTTGTTGAAGCAGTAGAGGAACTGATTCTGAGGAAAGAGGTGGATGGATCGAAGGGTTTTGAAAACGAGGATGTCTTGGGAAGTGATGTCTTTGATAGCAGTCCGATAAAGGAATCCTCTCCAATAACAGAGAGGGAAGTTAATGAACAGACGAAATCGATTAACAATGATGAGTATAAGAAGTTTGAAGATGAGTCGATCAAATCACTACAGAATAGCATAGACGAGAAGCTTAGAGTTTTATCCAGTTCTGGCCCGATATTGGAGAGAAAAGAACATAAGATCCAGGCCACTGCTACGCTGGAAGAAGGAATATCCAAGGAATTATCTCATAAATTATCAGCTAGGTTGCCTTGGATAGGTGTGGTATTCTTCTTGATCTTCCTGATAAACCTAGTGCTCTCAGTTTTATTAATCTTTGTGATACTGCTGATTACTAGCAGTACAACCAGGCGAAAAATACTTCATGTCTTGTTAAACAATGAAACTTCGGATTTGTATTGGTGGCAGAAAGTACCGTTTTTAGAGAGATACGTTTGGGAGGTTTTAGAGATGATACGAAGTTATGAAATCAAAGGACAATGAAAATCATGTACACTATTCGCCAATAAATATACTATTCAGGATTAAAAACAATCATTATGGTCGTCTATACAGATTCTTCAACCACTCACTTAATCATGAAAATTTCCATCTGTTACCACAATTTTCACAAGTACAGAAAGTTGTTAGAGGTTCATCTGCAGACCTTGTTTGCAGCTGGTAGTAACTGACTTTCTTTTCCTTACATTTACCACAGGTAAATCTATCGGTAACAGCTCTTTCCTGTGTGGCACCTTGTGCGTTGTACAAGTTTTGCTTCTTGATATCTTCCAATTGCTTTTTTAGGTGTTCTGGAGCCAAATCTCTTGGATCAGTAGTCACGAAATCTTTAGGTGATAAATCACCATTGTTGATTTTTGTTCTTAATTCAGGGTTATTCTTCTGTCTTAAATTTGATGCCAAACTTCTAGCTTTATTTGTGTATGATGATTTAGTGGTATCAAATTTTTCTAGAGTAAAGAGTTCATTTTCGATATCTTTAGAAACTTTTAGAAGAACATGAGGTGGATGCTCTGAATCGATACATAACCCATTATATAGCGCACCAACAACGTTGTTTCTGGTTCTGTTTTCATAAATATCAATCTTGACATTATCATTTTTGAAGTTTCTAGGACCTTCAGAGACAAATTTCTTTTGAAGTGTTGTAGTGGTGCTGCTCTTTCTTGGTGCATCTATGGCTGAAGGGGCGGAGACGGGTGGAGATGAGGAAGTTTTGGACCTTTTTTCCTTTGACACTTCGTCTTTCCAGAACTTGATTATCTTTTTTACGAGTGTGGAAATCTCCGGGTTCTTAGAAGTTTTGAATTTGTTAACTATTACACCGACTTTGGTTTCCTGTAAATGCCTTAGTTAGTATGATGTTGAATCTGTTATCGGAAGAAAACTTACCCTAAGCAATTGTTCGGTCGGTTTGATATCTTTCTTCATGATCGTTAGTATCTGAAGGATCGTTTTGTCATCGTTGGCCCTCTCGAGCTGTGAGATGTGAGTCTTGATCTCCTTCGTGTCCATCTATGCGATATTCCGTCCGTCCTCTTTGTGGTAGTTAAAGTATGTTTTGTTTTGTTTGTTTGTTTATTCGCGAAAATGTCGATACTGCACAAGCTTTATTATCAAACCGCGTTTGCATGCCTTGTGTATCAGCTCAGATCCATAGTGTATCATTGGAACGCAGGATACCGAGGAATAGAGTGATAATCTATTATAGACTAGGCAATACGGTTGAATTTTGACATGAATCTCGAGTTCCGTCGGTGCTTCCGCTAATTATTTAAACGCTGGTGATTTTACGGAGCGTCAATTAAATAATTATAATCTAACGATTGATATTATCTTAAAGTGATATTATCTTAAAGTGATGATATCTTAAAGTGATATTAATATCTACTATTATAATAATCGATACGTTTTCTTATAAGGACAATCATCGAAACAATTGCCACAAGTCCGTTGCGAGATATATGATCATGGCTATTATTTGAAGAGGAACCCGCTCAAAAAATTTGAGAACGCATCACTCACAACCAGTAGTGTAATATTCTATTTAATTCTGTCTCAAACTTGTTCATTTAGTTTCATTAACAACCACTGGTTCCACCAATCATCTATCGAGTCCTTTTCCTTTTAGCACATTCTGCTAATACCAATGAACTAACAGCTTTGAAACGGAATGCCTGTTGATATACCAGGGTTCTTCTATGATCCAGAAAAAAAGAGATACTTCAAGATAGCATCTAATTCGAATAATGTCAATAACAGATATACATCTAGCTCACTGAAGCATGAGCGTGACGAGGTTGAAATGAAAGAGAAAATATCAAAACTAAAAATCCAAAAACACGCAAGGTCGAATCTTCCATTTGTTTTATCTGACGCATTAGGGATAAGGAACATGCTACGGTTCAAGACAAGAGATTCAGAGATCTCAGACTACTACTACTATAAGCTGGAAAGTCTGCAGTCAAAGGAAATCTGGTCTAGAAAGCTAGGCAGTAATTCTTACCAGCCAAGCTCATCTGATATACCCATCAGGAGAATATTGAGGTATAATGATGACTTGATAATTGGCAAAGACTCATACATGCAAATATACCGAGCAGACGATTTAAGAGAGAACCAGCTATCTGGCGACAGAATTGATCCTCACATGGACAATTATGAGCATTACCTGAACCATTCGATTCTGAGGAACATGGAAGTTTTTAAAGCGAACATGCTGGTACGGACATGGTGCGGACTAATGAATGAACCAAGCATAATTCAAGTTATGCAAGGGTTTGATGTCAAGTATTCTAATGATTTTCCTAATGAGTCAATCAATAATTCGAAATGCGTTGAAAATAAAATCTTCTCATGTGGTGATAAACGCCTTAACGTGATTGACCTCAATAGATACGATTTGATTGACAACGTGAAATCTAAGGGTGACTGTTTATGTTTGGATTTTGGGGATGATAATAGCCGGTTTCCAAACGAGCTATATTTGGGATATAGAAACTCCACAATCAAAATGTGGGACTTGAGGACAAAAAAGTTTTCGAACTTCAACAAACTGAAAAATTTCAATCCTATCATAAACATATCGAAAGTGAACCAGTTTGATTTGATTTGTTCATCTATAGGGTCCTTGGGCTCGAATTCCTTAAACTTATATGATGTAAGAATGGGCTTCAAAAAACCAAAACTTATTTTCCAATCAAACAAAAGCTTATCAAACGTATTTGGAGAAACATTTCAGCTTGTTAGAGGGCTGGCTAACGATTCCAGAGAGTTTTTCATGTTACAGAATGCAGATCTCATTGAGTTTTTCAGAATCTCTGATCCAGCTCCTTTCAAAACTATTTCGAAATTTGATATTCCCAAAAAAGAGAACAGTTTGAATCAGCCAACATTTGAAGGTAGTTTCTATGATAGTGAGAAAATAGAGCTTTACACTACGTCATGCACTAGATTAATGATATATAAATGACCCTTGAACGCAGAGGCGACATTTCAGTATAAGTCTAATTTGTAGTTAGAACAAAATCAAGCTCACCAATCAGCTGAAAACTGAGGGAGATACTCTAGGGACAAATATGAGTATGTGTGCACTTTCAGTTCAGATATAAGTAGAAACTAAAGTAGCACTTTCATGCTAGTGAGTCCAGATGCGACTATTAAATAATTAACAGATCTTCCTTTCTAACAAGAGTCAATCACAGCAGCGGCAGTGCTGCTCCATAAGCAGTGACCATTAAGCCAGTACAAAAGAGATAGTTATCCGTGCTTAGTTTTTCGATTCAGCCACGGGGTCAAGAATACAAATTTGTTAAAAATTTGAACTAATATAACTTATAACACAAGTACATAAAGCCAATAGCACAAAAGATACACAAGTACACAAAACATAACACACACAAAACACAGGAACACAAAACACACAAAAACACAAAAACACAGAAACACAAAAACACAAGAGCACACGCATAAAACATTAGAAAAAGAAAAACACAAAACAAAGAGCAAATGAAAAAAAGTAAACACAAGAAGCAAATTTTGGCCCTTTTAAAGGATATCCAAAATTTGACATGTCTTTAAAAAAAAGCAAAATTGTATAAAATAACACATAATAATATATCTAATCATTCTATTTTGGACAATGATTTAACAATAATAGGTCAATATCCAGTGAAACTCCCATTATTCTGCGGGATAAAGCTCTTTCTATTATTGTTACCATTATTGTTGTTGGAATAACCCTGCTGTTGAGACCTTGGTGGATAATATTGAACATTGTGAGTATGATTGGTGTTTTCAGAGTAATCATAAGGGTAAGGATTTCCAAACGGTGCTTGTAGATAAGGCAATTGTTGGTGATGCTGATATTGATCTAATCCTTCCGCGGCAATACCTGTTAACAAGCCGTTATTGTTCATAGCCTTCAACGGTTCCGAAGTGTAGTTTGATTCCAACTGCTGAATCTTCAACTGAATCTTTCTAGCGTATGGTGCAGCTTTAATAACTGGCAAATAATTCTTAACCGTGTTCACTAAGGCAGTCATTTCAGAGTTTAATTCAGTTACATCATAAAATTGATCAATCAAGGTTTGAATGACGTAGTTTCCAAACTTATCTTTGATAAGGATTTCAAAATTCAAATTGATGACTTTTATGATCTCATTCAAGTAGAAATAATTCTTTTTGATTTTGAGAATCTTGATGAATTTCTCTATAACGTTTGATGAAAACTTCAAACATGATAGTTTCACCAAATTTTGGTAAATTTTATTGAAAAATTCATCGATTAAGAAATTAATTTCATTTGATGTTTTCAAGAAGTCCAATTCGAAGAGAAACTGGATAATATAATTACCAAATTGATCATTGATCAAGTCATCCAAGTACATCAGCAAAACCTTTGAGATTTTCAAGATCTGATCAAAATTCGCATTATTCAGCAGCTTTTGTAGAACACAGCATCCATGCTTATGAGTTGAGATTCTCACAATATTATTGTTAAGGCAAATTGAGTCAATGATAAATTGAAACTTTTCTGGTGGAAACTTGAAAATACATTTCTGAATAACATGATTACCATTCAAATCTTTGACCAATCTAACAATGTTATTATCACTAACAGGATCATTACTGTCATTCATCTGTAAACCTTTGACAACCAGATCCATTTGGTAAGTATTGGAAATCCCATCAATAATCTTCTGTAATGATCTAGTACCATATTGATTAGTTGAAATCAAAAATAAGTATGGGTGGACTTTTTCAATCATCAAATCTTTTTGGTAAGGGGTCAAATAATCAGCCATCTTCTGGATTAGATAATTTCCAAAAGGATCAACAATCAGGTCCAATATATTGTTGAAAATCTTATTGAAAATAACATCTTTGATAGAATTATCCAGTTCCAATTTCTTTTGCAGATAACGACAACCATATTGGTCAACTGATAACTTCAGAATGTCCAAGTTTTCGATTGGGATCAAGTTCAATTCATCATAGTTTTTATAATTAGAGGAATTTGTTGTTGAAGAGGATGAAATGGATGATCTGTTTGTATTGGATATAGATTGGTTCGAAGTAAGATCAGAAGAATTTTTCTGGCCTTGACTTTTAATGGTTGGCAATGAGTGGAAACGTTGATTTGCTAGGAATGAATGGCCCTGTGACTGTGACTGTTTCTGAGCGTCTTGGCTTCTAGATGGTAGCAATGTACTTCCAGGCGAGCTAGCCTGTGAGTTAAGGGCTGGATATTGATTCAAGGGGATCTGTGGGATTGAATTGGTAGAATTGTTGTTTGAGTTATAACCGGTGCTTGGACTTGGCGAATAATACATCGGAGCTTGATGAGACAAGCTCTGCAAGCTGGTGATATTGAACTGGTTGAACTTCTGATCAAGTTCCGAAACCAATGGAAGAGATTTAAACCTTGATCTCATTGTGTTGCCTCCAATACTTGTATTCAGACCTGAAGAAGAGGTGAAAGAGTGTGGAGTAGACACATCAGTATTACCAGTGTTCCCATTGACACTCCCGTAGATCCCTTGAGCAACAGCCCCATTTTGATTTTGATTTGGCTGCTCAGAATTCGATTTTTGATAGACCAGGTTGTTGCATGATTGGGAGAACGATTGTTGGGAGCTACTCGTGTGATGATCACTAATGTCAGGCGGAGTCAAAGGCTCCACTATGGAGGCAATCGAATTGACTGATAGATTAGGTTGATGATGGGATCTTTCATTGACCTGCAGATCTGCGTTAGTTAAAGGTTCCACCGTGAATATAGGGATATAGGGCGGCTGATAGAGTCCAGCAGCATCCTTTGTACGAAATTCGTTGCACTTCTCAGGATCGGGTGGCACTCAGAGGGTAGTAGGGAACATGTATGAGTAGCGAAACAAGCGATGAGGTAATCGGCGGCCACTAAAGACCTTACTAGCTGGGAAGAAGGGCATCTCTATCAGTGCGCAAAACGAGGTGGACTCACCATTTTGATCTGTTGTAGAACCGTGTTCCTGAAACAAGGGATTACAAAAAGAGGAAGCTACAGGTTTATAAATGACAAAAGAATGTGAATGAACCGGTTTACAATTTCGATCTGTCTGCCTTAGGCCTTTGGTAACCAGGGAAATTTGGTATAAAAATCATCAACAAAAAAGTATGTGGTCTTAACAATTGAGGGTAGGTGCAATTCGGGACTAGACCCCAAAAAAAAACACCAGCAGACAAGAATACTGTTTGGCCTCTTATAAGTACTGGGCGCAAATCTAACAATTAGAGGGTTGCCCGTATTTCATCACGAATTAGCCCCTCGATTTCCAGAGGAAATTGTGGTATACTGATATGTTCAAAAGGTTGGTGATCCGTGTCCTTCTTTTGGATAATTCCCTAAAGTAGGTAAATTGCTACAAAAGAAATCTGAAAAAATACGGAGATGGACTAGTCTCAAGTCTCGCTTCTAGACAGAGACTAACGTGTTACAACTTGAGGCTACTTATATTGTAAATGCTCCAAGCAGCTTCTCAGTGCCTTCTGGACTCTACTTTCTGAATTCATTACCCACAATATTTGCTTCAGCAGGGCTTGCTTTGCTGAATCTCTCCTCCGTTGGACGGAAATTCTCACTGTCGAAAGGAAGCTGTGATTTGACAGCTCTGGCGCGATGTAGATCACACATTACTAAAGGGCATGAGCCTTGACGCTGCAATTCCGCAAAAAAATCGCAAGTCAAGTCTCAAGTCTTGAGTCCCAACTTTTGAGTCCCTACAGCCAGTCTCAATATTTTATGCAATGCAGGGTCGGATTTGGAGAACCAACTAGAGTCGAGAATCTAGTCCTTCCCCCCGGAACAGATCCTAATCTCAAATGAGTGCTTCAACCACTTTTTAGGCTCAGAGACTCGGACTTCGGTATTCAGTCTACAGAAGAAAGGATGGGTCAGGTAATGTATATAGAAATCGAGGCAGATAGTCATAATCTGTCTATCCATCCTAATAGAAGCTGGCTTTTCTTGCTTAGCTTATAATTTTTTTGTTTCTCATGACACAAAACGGAAAAGAACCTTGGAGTCCCCTCCTTCCCAAATGGAAACCCTTTGTGTTTGACTAACGTTCTTCTTACTCAGTTTCCATACTAAGTTACAGATACCGGGCGGATAGGCTACAAATAATCCCACAAGTTCGATGCATATATGCTCTTTTACATTACCATTCTCATAGATCATCTACAGAAAATTTGGGCTCCTCAAAATTGATAGGAACTGAAATGACTGGTTTCATTTCACTCCCTCTAGCATCCTTTTTCTCTTTCGTTAAAATATCAATGACCTCATCTTCTTCGTCTAACTGCTTTTGATTCAACTCGTCCTCAGGGACAATGTCAAACTCATCTTCTTGTTCTTGATAATCTATGTTCTCCTCTATCTCAACAAAATCAGGAGCAAGAGCACTCCATTTTTGAGGAACAACGATGCTCCACACATATACTGTACCACTATCTAGACCAGTTGCACATATTATACACTTCTTGTAATTCCACTCTAAATCCACCAATTCCTCTTTAGGTCCTTCAAGGATTTTAATTAATGAGCCCACCGATGTTTCCCAAACATATATACAGTGTGCAGAACCAAATGCAGAAGCAATAAGATATTCAGAGTTAGAATTGAATAAGATTGAATTCCACTGTAATCTATTGACCATATCCTGATATTTATGCTCCACCTCCAATTCCCATAGTTCTGGCTTCAAGTTGTTAAAGTCTGGAAGACTCACCTGTCTGATGATCCGATCAGATGAGTTAATTGCCAATTTTCTTCCATTCTGTGATATTATGATGTTCTTTATGCTTGAATTCCCAAACTTTTGCGAAAATAAAACCTTGAAGTCACTTTTCGATATGATACTCAGAACGCCTTTATTATCACCAGTAAATATGAGATCACCATCAGGATGAAAAGTCGAAACGAGCACTTTGGAGTCTTGTAAAGTTCTGATGTCATTAGCTTCCAATCTTATAAATTTCGGTAGGTCATCATACAGCGATACTATGAACTCATCTGAGTTGAGTGGATTGAACTCTGAGTTCCATACAGGACCATCGAAGTTGAATTTTTTCACAATCTCGCCTAACCTCACATCCCATATCAGACATAACCAATCTCTTGAACTGCTCAACAGAAAAGTCCCACACTTGGACCAGCAAAGAGATTGAATGGGCCTGGAATGGCCCTTTAGTTGACGGATAACATTCTTAGTGTCATTGTCTATTATCAGGATGGTACCGTTGGATAACCCAGAAGCCAAATAGTCACCATTATAGTTGAACTTGACGTGAACCGAGTGACCGAATGATATAGTGTCAGTCAAAGATTCTGGATATTCTTTTAACGCAGAGAAAGGATCCAAGAGGGCTAAATTCATTGGCCGAAAGATGCAGAGCAGTGATAAACCCAGAAGCGGGGTTGACTACCTATTAAGATGAGGTTTGAGTAGTTACTGCAGTGAAAAAGTGTGAGTACAAAGCAAAACAGATGTCGCGAAAAGGTGAAAATCAGCTATTTCTTTGACTTTCGCGAGAGCTGACACGAAAAAAAAACCCGTGTCAAAAACCTTTGTTGAAACGTCATCGACAACTAGCAGGTTAAAAGCAAAGATGATGAAGGCTGTTCTATCTTTGGTATTGCTGTACCTTTCTGCTGTAAACGCATTCGTCTTCTATGTCAATGGTGGAGAGAGAAAATGTTTTTACAAGGAATTGAACAAGGGGTCTTTGCTCATTGGATCCTATGATGTCGAGGTCTATGATCCTCAGACCGAACTATTCGAAGGAGCAGATCCAACGCAGCTAGGCGTTGTTATTGATGTTGAAGAAGTCTTTGACGATGACCACAGGGTCGTACATCAAAAGGGGTCCCCAAAAGGTGATTTCAGTTTCTCGGCGCTTGACACTGGTGATCATAGAATTTGCTTCCAACCACAGTCGCAGGGTTGGTTGGCTAAAATTAAGACCAAAGTTAGTATTGAGTTCTCTCTAGGTGATGATGAGATCTTGGATTCCAAAAAAAAGGGTAAAGTTGACTCTCTGTCCAGAAAAGTTAAGGCGCTAAATAACAAAGTTCTTGAGATCAAAAGAGAGCAGGGCTTAATGAGAGAAAGGGAAGCTACATTTAGAGATCAGTCTGAATCAACCAACTCAAAAGTTGTCAATTGGGCCATCATTCAACTACTGGCGTTGGGCGGTACGTGTTATTGGCAAATCAAACATTTGAGATCCTTCTTCGTGAAACAGAAGATTGTTTGAGTCAAGATTACTTATTGAAAAGATTGTGAATACATATTTGGACCTCTTTCCGTCTTGTAAGATATCATGTTACCGTAAGACGCACTGGCTTAGCTACATCAGTATAAACGCGCTGGAGGTTCTCACACGTCAAATCAGATTTGAAAATTAAGGTTAAACTCGTTTGCTTCTGCTTCGTTTTCTATGCTTCAAGCTAGCATACAATTCTTGTCTCTACTGCTTCAACTATAATACTTAACTGGTAAACTTCTCAAACTGTTACACCAAGAGTGACACAAAGCCATTAACTATCGCAAATTGGACAACATGCCCCATGACACAAATCGACAGTAATAAATAAACATACCACAATAGGTTATCTTTCGATTAAGGAGTCTCACTCGTGGCCAAAGCTCGCTAGGCGAGTTCACGATCGATTTATTTTGTTGCTCTATTGCGTTGGCTGCGGAGAACATTTACTGGTGTTGAAAGCTGGTAGAGAATCAAAAAAGAATTATCTCAGAGAAGACGCTAGAAGAATGGAGCTAACAAAGTGTTAACTTCCAGAGATAGCCAGTAGTGTGGGAAGTCAGAATCACAAACCACAAACCACAAACCACGAACAGCAAAACAATATATTCAAAAAAGTTCTCCAAATTAGTCTGAATTTCAAAGACCACACAATCTTTATTCGCCAGATTATGCGTAGCCAGATTTCTACTGCGACTTTTATTACGTTAAGGTTGAACTTTAACTTTAAGGGTATCCGGGGGTAACACTATGGAGGGATGTTGGATGTTCATCTTAATATCTCCATGGCTTTCTTGAATCTGCTTGATGATCTTTCCACAATGGTTGAAGCTCTCAGGACCACTGGGGGTGCTAGTGGAGGAGTGAATATTTGAATTAGAGACTGATACATACTTGTGTGAAGGTTCTCTTCGCCGTTCAGACGCTCAGACTCAGAACAGCTGGTGACTTGGACAGAGGCCCACAAAAACAACAACAGGTGCAGGTCAGAAGAGCCACCCACCCGCCATTGGCCTAGACGAAAAAAAAACTGACAATGGCTTTTTAGAACTAAGGCAGCCCGTTGCCGACTCTTCAACCGTTGTGACTTGGCAGTTGAAAAGTCAAAAAGTAGAATTCCATAGATGCCTTCCTACCCTTGTTAAAATGGTTAAGCCACTACGGTTACACAAAAACAATCTGGCTTCAAAAATGACACAAAAAGAAGATTTCCAGTATTACCTCAATTTCTTATCTCATTTTTACATAGACTTCGTATTTCTCAGCAGATTATATCTCATACTGCTCACAGAACAAAACGTATTGGCATTACAAATATCACCAGTTTCAAGCGATTCAAAGTCAGCTCAGTGAGGCCGGGTTACTATCAAAAGGTCTGACCCGAAGCTTCCTCCCATCCAATCTCTATGTCGGCGGCTAACTTGAAACATGTCTATCTGCTGTCCTCCGATCTACTAATATCAAACTTTCTTCTCGATGCTTCTTGTATGACTCTGAAAATCCAACAACAGATACATTGGCGCTGATCAACCCAACTCACCCAAGTTACAAGAGGAACAAAGACCCCCCAAAATTTCGCCAGCTCTCCCTTTGCAACTTTCCGCATTTTTTCACCACAAAGTAAGCACTTTCCAAATTACAAACAGTTTGCTTCAGTCACAAATTCCATGAAAATGATTCTCGGCGTAGGCAGTATGTAGCTTGAAAACCTGTTCTCTCAGTTCTCCCGCCGCCTCCATGTTGCCTATCTCTTACGGTAGTTTCTTCAACCCAAAACTCACCAAACCTTGAACTGCTAGCTCCAGTGGTATCCTACAAACCAGGGTGAAAAAGGCACTCGACCCCATACCTGTTGTTTGTTATTCTAGTCTGATCCACAACTTTTAGTTGAGATTAACCTTCCCAGGCCGGTCCACTCAATCAAACCTTATCCTTCCCGTGAATTAAAATTCTAACGTTTCGTTTAGTTTCCTAAGGGATCACAAGCCCACGTTTTAGCCTATGACTGGAAAAGCAAGAGGCCCTCTACAGCAGCATATACTATAAGGCTTAGTTTCTAGAGCTATAGAAACAAAGTGTTTGCTAAACAACAGTGTTTACCGTAGTTACACTTAACTTAACTGAGGCGATCACTTAGGACTACTTAAAAAATGTTACCACTTTCCAAGGTGACAACAACGACAAGAAGCCAATGGATGTCGGCAGGTAACCTCCAGTAAATTCTAAAGTATGTTCGTGCTTCCTCGTTCAAATTTTCATCAAATGAAGCTTTTCCTGGCAATTTTGGTTGTTACAGTAATACTAAGCTTCTGTAAGAAAGATTTGCCGTGAATGTGCGAACACTCCAAAATCTGTTGCAATCCTTTTGATTTGTTTCCAGTTCTTGTAGAAGATTCGTCATATTCCGTTAGAGCTGGTGTGAAGAGCGGAAAATAGCGTGAAACTAAGGGCTCAATTGTGATTACGTTCTTACTTGATTTTGATGGCTTACCTTTTTGACAGGAACTTTTTCTTGGAAAAAGAGAAATACATCGAGAGGTTCGATTTCAATAGCGGTACTGAAACGGAGGGGGCTTATTACCTAGCTTTGTCTGGTGTGTATCGTATATCCATATATATAAAGCAAAATTTACAGGGTTATTCAACTCAATCAATAAAAACTCTGATAAATTGCTTACGCTTTGAGCTGTTTTAGATTGCACTTGAGATCAGCTCAACAATCTGATACTCATCCACTTTCCAGATATTTCAATCACTGATAGTTCCTCCAACTTACTAAGTTTGGTGAAGTTTGATAATCTCATTGACAGTTTTAATTGTCGACTCTGGATCGTTCTTTGTGTTTTGAGTGACCCAATCACTGATACATTTGAAGTGATAATGGAATTCCACAGATTTCCTTACGTCTGGAGCCACTCATATATTCCTTTAAGTAAGTCTTCGTATCATATAATTGAGGGTTAGCACTAGGTCCCAAGGAAATGTGTGTGTATCCAGCCGTCTGAACTTCTGTGTAATAGTATTTATTGGCTCCATGTTCCGCGGTAGTGCTGCATCTTAGTGAGTGTTACTCTAGAAACGAGTGGACTGGTAAAGGAACTGCAGTAACCTTCTCCCAGTGGTGAAGAAACCTTGTCTCAGTCATTCCAAGGTGAAGAGCTTGCCAGTATTAATGGAGTAAGTCTTGGTGTGATGTTTGTTTACCGTTGATCTTGATCGAGGTTCAGAAATCCTTCAGTACGTACTTTCCATTGTCAGCTAGGCACTTGAGAGGAACCGATGATAGCTACGTTAATTACTGAACCAAATAAAAGTGCATTACTTGAAGCGGGACTAGTTAGAGAACAATTTCGAAGGACTAGCGCTGAATAGTAATAAATGACGTTTGTTCAATCTTGAAGAGGCAAAAACAACTCATGAACATAGATTAGCAGCAACCCGTAATCAGAAAAAAAGTTGTCCACCAGTATACCACAGACTATGGCAAGCATTCCACTCCACTGCGCTTATAACCGAAGTGCCGATCTATTAGAAGATCGAAGCACGGAATATTTAATTGAATCTCAAGCATCAACCCAAATTAGACTCAAGGAGATGGACACAATAGCTCCTAAATTCACCAAAGTATTTTCAGATCAGGACACTCAAGCAACAGTAAACCGTGAGACTTAAAAGATATTATGCTGAATTTATTTGGAGGTCAGG
The DNA here is from genome assembly GCA_030567455.1 of Komagataea norvegica. NCBI lineage: Eukaryota > Fungi > Ascomycota > Saccharomycetes > Phaffomycetales > Wickerhamomycetaceae > Komagataea > Komagataea norvegica. Next base: position 37,071 of record JAJLSD010000011.1, read on the forward strand.
ATGGTGTTCTGTTCACACTTGGTGCATTTGACGGAGACTCTCATTGATTGCCATTGTTGGCGGTTTGGGTTCCAAGAGATGCTAACTGTGGTATTTCCGCACGAGCTAATCGGGGATTATACTTATATGCTATGCTGGTTGATAATTGGTATAAATCTTCTGCTGACATTATAGGGCAAGGATCTGAGTTGGGTGGGTGTATGTTTGTCCAAACAAGTCCTTGGATGCACAAATCTTTTTCATAGGATATCCAAATATTATCCAAGTTACATTTTTAGATATTATCGAATTTAACATCCAAATACGTCCTACTATTTTTTCGATCAGGTACTCAATTTCACACCAGAATCTTTAAGAAGTCTTGGAGACATTTGATCAGCAGTTCTTGGCTATTGTACTGAAGTAGAGTTGTTTATATAAACCTGCTCAGCTAAGTTAGCTTTTTAATGACTTATATTTTACCTGATCTGGGAAAGCGAGAAAAGAAAGCTATTCTGTGGTGTTTTTATAATTATAGTGGCCGAAGATTAAGAAAGGGAGAACAAACTGTTGGGGTGGATACTTTCCTAGTGTGCGCTATGTATTTCCCAATGGAATGAATAGAAGGATTTCCCGAAATTTAACGACAGTCCATGTTACCATGGCATCTTGTGCCTGTTGGGTTGACCATCAATCAAAATACAGGGCATTAAATTTAATCTTATATGCCTCTTTAACGTATTAAACTGTAGTTACTTTATCGTAACGACAGTGGTGTCGATAAAAATACTGTTTCTGACTCGTCAAAATTTATTCAGTTAGAGGTAATTTGAGAGTTAGAGCAGTTAACTGACACATGATGTGGGATTGTGCGAACGATGTAACGAACCATAAGAGAATTCAGGTATCAAAAACTAATGAGCTTATATTGTAGCCAACTAATTTGCTTTACTTGCCCTAATATATGCCTTTTGTGGAGGATCTTCAGCTTCTGCTCCCTTCCTCAGAAATTACCGGGTTTACTTATCGTTGCATGCTTTCAGAAGTATTCGGAGGGGAAAAGTGAGTGTGTGTTACTCCTGTATATTAGGTTATAGGAACAATTCACGAGTATCTTCGATATCGCTTACCACTCCATCATATGCATTATAGGCTCTATCTATACACTGCCAATGGAAATGTTCTGAAACATGAAGGGTCCTCCAGGCTACTAATGATCATTATGGTCACTAGGATCAATCTTGAAAATCTTGTCAGCATTCAACAATCTATGTGGGTCAAGTGCGATCTTGATTCTTCTCATGGTATCCACCGCTTCAGGGCCGAGTTCTTGTAAGAGGAACTCACGTTTACCAACACCAACCCCATGCTCACCTGTACACGTCCCATCGTTCTCTAACGCACGCTGGACCATACGCTCAACAAGCCCTTTAGCTTCTTTTGCATTTTTTTCTTGATATAGCACAAGAGCATGGAAGTTACCATCGCCCACATGTCCAATTGTTGTTGAGTTAAATCCTGATTTTTCGATGTCCTCTTGAGTTTCAGTGATGACCTTTGATAATCTCGAAATTGGGACAGCAACATCAGTAATGTACACTTTAGTATCGTCGCCGAACTTTCTTTTTCCCCAGTCAATGGTTGACCATAGAGCTTGGCGTCTAGCTGACCATAGTTCCTCCTTTTCATCTTCAGTCACTGCGAACTGGAAATCAATACTTTTATTTTTGGAAGTGATTTCTTTGATGGTGCCAACAAGTTCAGTAACAATTGATTTGGAACCGCCGATTTTAATAAGTAAAGTTGGTTTCTCTAACCAAACCTTGGAAGTAGATTTGACATCGTTGATACATTTCATCATGTTTGAATCTAAGAATTCCACAGCATTGACTTGTATACCCCTGGAGACGATATCTGAGACAGAATCAGTTGCATCTTTGATATCATTAAAGTTGACAACCGCAACAGTTTCATGCTCTGGTTTCACATGTAGCTTCAAGGTGATTTCGGTTACGATACCTAAGGTACCTTCAGAACCAATGAATAAACCAGTCAAGTTATAACCAGCACTTGATTTTCTAGGCCTTTTTTTTGTTTTCACAATTGTCCCATCAGCCAAAACAATAGTTAGCGCAAGAACATTCTCTTTCATTGTCCCATATCTTGCTGCGTTCGTACCCGAACATGAGGTTGCGACCATACCACCAATTTGGGCACCTGGACCAGGATCTGGGCCAAATAGAAATCCGAAAGGAGCCAAATGCTCGTTCAAATCTTGCCAACCAACAGATGGTTGAACTCTCACATCTAAATCCTTTTCGTTGAGCTCCAACACTTGATCCAATCTGTTCAAGTCAACAGTGATGCCACTTCTGGAAGCAATGAATTGCCCTTCCAGTGAAGTACCCCCAGAAAATGGGACGATTGGAACACGGTACTTGTGCGCAATCTTTAAGACCCCAGAAACTTCCTCAGTTGATCCTGGGTATACAACTTGTGTTGGACGCTGGCCTGGTAATGGATGATGGGTTTGGTAAAAAGAATCTGAATGAGTATCAAAATCTGCTTCGCTGTAACTTACATGCTCTTTGCCTAAGTACTCCTCGATCTCTCTAAAGGCACTTTGAAAGTCCTCAGCGGAACCGTATTCAATTGGGGATAACTCATCAAGTTTTGTCGTTGAGGATGAATATGTGGATGCCGGAACCGGACCAGCGATGATAGGCTTCTCTTTGGACTTGAAATAAGCAGCAGTGGCACCAACACCACCAATGAAAAACAGTGAAGCGACAGCTAAACTGTTACCACCTTGACTCTGACTCGAATTCTTTATTGAAGTATTAGAAGAATTCCATCTTCTAGAGATTCGAGCAACTCTTAGGAGTTGAAGTCCTTTGCTTAAGACTTTTTGATTATTCATCCGTATGAGCTGGACAACCTTTACTAGTACTCTTTGAAACGAATAAGTGTGAACAAAAAAAGTTCAGTACTTGATTGATGTCTCGAGCGAGGATTGTCAGAAGCCACAATTCGTCTTGTGCCACACTAGGGGGATGTAATTTGCAACCTGGCCTGCTTATCAAAGGTAGTTATAGTACGGCTGCATTCCTCAGCCTTGTGTTGCCAGGGACTCTTGTTCTGAAGTCGGGACATACAGATCAATGACTGGAACTTAGATCAAAGTTGGGAAAAAAAAGCGGATACTCTAGTTGATGTCGCTTGTCGCTGCATGTTTTTGGTTTTTTGTGTCAGATCCTTTAGGTTACCCGGCGTTGTATCTCCCTCCGCGAATGCTTTTTTTTATTTACTCGAAGATGAGATGAGTCTACAGTGAAAGTAAACAATTCTGTTTCTCTTTCCTGTAACGAGATTGTAAAAGGGTTCCACAAGGAAATGCACAGAGATCATCAGCCTCAAACGGTTCCGGAACTCATTTCGCAGCTTGAACAGGCTTCACAAAAGACCGGTAAGGGCAAAGCCCAGAAAAGAATCTTTAAGATCTTGAACTCTGACAAAAATATTGTCAGCTGGAAGTTTAATGAATGGGATTATGCTAAAGAAAAGATAAAGCTTCCATCGGATGCGCGTGGGCTATTTACGTTGGAAAATGAGGAGAGGCTTGCGGTAAGAGGTTATGACAAATTCTTCAATATCAACGAGGTTGCACAAACGAAATGGAATTGGCTGGAGAACAATACAGAAGGCCCTTACCAAGTTACATTGAAAGAGAATGGCTGCATTATTTTGGTATCAGGACTGGAGGATGGGACGCTTGTGGTTTGTAGTAAACACTCTACTGGATCAAGAGAGGATATCAATAGAAACCATGCTGCAGCAGGCCAGAAGTTCCTCGAGGCCCAATTAGGAAAATTAGGAATAGAAGTGAAAGATTTTGCGCTTACATTATACGAGCGAAACTTAACTGTTGTTGCAGAGTACTGTGACGATTATTTTGAGGAGCATATTGTTGAGTACAAGGGGGAAATGGTGGGTTTATATTTGCATGGACTGAATCTCAATAAGCCAGTGTTTGAAACCCTTCCATTTGAGAAAGTCCAAGAATTCGCTGAGGCATTCGGCTTTCAAAAAATAGATTTCTTTCAGATTCAGGACATAGTCGAATTGCGGAAGGTCTTGGAAGAATGTTCCAAAACCGGTTCATACAATGGGAATGAAGCCGAAGGTTTTGTTATCAGATGCAAACTAAATGATGAATCCAAGAACGACTATTTCTTCAAGTTTAAATTTGAAGAGCCTTACTTGATGTTTAGACAGTGGAGAGAAGTAACTAGAGATTACATACAGCATAGAAGAAGGGGTGACATCAAATTTACCAAGCACAGGTTCATCACTAATAATTATTTGGATTTCGTTATTCCCTTGCTGGAGAATGACAATGAGCTTGCTGAAAAATTCTTACAGGGCTTTGGTATCATTGATCTCCGCAAGAGGTTTTTAGAAGATTATGGAAAGTCTGGTCCTGAAATTCTGAACCAAGAGTTGCTAGAAGAGCTTGATGCTGTCAATGCTCTCGGGAACCTGAAAATTGATAAGGAAACCAAGTATGTCTTTGTACCGATTGCAACAATTGGTTGTGGTAAGACTACCACTGCTATGACTTTAACCCATTTATATCCACATGACTGGGACATTGTTATCAATGATGATATCCCAAACTCTAAGAATTCCAAAAAGGAACTAATTAAAAGATCATTGAAAATACTACAGAGCAAGAAGGCGGTTATTATTGACAGAAATAATCATCAATTCCGGGAAAGAAAGCAGATTTTTGATGATTTTATGGAACTAAGGGACGACTATATTAGCCATAATACTAATGTTCAGTTCATCTGTCTGAACTTCATCAAAGAAGACTTATCCACCGACGAGCTATGGAAGTTGACGACTCAGAGAGTATTGGAAAGGGGAGATAATCATCAGTCTATAAAGGCTGCAACAGAAGGAGAGGCAAAGGTAAAAGGTATAATGAAAGGATTTGTAAACCGCTTTCAGCCTGTTGAGACCAGCAAGGAGCCAGATTCAAAGTTTGACTTGATAATTGATTTAAACGTTGATCAGGAAAACTCTTCTTTTTATAATGCGGAGGAGATTATCAAGCAACTTCATTCGAAATATCCTGTCTTGATTAACTCAATTCCGTCACAGGAAATGTTGCAGGCTAGTTTCTCTAAAGCATTGGAGTTCAAACCGGTCTTTACAAAAACTTTTCCTAACTCCAGAAGCGCAAAGACAAAAGGAAGTCAAGAGCATAAAAAACAGGCTGTGTCGAGAGAGACTCCAAATAAAAAGCCTAAGCGCAGATCACCTGTTTACTTTAGCATTGATTTGAACGGAATTGAGCGTCTACTGTTCCAAATTGATGACCTTCTAAATAACAAAAATCACTATGGGGATTGTTTGCTATCTTCCTTGAGGGAAAATGACCGAGTTCAAAGTGAATTTCATATTACTTTGGCTCATGTGAATCAAGGTAAAAAGGGAACTAATTCTGAAAGGGCAATTTGGGAAGAGTACATCGAATATTACGAATCAAAAGGAAAAGGATCGGAACTTGGAGTTTTAGCATCAATTAGATTGAAAAGGCTAATTTGGAATGATAAAGCGTTAGCTGTTTTGGTTGAATCAGTCGACTATGTTGAGAAGGATAATGGCAAGAGTCTCAACTTTTCAATAGCTAATAAATTCCCGCATATTACCATTGGTACTGCTTCTGATGATATCAAACCTTTCTATTCCAATGAGTTAGCTGAAATATCCAGCCAATACGTTGAAGAAGGAGTGTATCCAGACGTCACGGTTCTGAACTTTGCTGAAGTCTTCCTAGTGGATTTACCTTTGAAGGCAAACTTCTGAAGCATTTAATACACATATATACATACAAAAAAGGTCATACATTAACATTTGCAAATATTTTAAGCTTACCATCACTTACTGAAGTTACCTTTGTTAACAACAAAGACATCTAACGCAGAAATGGCAGCATATAGTCTATTTTCGGCCTCTGGGAAAACCAATGAGTTCTCTGAGTAGAAAACTTCATCTGTAACTTCTTCCTTGTGACGTGGTAAGCAGTGTAAAAACTTCCAGTTTTCAGCAGCGACTTCAACATGATCTTTTGAAATCTGGAATCCAGCAAATTTTTTCAATTTCTCTTGGGTTTCAGATTCTTGGCCCATAGATACAAAGGTATCTGTGACCAATATATTGGTACCTCTGGCAGCATCAATTGGGTCATGGGTTAACTCTAAAGTAGTACCATTTTCGGCAGAGATCTCTTTGGCCTTTTCGATGATATGTGATTCAATTTCGATGCCATCTGGGGTAGCGATTGAGACATTTATACCAGATCTCAAAGAGGCAATGGCAAGATCGTTGATCACATTGTTTGCATCGCCAATCCAGGTCAATTTTAAACCTTCAGTTTTACCAAAAGCTTCTTTGATAGTCATCAAATCTGCAATGGCTTGTAATGGATGATAAGTATCACATAGCGAGTTGATAATAGGAACGGAGGAGTCAGCAGCTAGAGCTTGTATTTCTTGATGGCTGTTAACTCTCGCAAACACAGCGGAGACCATTGACGAGATAACTTTGGTTGTGTCGTACAGAGACTCATTGACACCTAATTGAATATCGTCCTTGCCTAAAAACATAGGTTGAGCACCAAAAAAGGCGGCAGCACCTTCAGAGGATATTCTAGTTCTGGTGGATCTCTTGGAAAATATCAATGCGACAGTTTTACCTAATAGCTTCTCGTGGTTAACATTCACCTGTTCTTTGGTACCATTCTTGAAGACGCTCTTGTAAGAGATTGCTTTGTTTACCAAGGTCTCGAATTCATTGTTTGTCAAGTCGCTAACTGAGATTAAGTGGCGTAAGTTGGATGTGCTGCTGGTGGAAAATAATCTCTTGGTGAACATTGTTGCGATGTGAGCTGGGTTCTGCACTCGAATGGTGTGGAAGCTATCGAAGACAATCTTTTGAGCTTTGGCTTATTATGATTCATCCGGTTTGGACACGACCCAGGAAGATAACGCTAAAAATTTTAGCATAATTTTCGGGGCTCGTGTGCAAAGGTTCACAGATCGTATTGATTGATATCATTGATCTAGTTTGATCGTCATTATGATTGGTGGCAGTGATAGATAAGTTGCTCATTTCAGGTCGCCTATCTTTGTTATTAATCGATTCATAGATTCTTTCGTCTTTTCTTTCCTTCTAAGAGCACTGTCCAGCTGGTTTTGTACCTTCAGTCTGTGTTCACTGAGACTCACAACACTTGCTTGTAGCTTCTCTATCTCAGTACTCAGTGTATCATTACTAGCTAGGTTAAATCTCGGTGGTTTTCTTATATTGATCCCTTTCTCAGCATTGAGAATACCTTGATTCATCCTAGAGGCCTCCCAGTCTTCGAGTTCTTCGTCAGGAGAGATTTCACTGTAAGAGTTGTTAATATTAGGGTTCATTGAAAAAAAAAACTTGCAGATACGTACGCTTCATAGATAGCCTCCTCAATGTTCATTTCACTCATTCGCTTTTGAATATTATTCTCTCTTTCCGTTAAGGCCAACCTTCCATCATCCAACATATCTTGGTCTTGATCGAAGAAGCCGTCATCATCGTCCCCTTCTTCAGACTTAACTTTAGTTGGACCCTCTTCAAAATCAAGAGCAATGTATTCAGGTTCCTTCCTGCTTTTGATTATTGGTTCCATTGAGTAATCCTCATTTAATGTAAGAATTCTGGGAGAATCTTCCTTTTCCTCGGTGTTGGTGCTGGTCGTACTAAATTGAACCTTCTTCACTTTGTCTTTTACAGCTTCTTCTTGATTTTGAACTTTCTTCGTAGAATATATCGATTCTATGTCCAGACTTCTTTGAGATGGCTCTTCAAACTCGTTGAATAGCGGAATAGATAGCGATGTCTTGTTCTTAGGTTTCCTCAAATTGATCTTGATACTTCCTAACTCTTCATCATCTAAATCATCCTATAAGGGTTATTAGTATGCTTCTGTAGCAAAACTAGGCTTTTACATACTTCATTCTGTGCTGGGGGTTGTATCTTTATCTTTCTCTTAGTCGTAAAGGCGGACTTTTTATCTAGGGTTTCGATGTTAGTATATTGACCTAGAGAACTAATATGAGCTCTTTTCATACCTTTGGCCAACTTCGACTCAGCTTTTGAGGGTTCCTCTGTATCACTGGGTTCCTCGTCCCTTATTACGATAGCTTTGGGCTTCCTCGTGCTCATATTTGTGGTCTCGGAACACTCTTTGTAACCGGCGCATCGATTGATCGCATTGAAGTAATTGGACTTTCCCGACTTCCGCACACCAAGCTCATCGCTGAAAAATTTACATACAAAGCGATGTTACTTTCGCACAAGCAGCTGTAAAAACATAGGACATAAGCCAGTACTGAGGATGGGTGACGCTGAGCATGATGCTGCTAAGAAGCTACACGAGGCGATGCTTTTGCAACCAGAGAAAACACTGTTTTCAGAGCCGGAACTACGACAAATCATCGATGTTGAATCATCAGCACTAATGAAAATTGTCCAAGTCCTATTGAATCAAAGTTTAGTGAAATTAGTCAAACAGAATGGTGACCTTAAATTCCAAGCAGTGGAGACTCAGGAAGCTGTCAAGAGAGCTAACATGAGCTCCGAAGAATCTATCATGTATTCACAAATTGAGGCATCTGGGAGAGAGGGTATATGGACCAAAACAATCAAGGCCAGAACCAATTTACATCAGCATATCGTTACAAGATGTCTGAAGTCGCTGGAGACACAGCGATTCATCAAGAGTGTCAAATCTGTTAAATATCCAACAAGAAAAATCTATATGCTATACCATTTGACTCCTTCAATTGAAGTGACTGGTGGTCCATGGTTCACTGATGGTGAACTGGATTCAGAGTTTGTCGAAAGTCTGTTAACGATTATCTGGAGATTTGTGACAAACAAGACTTTCCCGAACGTGTTCAGCAATACCCTTGATCTGAAAAATAATCAGCTATATGCTGCCAATTACAAAAATTATTCCACGGTGGAGGAAATACTGCAGTTCATTGCACAATCACAAGTCACAACAGAGGAACTGGTTGAAAGTGACGTGAGATCTCTTTGCCAGGTTCTAGTATTCGACGACAAACTGGAAAAAGTTAATTTGGATTGTTATAGATCAACTTTTCAAAGTGTGATTGATCTGAAAGAGGAACGGATTGAGGAGAGTTTTTCTATTTTCGACTCCTGCGGTTTCATCAATGCCGCAGAAAATGACCAACAAGGTGATCTAGTTTACTTTGACGAGTATACTTTGTAATGAATATATTAGAATGAATTTTAAATGCATAAATGATTGTTGTAATTGTCGTAGTAACGAAAGAAAAAAAATGCCTGCTTTATCCTGCTTTATCAACTTCAGTTCCCCATCGTATCTCCTTGTAAATGAACTTTTGAGCTCCAAAATCATCGAATCCGTCAACAATCTTTTCATTTTCTACTACGAGATTATGCAACTTCAGTAGACTCCATAAATAACTTCTTTCTTTCTCAAATTTATTCCTGATGGGTATCTGCAACAGCACTCTTGCTGTATCAGATTTTTCCAAAAACTGACAGATCATATTAACCACATAAAGAGGATGTTCTGGAGAATATATTGGGTCTGCAACAACAATAGTCTTATATTTGATGTCACCTTTCTTCTCTATGAAACTCGAGGGATCTGTCCAATCTAAGACCAAACAGTCTGAATCAATTTGATTTATTTCTTTATTCTTAATCAAATTTGGTAAAATTTCCGGCAAGTCCGTCAGTGTGACATCATGACCCAATAGACTAATTGTAATCCCAACAAGTCCTGTACCTGATCCTAGCTCCAATATAGGAGATACCAGAAGCTCTTTATTTTCAACCACGAACTCACTCAGCACTAAAGAGGAGCCCCATGTTTTCAAGCCTAAACTGTCAGAGGTCAAAGCAGGCTCATTCAAATAAATAGTTTTCTCAAAGTTCTTCAATAAAATCCTTCTTTGAAAATTCGGTCTGGCTGTTCTCCCAGAATTCTCAGAAATTCGAAGTGCTGTCAGTTGTATGATTTCATCGTCATTTTGATAAACACTGGACGATAAAATTTTGTTCAAATACTGGAAATATTCAGGAGAAAATTGAACACTTAGAATATTTCTTAGTAGTTTAACGTATCCATTTGCCTTTAACCATTTCTGAGCCTCAATGAAATGATCTTCGTTGACATTTTTTCTCTGTAGAACATCTGAACCATTGTAAACTGATTTTTGAGCTCCAAAATTCGTTTCCTCTTCTGGTTTCAGAAGCTGCAATAGAATCAGAATAATATATCTTGGTGTTTTCCTATTCAAAGCAGGCAAATCTAGGATGTGGATAGGTCCCTGGTCTTCTGCCAGCACGTCTTCTGATTGCACGTCCTCTGATTGGGAGATATCTGCACAATTGTTTTCAGAACTGTCAAATGAGTCCCGCTCAGGCAAAAAACTGGCGTCATTTGTTGCTTCATATCCGTTCTTAGTAATTTCTGGAGTGAAGAACGAAAGTGGATCGAATGTCATCTTTTATGGCCGTTCATGCAAGGACGTTTTAGGTCCAGAATGTTTTTCTTTTTTTTTTTTCCAATTTTAGTGAGATCTATTTTTTTAGTTCTGAAAGAATGGTAAAACATCACCAAAAAAAATGAATGTGTTCAAAACACTCTGGACGATAGACGTGCAAATTTCTACGCACTAGGGATATAATTAGTCTGTTCTGCTTTGCGATCGTCTGTTTATAATACAGTTTACCCGGTAATTTTGATTTTGTGGCACATATTGCCTGGGTTTCTCGTGCAACGTATTTACCTAATTCAGCTGCCAATGGGACTACTATGAAACAGCAAATTCAGTGAAAATTTTTCTATAAATATCACTCTGTTGTATGCATTAAGTAACTAAAAATTGTGTAGTCCCTGTGTTTTCGATCAGCATATATCTAAATGAAACTCCCATTGATTCTACTGTCATTCCTTTCTTTAGCTTCGGCTAACAATCAAGATTATGGATATGTCTTATTCAAAGACATTAGAAATAACCTTCAAGATTACATGGATCTCTTCCTCTCTGGTGGATCAATTCAAATACCGGATGAGTTAGGACCGTACTACCAGGCCGTCTTGACCTACACCGACGAGTCATATTCGACTCTCTTCAGTGATTCTCCTGCTTCTGATGTTGAGGCTGCGGTCTCTCAATTACCCTGGTATGATGAAAGGTTATCAAGTAAGCTATCTGCTGCATTGACAGAAGGCATTGAAGCATCAACTACTCAAGTTGAATCTGTTTCAGAATCTGAAATTATATCTACTCCGACATCTGAGGCCGAATCTGTTCCAGCAAGCACTTTAGACGAAGTCACCACCATTTCCACAGATAGCTCTGCGTTCAGCTTTCTTGTTCCTTCATATGCATTCAGTGCATCAACTGTTGCTGAAAGCATCTCCTCTGAATCATTTTTAGTTGTTTCGCTGTTCTCTGGCGAAGGTGTTCCACCTACTGCCCCATTATTCCTTCTATCAGGGTTCGTTTCTGTTGCCCTACTTCTTTTATAAGTTCAGCTTTATATAACTTATAATTTTATTCTTCTCCTCCCAAGAAAAGTGTAGAGTCTTATAAACCTTTCCAAGATGCCTTCTCCAGTGCAGCAACCTTCTTTTTAGATAAAAACCGGAAGAATCCAGAATTTATCATCTCACCAGCCTTTTGCAAGAACAAAGCTAACGTGATTTTATCCCACTTCTCATCATCAGAGATATCAACATCATTGAAGAACTGGTATATGAAATGAAATCTTTTCTGATCATCCAGAAAGCTTTCAAAAACTTGATTTTCATCATCTAGGATATCATTCAAATCTTTCATGACTTGATCTCTGTTAAGGGAATATTTGAAAGCTGTGTAAAAGTCAAAGATGTTCAAGTGAAGTGTAGTTTCTCTATATATCTGATATAATATTGTCAAGATCGGATCAATTGTGTTGTTCAACCGGTCAATAGCAAAGTGGCCAGTGTTTGAATCACCTAAATACACTTCGTGGCTAATTGCCGCCTCTTCGATTGTGTCTCGATACTCAGGTACCAAAAGGTTTCTGATAACTTTGATATCGTTGAACTGATAGAGTTCATTAAATGTGGCAATTCTATAATCTCCTTTAATATTCTTCTTCAAAAATTCATCCAAACTTTGAAAAAAGGCATCTTTCAGTTTTCTAAATTCAACTTTAAATTGTAGTGCTAAATGCTCTGAAGCTTTGTTCCCCTGTGATGACAGCTTTTCTAATTCATCGAAATTCACATTAAGTTTTAATTTAGAGTTCAGTGATTGAGACAAATCATCGTTCTCTGAATTTTGAGATATTTCTTTTAAAATACCTTTTAGCTCAGGTAAAGTGTTAATATTTTCTTTTAATTTTGAAATTAACTCATTCAGGAATTGAATTCTAACAAACTCATCTCTACTTGACAACTTGTAATAAATTTCTAAAAAATTCTTCTCTCTTTTGAAAGCCTTTCTCGATAGAATCTCAGTAGATAGTTTGTAAACAGATTTGAAATGTGATGCATTGGTTGAGTGAGTTCTGAAAGATTCTTTTAAAAGATCAATAAGTGCCGCATCATCTGTTAATAAGGACTGAATTTCTTTGGAATTGGACAAGCCCTTCTCTACCATCGAGTTGATGTGATTTCTGAAGGAAGGTAGTATTCTAAGAGCTTTTGTATAAACTGGAGTCAAGTTCAAATCACGATCTTTGTTGAAGAGTTTCGATGCAATAATTGATAATGGATTACTGTAAAAGAAGGTCATCTTAGCGATTTTCAAAATCTTCAAGAATTCATCAACAGATTTGATTGAGTTCGTAAACCTGTCTAAAATAAATCGAGTCAACTCTTCACCCAATAGGTAATCTTCGTGAATAATAACCTCATTGACAATCTTATTGATAACAGTATCAGTTTGCTCCAATTTGAAGTGTGTAAACCTCAAAAAATGTGTAGACTCGGTATCCAATTTCTTAATCAGACTCTTTAAAGTCGTTCCCAAGTTGAACACAAACTTGAATGGGATCTTCCCGACGAATGAATAGCATAATTTGAGTAATCTACTGAGTAGTGACAAATTGTAAGAGTCTATATCCTCAAAGATTATAATAACTCTAACGTCACCCTTTTCTGCGTTATTCTGATTTTTGCACCATTCTTCAACGATATCTAAATCATACGGTAGTCTCCTATCATAAGTTGCACCATTCTCCTCTTCATCTATATCTGAATCTAAATCATACACGGTATCCAGGTTTTCATCGGTAATCTTTCTCATCTTAGAAGAACTACTCTTCTCTTTAGTGACACCATCAATTATTGCCTTCAGAGTATGTCTCATTGTTGTGGACTCTTTAGAATTCAAAAAGATGGTTTTAAAGTTCTTGTGACGCTTCTGAAGATGAAGATCAAGGTCCGAGATGAAATTGGAACTAGTGGAGATACTTGAGTTTGGAACCACAATTGCGGTGTCTATAGAGTCTTCACATGGCTTTGCTAAAAGCTCTGTTATATCTGACATTGTCTTGGAGCTGATGTCTTTCATGATTCTTGAGGACAGGTACTTCTGTCTTTTGACTAATTGAGAGCATAAGTCATGTCGAAGTTTGACATTATCTAGCGATTCTTGACCTTGAAACAATTGCAAAAACGAAAATTGAGTATCATCCTTGAGGGCCAGCCCTTCTCCCGCGATCAGCGACTGAGATCTGATATCTGGCAATGAACTTTCAGCGCCATCTTCGGATTTGATCTTTTGACGTTTCCTTCTATTCAGAACATACACAGTCTATTGACAGTTAGTACAGGGAGCTAAACGGAGTACTAAGTTAACTTACCTGCTGAGAGTCCGTGTATGCCTTGCCTTCTATGTCCATGGATATGCAACAGCTGGATAGAAGCTAGTATGTAGTAATATTTATAATGAATAATTGATGTACTAGATTTTTGATTTATTGTTTGAGTTTTTCGAGGATCTCTTAATTTCATTAATCCGACGGCCATTTTCAACCGAGGCTCTTCAAGTCAAGATTTCACGTAGTAATACTCCAATCTCCATCTTCCTTACGGCTATAAGTGTCCAATACGATCGATAGGAACGACCGGAGCAACATTGAGGAATAACAGCGCCTCTTTACCTTTATCATACTCCAGTTAGTGCTTTGCGGAGCCCGCATATCAGTTTGACTGCAAAAAATAATGCGGAAAATCGCAGAAAAGTTCGGGGCTTTTTTTCGTTCACCTCTCTTCAACTTTAAATCTACCTTTAGGACAGGTTTGACCATTTGAATTAGATATCAATGTCTCAAATCAAGTTTGAAGGGTCTGATAAAGTCCATAACTTAAAGGAGGTTATTCCTCACTTTTCGCTTCCTTTTGAAGAGACTGATGGTTCCACTGCCGTCCCGGGTACAGAAACTAAAGAATTTTCCCCAATTTTTAGAAACAAGTACTTGAAAGGTGAAGAACCAGCAGCAGTTTTACACCCTTCCTTATCCACTTTCTACGACGTGTTTGAACAATCTGTTGGCATTCATGCGAACAACAAATCTGTCGGTTATAGAGAGCGGAAGAAAGGTTCTCAGGAATTTAATGACTACTACACTTGGGAGACATATGATCAACTTGCTGAAAAGAGAACATGGGCCGGTTCAGCATTTCTTCATTTGGTTGAGAAATATGCTGCCGACTCAAAGGATGACTTCATTCTGACTTTGTTCTCTGCAAATAAACCAGAATGGATCATCAGTGATTTAGCTTCTCATGCATATTCGATTCCAAATACCCCACTTTATGATACATTAGGTGTCGAAGCCACTGAGTATATCTTGAAATTGACAGAATCTCCAATAATTGTCTTATCCAAGGCCAAGATCTCAAAGGTCTTTGATGTTAAATCTCCGTTCTTAAAAGTGTTAGTCTCAATTGAAGACGTGAGCGATGACGAAGAAATCGCTTTGCAAGCGAAGGAAAAAGGTTATCACTTGATTGACTTCAAAGAATTATTGAGAATTGGTAAGGAAAACCAGAGGCCACATATCCCTCCTACCCCTGACACTCTTTACACTATCTCCTTCACATCAGGTACTACAGGTGTTCCAAAAGGTGTTCAGCTGAACCATTCTCACATCTGTGCAGCTTTGTTGTTTTTATTGGTCCATGTCAAATTTCCAAATAATCCAACTTCATTGGTCTTCTTACCATTGGCTCACGTTTATGAAAGATTTAAAATCGTTTATGAATTGGCCGAAGGTGGTGCAATTGGTTTCCCTCACAACCCAGAAAATCCAACGACTTTCCTTCAAGATATCAAGATCCTGAAGCCAACACATATTAGTTCCGTCCCTAGATTGTACACCAGAATCGAAAGTGGATTGAAAGAAAAGGTTAAGAATACACCTGGTTTCAAAGGTTGGTTATTAAGATATGCAATCAACCATAAATTAACCACTAATGAAGATGAAGAGAACCCAGGATATTTAACTTCAGTTTTGAACAAGTTAGTGATCAACAAGATTAAACAACAACTAGGGTTTGAAAACTTGGATTTCTTGATTACTGGTGGTTCTCCACTTGCTGCAGAATCTATCAATTATCTGCGTAAGGCATTAAACTGTGGATTCTATCAAGGTTATGGATCATCGGAGACCTTTGGTGGTATTTGTATCACCACTAGAGTTGCTAAAGATCCAACAAGAACCGGTGCCATTGGTGTCAGTGCTGAATTTAAACTACGTAATTTGCCTGACTTGAACTATAGTTATAAAGACAACAAAAGTGGTGAATTGTTGCTAAGAGGTCCACAAATCTTCAAATCATATTTCAAGAATGAAGAAGCCACCAAATCTGCAGTCTCTGAAGATGGCTGGTTTAGCACTGGAGACATTGCACAAATTGATAATGAAGGTAGAATTGCTATCATTGATAGAGTTAAGAATTTCTTCAAATTAGCACAAGGTGAATATATTGCAAGTGAAAAAATCGAAAACTTTTACTTGTCCAACAACTCTTTCATTTCTCAACTATTTGTCTATGGTAATAGCTTCCAAAGTTACCTAGTTGGTATCATTGGAATTGAACCGGAATTGTTATTGAAATACATTAGTAAGAAAAATTCAGATGTCACCACCCATGAACAATTATTATTGAAATTGAACGATTTGGACTTCCGTAAATTCATCTTACAGGAATTGAACGACAATATCAAAGAGACTGGATTATTCAGTTTTGAAAAATTGAAAAACATTCATATTGCCATTGAACCATTCAAGATTTCTGATGATACAATTACACCAACTTTAAAATTAAAGAGAAACAAAGCTCAAAAATTCTTCCAGAAAGAAATTGATGCTATGTACTCCGAGGGTACTTTATGATATCAAAACAACTTTTTATTTATTCTCTTATTAATTGTTATTAATTATCATTGTTCTGATATCATGTAGTTATAAAAAGCCACAAAGATCACCACTTTGGGAAGATCTTGATAATAATCAAGCAGAAAAAGAACGAAAGCATAACCATTCCGAAAATCTTCAAACTATCCAATAATCCTAATTGTGAGATAGTTTTCGATAGGTTATTTCTCGACTTTGTTAATTTTTCACTTGTCATTTCTAAACCTGCTTCAGCTGCCTTTAACACGTTTTGATCCTGATTCAATTTTTCATTGAATGCATTAGCACCGTCTTTTATCCCTTGAATGAATTGAAACATATCGTTCAGTATATCTTCTTGTTTGGATTCTTCATTGTGTAATTGTTCATCAAAAGTCACTGCATTCTTGGTAGAATCTCTAGATCTAGAGCCCTGGAGAAGCCTTTTCTTCAATTGCTTCAAGTTTTCATCCTCATTAGAATCATCATCATTTTGTTCATTAGTTATCTCGTCCAGAACCTCAGAAGAGTGTAAGTCCACCGAGAGTCTTCTAGTGTGTTTATTCCTGGTAGCTTCCTGAGCTTCTTGTAAGATCGTGTCGTTGACAAATTTCCCATGCGTTATCTTCTGCGTTTATTGTGTGTTAGCAATGTATCGATAGATAGTCACCCCAAGAGAACAATTGCATTTACTTACGTCAGTGTATTCTGATAGCTTTTCCTGTAGTATCACATCCCTTATATCATCCAGCAGAAACTGCTTTCTCAAATGGTCGGAATTCTATATAATAGGGTCAGTAAAAGCACATAAAACGCCATATCAGAGATCTAAACTCACCTGTTCATGCTTTATGAAGATTAAGGCGTTAGTTGCGGCAATGGCCCCGTCCTTTTCTGGATTTATGCTGATTTGAGACTCCAGCTCCAGTATCAACGTATCAAGAAGAGCCTTCCTATCCATTATGCCCTGTAAATTAGTTGATCAACAGATTAAACACAAAGAATCAGTAGAACATTTTGATCCAAGTAGCCTACAACTAAAACCCGGACACCAAGGCGGTTTCGCTATAAAAACTTTCAAGTCGGAAAAAATTACAACTTCTTTTCAACTCTTAAAAATCCAGGCCATTTTCCCATGGCTCAGTGAACCCAATGGCACCTATAGTGAGCTTCTCTCGTTCTGAGAGAGTTCATTGGGTGTTCCGTCGGGTTAGTTGCTGACCCATGGGCGGTTTTCCCAGGAAAATTTTGGCCCAGATTAAATATATATGCTGTTTTCGCTAACCGCAACTGGAACCTACATGTTGTCGTTTGATAGTACACGAGCATACAAATCAGTCATTTATTATTTTTATTATTATTATTATTACAGTGTATAACTTCATCAAATTTTAACTAATCATTCTATTTGTTGGCATCTCCTTGTTTTGTAAGGAGATCATCTTTGTATGCAGTGAATTTTTCAGTAAATTCTTCATTGGTGCCCTCAGTCCATCTATAGCCATGGTATGGATGCTCTTCGGGTAAGAACGTACGACCTTTAACACCATAAACGTTTTCCCTCAAGGTACCACCTTGGATTGGGTAATCATCCCATGCTAATCCTCTTCTACGCAACTCAGGAAGAACTAATTCAATCAAATCATCAAAAGTTCCTGGGTTTGTAGCAGCTGCGAAATTGAATCCATCAGTTCCAGCAACGTCTATCCATTCTTCCAACTGATCACAAACTTCTTGTACTGAACCAATGACCAAATCGGTACTACCCTTGACACTGGCATGTCTTGCAAATTTTGCCTTGTTGATTGGACCTTGATCCAATATGGTACCGCAGAAATGTCTGACAACTTCTCTATGAACAGTGTTCTCAATTTGAAGTAGATCCACCTCGTCATCATATTGAGAATAATCAATATTAAGCCAACCTCCGATCAAGGCCAGGGCACCTTCTGGATCGGCCTGGTCTGCCAGTTTCTCAAACTTCTCTAATGCTTCTTCACGAGTAGTACCAACAATAACCATGACTAAAGAAATGACTTTAATCGAATTTGGGTCACGATTATACTTATCCTTTGCGATACCCTTGATTGTTTCAACTTTAGCTCTTAGTTTTGCTGGAGTACTACCATTACAAAAAACCACTTCAGCAGTTTTGGCAGCTAGTTCCATACCACCTGGAGAAGTACCAGCTTCAAACAAGACAGGAATACCCTGTGGTGAAGGCTCAGTGTAACCAGGACCAGGAACTGTGAAATATTTCCCCTTGAAGTTGATATTTCTAGCAAGCTCTGGATCGATATAGGTCTTAGTCTTAGGATCGGCCTTTAATGCGTCAGATCTAAATGAGGACAACAACAATTCACTCACGACTTGAACGTATTCTTCAGTTTTTTTATATCTTTCAGATCTTTCTGGGATAGCAACACCATCCAGCAGATTTCTAGAAGCACTGTCCAAGTATGAACTAACGATATTCCAACCGACTCTACCATCGGTCAAATGATCCAAAGAACCTAATCTTCTTGCAAAATGATATGGATGTTCCGAAATGGTACTGAATGTGATGCCGAACCCTAGATTCTTCGTGACAGCAGCCATTGCAGGAACAGCAGTATCAGGAGCGATACCAGGATGTTGTACACCGGCCTTGACACCGGTCTTGAAATTTCCAGGACCCTTATAGACGTCATATGAACCGAGAACATCAGCAATGAAGATGGAGTTGAACTTGGCATCTTCAGCCTTTCTTGCAAGGTCTGTCCAGAAGCTGAGCTTGTTGTAGTTCGTCGAGATGTCCCCTGTGTAGCTCCATAATCCGGAAGGTTGTGAATTGACACATCCCTGGAGGAACATGTTAAGAATCAGAGGTTCTCTCGTGGATCTCTTTTGTCTCTTAGCGACTCTTTCTTCGCTACCAGCACCAGCACCGGCAAAGAACATCTTGATATCGGATGAAGAAGAAGAAGTGCGTTGGAGGATATGAAACAGGGAGCAGTATGCCAATATATATATATACAAGAGAGCAGCAAATAGATGGCCTGTTCTAGTCAAGAACTACTCATGGTCAAAGCCATCGATCGCATGAGCTCAGATCTACTTGCTGGTCCGAGCCGATGGCCATGCATGTCATGTGACAACAGCTAATTCCCACACTAGTGAACTAAAGCTGCAACTACAACAAGATCTACTACCACTACAAACGATCTATTGATAACAGTCGTGAACTCGTGGTGGTTAACGTCAGATGTTTGTTTATTGTGGTGTGATACGTCTCAACCACTGTGCTCTATGATTCACTGGCATTGAGCCCCTATGCCGTCTTTTCGTGCTCCTCTTCTCCTTCTTCCTCTTCCTCTTCCTGCTCCTCTTCCGCTGGTTCAAAGATCTTGTCGATTCTCTCCAGCAGCTCCTGGTCCTTTTTACTCAATTCGCTGAGATCATCCTCGTTGTCATTCACCTCCTGTAGCCAAAACAGATGTCTGGCCCCACTGCTCAGGAACTTCAACTCGAAGATCCTGCCAGTCTTCGCCTGTGTGATCTGCTTCCAAGTGACATCGCCGGGTATGACGAGCAGCTCCTCCTTCTCCACGCTCACAACCTTGTCCTTTGGGGTCCATTCGAAAGAGTAGAAGGACTCCTCCTCTGGCGATGGCTGGATCGTGATGACGCCCTGTATTTGCTCTGGAGTAGCAATTTTTGTCTGTTCATCGTAGAGAACTCTTCCTGCTCTGAATCTTATTGAGCGGCCTGCCATTGTGTAAGCGCCGTGAGTCAATCAATGGATGTGAGTTGGTGGTTGAAGGAACCAACCATCTGTTTGTTTCTGTGTGGATTTCGCCACTGCGCAGTCAGTTCCGGCCAACTTGTAGCCCCGACCCCTCGGAACTCGCTCAAATGTAAACAAAGATACGTGCTACTTTTTACTTTCTACTTGTCTCTTTCGATCTGTTTTAGTCCGGCATTATATCATATCCACGCAATTGCCATGTCGCTAGCCGCTGTGGACGTCGACGAGGCAGACGCCGTTGTGCTCCAGGAGAACCTGGGCAAGACCCGGGCACTCATCTCGCAGATCAACGCCTCTTTGACCAACATCAGATCCAACACTTTGAAGGCCCAGGAGCTTCTCAGCCCCATTGTGGAGAAGAACAGACAACTGAATGTGTTCAAGAGGAACGTTGATGACAGTTTACTCGCGGTGTCAAATATCCAGGGTATCGCAAGCGAGGCCAGTGTCTATGAGTCCCGTTTGAGCGAAAGAATAGACAATGTCAGACAGTACATCACCACGATACACAAGGCAGAGGATATCTTGGAACGACTCAACGAAGGCTCACACGCCAATGGAGGCGGTGAATACAAAGGTATCTCCGAGAACCTTCACAAGACCATTGTTGACTCGGAATTCAAGTTGACGAACCATTTCAGAGAGCTGATAACGCCTATTTCTCATCCTTTTGATCCTCAAATCTTCATCAATGAAAGAAAGCCATTCCCATACCTAGAAGACAGCAAGTCGAAAGATGCTTGTCATATATTGTTCTTCTTTGAAGATAACGATAAATCAATTGATTCACTATACGTTTCCAACAGAATCAAGACGATAAAGGAGAGTTTGGCATTCGCTGCCCCACGCACACAGCATGTAAAGAAGAACAATAAAGTTCCCTACGAAAAGGGCAGCAACGGTATCAATAACTATACAGAGGCACTAGTTGGATTCATCTACAACGAATATGCCCTTTTAGAAGAGTTGATCAAAGAGCAACATCGGGAAGTGAAACTCTTCAAGGAAATCTTCAAACCAATTGTGGACAAGTTTTTGCAACTGATAAGTGGTATTGTCACAGATGTACAGAAAACGTTACAGAACGATGGGTTATTAGTCTTTGAATTGATTGATAACATCATCAAATTGGAAGTTGCGTTACAATCCAAACTAATAGACAAAGTTGAAGATGAATTCCCAAATCTAGAGAATTCTTTATTTTCGTGCCAACATCTAGCGAGATCTTTATTCAAGGATTTGCTGGTGTACATAGACCAAAAGATACGCAGTGTCACAGTGTTACCTCAGGATAACGGTATCAGTGAAATAACGGTGGAAGTGATGTCAAAGGCACGTAGGCTTACAGAATATAGAGAAGGTGCTACAAAAGTTATGAAGGGTTTGAAAGCTGGAGTTTGGATTCCACAACCTAGACCTCAATGGCTGACTGTGTTTTCCTCAGTGAGTCAAACACATGTCATAAATGATGAGGATCCAGAACAGTTGCTATCATCCTTCTTCTCAGATGTTATTGACGCTTTGATAGTGAGTCTGGAAATCAAAGCTACTACACTGATCAAGAAAAAGCAAACTATAGGGTATTTCCTCATTACCAATATCACACTGGTGGAACAAATCATTTCACGGTCTGAACTGTCTAAGATATTGGATGCTAATGGTTACCAGAGATTGGATAAGTTGAAGAAGCGAGCATTGAACTTTTTCTTGACATCCTGGAAGCAAGTTGCCGCGTACCTACTGGACGTGAACGTTGTGGGGAAACTGAGCTCAAAGGACAGAGAGCTTATCAAAGAAAAGTTCAAAAACTTCAATTCAGAGTTCGACGAGTTGGTGAAATCGTACAAGCAGTACAACATTACAGACCCGGGTTTGAAGAAGTATCTTTCGAAAGAGATCTCATTCATCAGCCCGCTGTACCATCGTTTCTACGATAAGCACTCGCAAGGTGACTTTACAAAGCATACTGATAAGTACATCAAATATAGCAAGCCCGAGTTTGACCGCGTACTGGACTCTCTGGGGCGATAAGCCAATATAAGATGCAAGGAACTGCCAGTTCACCTGACGACTCCACTGTAGCATATATATACCAAGGAACTCACCATGTAATTTTCATCAGCCACATTTCGTATATATAATACTAAAAGAAAGAAATAAAAAAAAAAGCTGAGGAACTCGTTCCCGAATTCCATCAGTTCCTGATAACGGAACCTGTCAAAACCAGCAAATACCGGTCATCGGTTTATCTTCAACAGCTCAGGGAGTCTTCGCCAGATACCGCCATGGACACTCTATTCCCCGTTGAAGCTCAGCTCAATGTTACATCCAAGACAAGACCGCTGACGCAGACTGGATCTCTGCAAATATACCTTCAACTTGCGGAGAATACGCTCTTTGTTCAAGGGTTCGACTCCAACGAATACAAATCGAGACCACCAACGTTACTGCGCGGGGCGCTTGTCGTGAGGGTTCTCAAGACAGCTAAGTTAAAGACAATCACACTATCGCTGAAAGGTGTTGCCAGAACGGAATGGCCCGAGGGTATCCCTCCAAAGAGACAAGATACCTTGGAGGAGAACGATTTAATCAACCATACCTGGCCGTTCTTCTCCAACAGTCACACACCGGGAGCTGATTTGATCCAACCGCTGCAGAATGATAGTGATGACGTTATCGCTTTGAACTTGGATGCGATGAGTATAAGAAGTTCAAGTAATGGACCCGGTCCAAGCGCATTAAGTGTCTTCAAGAGAGTTACTAGTCCCAGCCCGAACCGAGCGAGATCTACCAGTATACCGCTGTTCAGCACGTTCTCTAGCGATCACCATGACACGAATGAGATATTCACGTTCTCTCCAGGTGACTATATCTACAATTTTGAACATCCTATTCCTGCTTCCACTCCAGAGACGATAGATGCTACGTTTGGAAGTGTATCGTACGAGTTACAAGTGTTAATAGAAAGATATGGTGCATTCAAATCAAACATTTCAACTTCTTTGCCGATCAATATCGTGCGAGCACCATCAGAAGAGAGTGTGGAAGACAGTGAACCTATTGCAATCAATAAAGATTGGGAAGATCAATTACATTATGAGATTGTCGTTGCTTCCAAGTCCATCATTTTGAACGCATACATTCCAATTGCCCTCAAATTGATCCCATTGGATAAGATAAAGCTTCATCGTATAAAGATTTACCTAACTGAAAGTATGGAGTACTATTGCAAGAATAAAAAAGTTCATAGAATGGAACCAACAAAGAAACATTTACTGTTGGAGCATAAGGCTCCTCCACCACCAGACTTGCCAAGTGATGCTGATTCCAAGAAGAAAAAGATGGGGAACCTGTTGACATCTGACGGTTATGATATCACTGCTAAAGAGTTTGAATTCCAAGTCTACGTTCCGGAAAAGTTGAACAATAGAGCCTCGCTTCATCCAAACACAAGCTACGCTAACATCAAGGTTCATCACTGGATAAAGATATGCCTACGGTTGTCAAGAGTAATCGATGGTAAGCCAAAACACTATGAGATCTCGATAGATTCACCAATCCATGTTTTGAATCAACTTTGTTCTCATGCAAACACATTGTTACCAGCCTATGGCATTCCAAATTTCGATTCGTCAACGCAGAACCATGATTCCAACATTTATTTCCCAAGGAGCATCAACACGAGAAACCTCCTGAGTCCAGAACTTTCGCCAGAGGTGACACCGGTTGAACAACACTCAAGTCTTTCTGCTGTTTTAAACCATCCTTCAGCAAATCGCTCACGTTCGTCATCATCACTAATGAATTCGCTTTCAAATTTCGAATCCACGTTATCTGCCAACATTTACAAGCCAGATAACATCCAGTCTCAATTAACATCACCACAAGCACTTCCTGTTAGTCCAATAGCCTCACCACTCCAGCGTCCAATCCATCTGCTTAGAAGGCCAAGTTTCGACCCTCCGGGATTTGACGAAGACGTGAGTCCTCCACCGTTATCAAGACTACCATTCCCTACGTCGCCTAATCAGGGTGGTATTGATTCCACCTTGGATTTTGAGTCAACGCTAGGGTTAGACGCCACGCTCAGGAGCTCATTGGACAGATCATTCACGCCTTTGAACTCCCCACCTCCAGTGACTATAAGCAATGGGGTAAGAGAGGAGGATATTCCTATGGATCCACCTACGTATGAAGATTTCCTGGAGTTGGATGGAATGATGTCACCGTTCCTATATGGCTCAGATCGGGTCAACAACCGTAACGATGGTAATATTCCTGAAGTTACACTAACGACTGATGATAATAACGATTTAGATGAAGGTGATTTGGGTGATTTTTTCAAGTTCAAAGGTGGGTTTTCAAGCATGCCTGCTTCTGTTATGAGATCGACTTCACCAATGGGTCAGAGGATAAGAGGGAGTGCAAGATCACCAAGGGCATCGTTCGAGTATAGAAGAAGTGAGGAGACTATTGATAACGTTCTTGAAACTGAACCTGCTGCTGGTGTCGATAATAATAATGACAATAACGGCAACAGCAACAACAGCAATTCATCTCCTTACAATCCAGGACCTGCGGCTGAATCCGCAATTGATAGTGACGAGGAAGAAGGTGAAATTGATCCACTGACGAGATTCAGTTCAGCATCATCAGTATCTCCGCAGAATTTAATCCCACACGATAGCGACAATCACACTTTATTCATACCATTACTTCATCGTCATTCCAACTCAACACAAGTATCATTTGATCAACAACAACAGTTGCTCCAATTCCAAGCCCAGTTGCAAAGAACCCATTCCCGCCAACAAAGTTTTTCCACTGAAGGATTCCGTGATCGTTTCGAAAGTCGTGATTCCTTACTCATCAGAAGAGAGCCCTCCTCCGTTGACATCACCTCACTATATTCCCACGCCAACCCATTCGTGGTTCCTAACGTGTCAAACATAGTGAACTCCAACGTTGCCAGTCAACGACAACATAGCATCAGTCATCATTCAGATCACCCTATGGGAGCAAGCCCACCAGTGAGTTCGGGACGCCCAGCCTACACGAGACAGAGTTCGATCCAGTCACTCAACCCAATCCTTGCCGTGCTAGATGATGATGATGTGGAGGATCCAATCTCAACTGGTGTCGCGTCGTCACAATCATGTCCTACGAACAGATTGGATGTCGGTGCTATAGAAGAGGAGGAAAGTGACGGTAAGAAGAGTGAAAGTAGTTCGATCTTGGATCCGCATCGTACGAGTTCAAGCTCGACAGTTACATCGAGTGTCAATAATACCAATGTGAATTCGCAAGATACATCATCATTGTCCGGGCTATTGCCAGTGCATTTCCAGAAGTCAAATAATAGTGAGGAGATCCAGGATAGTGAGAATAAGAATAAGAAGCAGGAGGAGGGATCGACTGATTCGCTGTTGACTAAAAGGGGTAGTATTGGGGTTGAACTGGAAGAGAATCAAGGTATCAAAGAGGTTCAACCATGAGTTTGAAACAGAAAAGCTTTGATTATCAAATTTGATAAGAACTGTTGTTATTTAGCAGTCTATCGTTAACGGGGACCAAGCTACAAATGGAAAATAATAATATATCACATCATGTATTTCATTCTTTCTTTTGTTCTTTGACGCCAGTAATAAAAGGGGATGCGAACCTGCCCAATTAACTAACTGACAAATAAACAAACCCGCTTCATTTATATCTCTCACATCTCTCTAAACAGGCAAGACACCTGGATTACCCTTGACGATCTTCTGGTAGTAAATCCAGAAGAAGTCAGAATAGATGGCAGTCTGTAACAACCCGGCCAACAAAGAGACCCAGTCGATTCTTCCCTCGTTGAAATATCTATAGATCCAATTAGGTATGTATAGAGTTCTATAAAGACCCAATGCAAAGATGTAGTGACTTGTTAGGTTTCTAGCCTGGCCTGTTCTTTGCAACATGAACAACTGTGGCAGGATGGCAACACTTTCCAGCCATAGCGAGAAGCACCACAGCACCTCTGTGAAACTATACCCGTGTGTAGTGAAGAGCGCAAACACGAAAGACCCACCAACAAGGTACTCGATCTTGAACGTGTCTAAGCGGGCAGTGTCCGAGCTTTTGAATTTGTTCTTCATGAGATGCAGGATATACACCGATGAAGAGATGAAGAAGATCTTCATCAGTGTGTTGTAAAGCGATATGAATCTGAACAAGAGGTCGAGATATCTGGTAACAAAGACAACGACATATAACAGTTGCGTCTTGAACGAAACACCAATTGTGGAATGAGACTGTGTGATTGACTGGATCAAGATCAGAATGGAGACCAAGTGGGAGAAGTCCCCTAGGATCCTGAAGACGTTGAGCATTTTCAGAGGGCTAGTCTCGCAACAGTACTGGATTCTTGTTCGAGCCAAGTGTGTAATGTAAAGAAGTCGAAACTTGTTTGTTGTTCGAACAGCAAAGCGCTATTTGAGATTAGTCAGATGTTATGTAACCAGTAGAAACAGAGAAAGTCCGGGTAACACGCTTTTCTGATCGAAAAGATAAAAAAGAAAAAAAAAATGCGGGCGGCTTTTCCATTGTTTGCATTCTTTGAAATGACAGTGTAGTTCAGTTCACTTCATTTTCAGTTCAAAAGATGAGACTGTTATCGTTTGTATTGCTCACGGCGTTGCTGAGGTTGGTCTTCGCAGAGCAGCAGCAGCAGTACTTCAGATCTGTGCTTGTCGCTGACGATTCCAACTTCAACTCCATCGTGCGTAATGCGAAGGGAAGATACACGTTTGTTAACTTCTACTCTCCTGCATGTTCGCATTGTAATGCG
Source organism: Komagataea norvegica (assembly GCA_030567455.1). Taxonomy (NCBI): domain Eukaryota; kingdom Fungi; phylum Ascomycota; class Saccharomycetes; order Phaffomycetales; family Wickerhamomycetaceae; genus Komagataea; species Komagataea norvegica. Next base: position 64,166 of record JAJLSD010000011.1, read on the forward strand.
CTCGGTCCTCAATTCACGATAGTTTCTGAGTTGTTCAAAGATAACGACAAGGTGCAGATTGTGCAGATTGACGCAAAGGATAATGTGCAGACTAGGATGAAGGAGAAGATATTGGGATTTCCTACGATGAGACTCTATGCCTTCGACGGGACACATGTCGCCAGTTACAAAGGTGAGAGACTCGCTGATGTGATGGCGGGCTGGATCACTGAAAATACAGGTGCGGTGCCTACTTATCCAGAGAAGATTGTGCAGGAGATTGAAGGTAGTGAGACAGTGAGAAAGTTTATCTTTGGAGGAGATGGAAGCAGGGGAAAGATTATTGCATTTATTGCTCCATGGTTAGAGGACTGGGGCCAAAAAGTTACTCAACTTGAGAGAACTTCATGGGGTTACTCTGACCAGTTGAATTTTTATCAAGTTGATGCCACCAAGGAGGAGAATTCAGACATCATTAGTGAATTGAGAATCACTTTCTATCCAACTCTGTTCTACCTGAGACCAGATGGAACGTTGAAAGTGTTGGAGGAGAAGGAGCTAAACGAGAACAAGATCAAGCTGTTCCTGGACGATGAGACGATTGGAGACAGTTACGAGAAGCTTTCTGAGTTCACGAAGCAGCAAGAGCAAGAGGATGTGGATGAGCAGGCGATTGGCAAGGGGTACGGGATGCACAAGAACTACGACAAGTATGATAATGTGGACGAGGATGAAATCTACAAGAGGATGAGGGAGCTATAAATAATATGTAAATAATAAATGGAAGCTGGGTAGCAATCGCGAATGACACAAAACGTACATACATACATAGCCGTACTTGTCCTTTCATATAAAACACAATACATACCACACCGGCACTTGCAACAACAGTTCAGTTGAAGGGGCTCTTAATACTACTACTACTACTACTACTATTACTACTACTAGACACTGTATACACCGACATGACATTCATCGACAGGATCCTGCGCAAGCCGAGCTCCTTCTTCCTGTGGCTATTCACGAGCATCATTGTGACGAACACTCTGTTGCTGGTGCTGACGGCGGGACCGGCAGCGCCACGAGAACAGCCAGGACAGCCAGAGGAGGACCCGGCAGGGGAACAGAAGCAGACCAAAAGACAGAAGGAGAAGAAGAAGACGACCACAACCGTCTCCAAGAGCAGGGACGAGCTCACAAGAAAGGAGCTTTTCGACGTGCTCTCGGACGTAAGTGACAACACAGTGGAAACCAACAGGGTACTTTACTTTACTAACACGAGCAACCGCAGAAGGGACTGTATCCGGATCTGGACACGACACGGGAACAGCTGCTTGAGCTGCTGCAGACGCAGGACCCACAGGGTGCCTCTGAGTCGTACCAGTACACTGTGGAGGCAATAGACGCATGAATCGTTTACATAATCAATTAGCTCACCTCACCTTTGTGCCATACCGGCGTAGTTATTAGTTATTTGCTCGTGTCGAGACTCGAAGGGTATAAAATGGGGGCAGGATCCTGTTGTTTAGTTCTACTCCACTTCTACTACTACTACTACTACTTCTACTACTCTGTAGATGCAGCGTTTAGACAGCTCTTCACACAGCACCATGTCATAGCATAACACCATAACACCAAACCATCACACCATAACCAGCCAGGCAATAAGCCAGTCAGCCAATCAGCGCGCGCCTCGAGCATCCGCACCGGGTAACGCTCCTAGCCGGCCGCCACAGTGCTCCGAACAGCTGCTGCGATTTCACACTGTTTTTGTATAAAGCAAACGGATTTAATTAATATTTTAATTATCCAGTTCGCCACCCTTTGCAACCTGTGAAGTCAAACTCAACTCAATTCAACTCAATTCAACTCAATTTTCACACAATGGTTAAAGCAGTCGCAGTCTTAAGAGGTGATGCCGGTGTCAGCGGTACCGTCCACTTTGAACAGGAGTCAGAAGGTGCTCCAACTACCGTCACTTACAACATCACCGGTAACTCGCCATCCGCTTTAAAAGGGTTCCACATCCACGAGTTTGGTGACAACACCAATGGCTGTACCTCTGCCGGTCCTCATTTCAACCCATTCGGTAAGACCCACGGTGCCCCAACTGACGAGACTAGACACGTTGGTGATCTAGGTAACGTTTCCACTGATGCCTCTGGTGTCGCTAAGGGTGAAATCAAGGACTCTTTGGTTAAATTGATTGGCCCAACCTCAATCTTGGGTAGAACCGTTGTTATCCACGATGGTCAAGATGACTTGGGTAAAGGTGGCCATGCTGACTCGTTGAAGACTGGTAACGCTGGTGGTAGACCTGCCTGTGGTGTCATTGGTATCGCTTAGGTGTCGTCCAGCATCCCCAATGTTTAATAAAAAGATTACTTGAATCAAAAATCTATGCGTAGGTATCGAATTGAGTCGAGTGGGGTCTAGTGGAGTCTACTTGGGTCTACTCAAGTCGAAAAGGAGTGGTTCAATCGAGAGTTTAACTGAGCTTCATCAATTTCTATATATTGATTCTTTCTTCTTCGTGAAAATCTATACTATTTGATGTAGGATGCCCAAATAGGAGGATGGAATCATTCCTATAGATCCTGCATTTGTAGATTCACTACGGTTTCTACTGTATACTCTACTACTATTCAGCTAACGACAATTCAGATCTCCACGGAACGTAAATTTTCTAAAACATTCAGCCGCTCTAGCCGAGAAGCTGAAGGAGTAATTCACTGCCTTTGATTTCTTTTGGTTTTATTCTGTATATATGAATCTAAAATGATCCAGTAACTCGTGCAAAGCGATAACTATTGCATAATCTGTTTTTGCTTTATGGGTCATTTCTTTCTGCCATGGTACGGAAATGGTGACTTTTTATCGTGTAAAAGTGTTCAGAAAATTCAATACTTAATAACCTCAAGAAGAAGTTAGAGTCCAAACAATGCTTGAGAAAATCTACAATCACCTTTGAGCTAAATGTATATACGCATCAAAGCAATTAATCTAATACACAGGTTTCTTCTCTTCATTTTTCTTTTTCTTTTTCTTTCTTGAATTCTTCTAAATTATTATTACCACAATCATCAATTATTATCATCAATCCCACTAAAACTCACCACTAACCTTCTCGACACCATTCACAAGAACCTCCTCCAAAACACCGGCACCAGCACAGACCAATCCGAAAAATGGAACACTTGGCTCTAAGACTTTCGATAAGTATTCAGGATGGTATTGTGCACCAACGAAATATGGATGTCCTTGTAATTCATAAATTTCCATTCTTAAACCAGTGTCATCTCTACCAACGAATTTCAAACCGGCATCTTCAATCTTTGAAATAAGTTTTGGATTGATTTCATAACGATGTCTGTGTCTTTCTTGAACTTCACTAACATCACCGTATAAACGTTGTAATTTAGATGTAACACCCTTTTGGAAAACGGTTGGTCTTAAACCTAATCTCATGGTACCACCAAGTTTATTCTTATCGATTTCAGGCATGTAAACAACAGTTGCCTCTTCATCGCTTAATTCAGGAACGAATTCTTGAGAGTTTGAATGTTTCAAATCAAATTTTTCACGAACAAAATCAATAACAGCAACTTGGAAACCTAAACAGACACCTAGATATGGAATCTTGTTCTCTCTTGCGTAATGAGCAGCAGCAATCATACCTTCAATACCTCTTGAGCCAAACCCACCTGGAACTAAGATAGAATCAGCCAGTTTCAATGAATGCCATGCCTGGGTGTATTTAGCCTTTGCCTCTTCATAATTATCACCACCTTCAACAACCTCTTCTAAATCAGTAGACTCGATCCATATGATCTCCAAACGACGTTGAATCTTCATACTTGAATGTTCTAATGCCTTAATGACAGATAGATAAGAATCTTTCAAATGGGTATATTTACCAACTAAGGCAACTTTAACAACTTCAAAAGAATGATCGTATGAAGAACAAAGTTTCTTCCAAGAGGTTAATAAGGCGTCACCTTTAGTCTTAAACTCAGGTCTGATTGAAATAGATGACAGATTCAATCTAGTAGATAGGTAGTTAATCATTTTTTGATCTAACAACAACAAAGGAACGTGATAGGTTGAGTTTAAATCATGAACTGCAATCACTTGATTTGGACCAACATGACAGAACATGGAGATTTTCTCAATGGTTGGGCTTTCAAGTTTATCTGAACATCTACAAGCAATGACATCTGGAGTCAAACCTAAAGATCTCAAGTCTTTAATGGCAGCTTGAGTAGGTTTAGTCTTTTGTTCACCGTGAATAACAGGAACTAAGGAAACATGAATCAATGCAAAGTTCTCAGAACCAACTCTGAATTGGAACTGTCTTAATGCCTCAACGAATGGGGCACTTTCGATATCACCTACAGTACCACCTAATTCAATGATACAGACATCTGGTTCTTCACCAGTTTCATCAACAGGAATCTTAGCAACGCTTTCAATCCAGTCTTGGATAGCGTTAGTGACATGAGGAACGACCTGCACGGTCTTACCCAAATAATCACCCTTTCTTTCCCTCTCGATGACATGAGAGTAGATCTTACCAGTGGTGATGTTATGGTCTTTAGTCAACGTGATGTTAAGGTATCTTTCATAGTTACCTAGATCCAAATCGGATTCACCACCGTCGTTAAGGACAAACACTTCACCGTGCTCCAAGGGAGACATGGTACCGGCATCGATGTTCATGTATGGATCGATCTTGATTGAAGTGACTTTCAAACCTAGTGTTTTTAACAACAACCCGGTGGACGAGGCAAGAACACCCTTACCGATCCCGGAGATGACACCACCTGACACAACGACGTATTTCATGATGATGAAGATTGAATGGAGAAAGAATGAGAAGAAATGAGAGGAAAGTAAAGCCCCAAATTTTTGGTTAAATTTTACGGGACTTTTCAAAAGAAGTTTTCAAAAGAAAGAAAATTTTTGGCGTTTAAAAAAAAAATTTTAAAAACGGAAATTTTCTGGTGATAAAAATTTGTGAGATGAGCTGGGTTGGTTACCCGGAGGTGATACTAATAGAGGTTAAAGACGGTGGTAGATGTCTTTAATTATTAGTGTGTGTTTGCCATGTATGGAGAAGTTCTAGTAGGTAGCATTTATCTAAAGGTTTATATCTATGGGACTGACAAGGACTGACTACATACAATCAAATCACTAGCGATATATAATCAGCATATCATTTCAATGCGTGCTACCAGCACTTACTCATATCAATTTAATGATAATCACGCCAAAGAAATAAATAAATTGCGAGAGGCTTCCCATTGCTATCCTATTGTGAAAGAAACCATAGCGTATTATTCTATAAAGGATCGGAAGCAAGTAAATTTGGGACATGTCATGTCTTACACTCATTATGTGATGATAAGGCACAGCAGTATCACATCTATATTCGAACAATGCATCGTAAGTTTCATGAATAAGCCACTCCTTCGTCATTGGATCTTGACCCCGACAACGTCACCATCCTCCTTCAATGCAACTGCTCTCCCTCTCTTCACAAGCACATCCACAGCGATCTTCAAAATCTGCTCGTTGATCCCCTGAAATGGCTCCCCTGATACATTCTGTATCTCAAACAACGTCAGAATAGACCCCAGCTGCCCCGTACGTTCCGTCCACTCCAGTAATATCGAAGCCCATTGACCAGGTGTATTCCACAGCACCAACAATTCATCTGTTGCGTCGGCTTTCCTTAGCAGGGACAACGACGTCATATGCGCAATGATCTCCGTGACTGTCCCCGTGTCGAGCTTTCTGTTGATGCTTACGTTCTGGAACAGGTTCGTTTGAAGAGCAGAGGGCGTTGATGACTGGATGACGGTTCCCCTGCTGTCGATGATCCATATCTTGTTTGTTGAACAGCGAGACAGTAGGGATTGCACCCACTGCTGGCGTTGTTCGTGCCATGTGACTTCGTTGGGTTGCCTGGTATAGAATGGTGGGAAGTCCTCGATGGGCATGATTGAGTGTAGTGGATGCGGTTAAGTATGTGATGTGATTTTGATGTGTCTTTAAAATGGTGGAGTTTATAGAGTTGTTTCGTTATTAACACCGGTGATTCCCGAAAATGTAAACAAACATACATATATATATAAGTACGCATCGAACTTGAGCGGGATTTAGGCAATTTCAAGTCAGTTATTAACAGATACCTTAGACTGAATCTTGAGTTAAAGGTGCTGTATAAAATCTGCCTTTTCCAACATAATGAATGTAAAGGGATAATATTCACATTAGCGAGTAGTAAGTTTAATAGAATTTAGCTCTGGCTGTGTTATGGCTAATACCAATATTTCTTTCTACGATTTAATGTGAAACCCAGTAACGTACATCCTACACGACCACACTAAAACTACTAATCCAAAAGCAAAAAAACAACAACATAAATCAAATAAACAACTTTTTTTTATTTTTTCTTAATCTTTTCATTCAACCTTATGTCGATTTACCAAACTCGAACTTATAACTAACTACTTCAAACTCAGTCGTCTCGACATTCAGTTTAAACTTCCCATCAACCTCCTCTATTTCCAGCTCCTCTAATTCATCCTCCAACAAATTAACCTTCCAAACACCAACCAGCTTCAAATGCGATGGTGGTGATACAGTTAGCTCACCTTTACCAGCCCCTCCTAAACTTTCATAGACCCTCGCAATCACAGAGACATTTCCCGAGCTAGCTGTTGTTGAGCCATCAGACAATCTACTGCTCAACTTAATTTTCACAAAATCATCCTCTTGACGCTTGACGTTACTCAAGACGAGATTGTCCCCTAAACTACTCAGCTCGATAAACTTCCCAAACTTGCAAGACCCATTGACATCGTCGTCCCTTCTCACGACAACAACGGCATCATCATCATCATCACCATCTTCGCTGGACTTCACCTCATTCACCTCCCTCTTTGTTGGCCAAACTCCATGGTTGAACTCATACCCTGCCCTGACCGTCTCCTGGCCCAATGCACCGGCATGGCCAATGATACCAAACTTGAACTTATGCTCACCTTTATCCGCATCTGCATCAGGCTGTCTTGGTGCCCTTAGCAAAGACAGCGTGATAACGTTCCCTAGCACGCTTCCACCGTATTTCGAATCGTTGAGGACAGAAACACCACGGTTGAAATTACTCAAGTCGACAAACTTGTGATGCACGGATTCGAACTTCGCAACGTCCCAGGTCGTGTTGTTGTGTGTTGGACGTGACGTGTATCCGAACTGAGTCTCGTGAGATGCGACTGGCGAGCGCACAGAGACAGGCACCTGGATTTTCAAAAACACACGAGACTCATGCCAGTCAACATGGGACTTGAAAGTCAGTGGTGATTGAGTCGAGGTTGATGTCGTGGCGTCTAGCGAGATGATTGTCTTGATCGTGGAGTCGTTGGAGATCTTCTGTGTGAGGAGAACAGAGGCACGTAATGGACCTGTTTCGTTGATCGTTGGAGTAGGATCGCTTGCGAGCGGAGTGATGACATCAAGCGAGTATAGCTCAGTGTCCCATGCCTGCCAGCTCAGTGGTGTGTCTTTCAATAAGACGAATTGGATCCCTGGTTTAGACTGGTCTAATAGTTCGAAATCAATCGACTTGTCATAGATTGAAGAGATGGTTCCCTTTTTGATAAGGATGGTGTAACGGCCATTGGACAATTCGATCACGTCCTTACTCTTCTGGATCACTTTAGCAGGATGGTCCACTTTGGAGTTGGTTGGAGTCAGGATGCTAGTGTTGGTGTTCGTCTTGGCATAGACATACTGAGATTTCGAGGTTGATTGTTGTTTCAGGATGTTACTCTCATCAACTGATGATAGTAGTGCTTGTGGGACTTTAAAGACACCTTCTCTTTCCCATGGAAGAGTGTTCAACAGGATCAATTCGTTCTTATCTGATTTGGAACTAGAATCAATCAGATGGCTGATTGCCTTTTCTGTCAACTCGATAGACTTTCTCAACGCCTTTTGCAATTTAGGATGAACTTCAGTGTAGTAGACCAACCCAATACAACTTCCAGGCAACACATCATGGAATTGGCAAAGCAAGACGTCTTCCCAGATCAACTGGATTTCCTCATAAGGATACTTGTAATCAGACGAATACAACGATGCAAGTGTTGCAAAGTATTCCAAATCATGTAACTTCAACTCATTTTGACGCATTAATTTCTTAACCAACGCCTGTGTTGTATAAGTACCTCTATGGAACTCGAAATATAACTCACCAACCCAAGAAGGTAGTTTCTTACCGTTGTCTGACTTCTCCAACAACTGTTTGAAAAATTCATCAACAGTGTGCTTTTTAGTCTGCAGTTCCACAGTAGGTAACAAGCCCACGGTGTTACTGATTGCACGACAACGTCTCAATTTCTCGAGCATTTCAGGTAATGGTCCACCACCACCGTCACCCTTCCCGTAGCATAGTAACCCTGTTTGATCAGCGGTTAGGTTCTTGTGGTTTGAAATTGATCTCTTCACATCACCGAAATTAGCATCTGCAGTGTACGTGTCCGCTGGAGGCATGTGAACCAAGACTTGACTTCCATCGAGACCGACCCAGTTGAAAGATGTGTTTGGAAACTGGTTGATGTTATTCCATGATAACTTCTGTGTAAGGAAGTTTGTAAACCCTGCAAGACGTGACAACTGTGGGATTTGCGACGAGTAGCCAAACGTGTCAGGTAACCAGAAGGTGTTTGCTCTAAGTTTGAACTCCTTTTGGAAGAATCTCTGTCCGACAAGGAATTGACGAACAAGGGATTCTCCACCTGGGATGTTAGTATCGTGCTCAACCCAGGACCCACCGATTGGGATAAAACGACCGTCTTCGACAGCCTTCGATAACCTTTTGAATATCAATGGCTGATCTTGCTTTAACCATTTGAACTGTTGCGCCTGGGATGCAACGAATTGATACTCTGGGTAGGTATCAATCAGGTTCAATTGAGTAGTCCACGAACGCACCGTCTTTCTTCTAGTCTCTGCAAATGGCCACAGCCAAGCAGTGTCAATATGACAGTTACCAATGGCAAAGACATCGATCTTGTTCAATGGGGATTTCAGGTACACGTCTGAAGAATGGACCTCGTCTCCAAGGTATGCCCTAGCAATGTCCAAGCAGACATCAATGGTGGATTCATCACGATAATCAAAGGCATCAATGATATCGGTAGCGACCTGTCTTGCCTTGTACTTTTGCCATGAATCTCCAGGGAACTCCCTTGCAGCGTCTGTGATCACCCAGTAGTCAATATGCAATGCTCTAGCTTTCAAATTAGGCACTATCAAGTCCGCAGTGTGTAACTGGAAGAACCTGTTTGGGTCAGGAGGCGCAATGTCAGAGTTCAAACCAACACCAAACATCCCATTGCATGCCATCTCGACATATACGAGATGTGTCTTTGTGGTGTCTCTGTAGTGGTCAGGAAGGATATAGTCTCTTCTCTCACCGCCAGTGAAGGCCTGCAATGGGAGCCCATCCTCACTGTACACCAGTGCCTCGGAGGACGAGTCCCATTGGAACCATATCTGCTCCTCGTGGGTCCAGTCCTCAGGGACGGTGAACTTCACCTTGAACCAGAAAGTCTTCCATGAGGGACCAAACCAATCACCCAGCTTGACGTCCCTAGTGAAGTCGACTTTGCCCACGACATCTTTGAAAAGCGGTCTGGATTGAGTGTCTGGGACCTCATACACTTTCAACGATACATTGCCCGAGTGGACACGATGCTTGGTGTAGAATTTAGGTAGGTTTATGTCTGCGTATTCACCCCCAGTGTCGATGAACTGACGAAGCCGTTGTTCGTAGATGGAGTCGACCTGTTTCGCATGCGGTGCGGTGTTGTGTGTCGGGTAGTGTGATAAAGGAGCGGCAGCAGCAGCATTGCCTGTAGCAGCAGCAGCAGAAGACATGATTGCGTGTGTTATTTCGGGGTGTAATGCGGGTATAAAAGCAGAAATGAATGTTTCAGGGGAAGTTTATGTGCCAAAAGCGGATAGCGGATAGCAGAAGCCGGATAGCGGATAGCGGATGTGGGATGCCGTTAAATGGCATATTGTCATATTGACATATTGATGGCTACTGAATGCTACCCATATCTGATTGTATTCTCATTGTATTATATCATAGCACCTACCTACCTACTCACGCACTACTCGTACCCTCCTGCAGTGTTCCCACTGTGCCGTGAGAAGTAGTCGAAATCAACACTGATAGCATTCGCCAGGAGCACTGCACGCTGCTGCCAGGAACGCTTCTCAGAGCCCATCCTCACAACATACACTCCTGAGTCGGTGAACATCTCCCTCGCGAGCCCCACCCAGTTACGATCGATCGATGCCAGCACCGTACCGTCCTCGTCACGCACAGGAAACGCAAATGCAAGAAACGGCGAGTCAATCTCTCCAAACTGGACAAAGTCTCCCGCATCGTTCTTCACAAACAGATCGTAGCGTCTTCTCCATAGATGCCATCTCTGCACTGATTCGCCCACGACTTCTCCAGCGTACAGCACCTTGATATGCGAGTTAATGAGACTGAAGCTTCTCTTCACCGTCAGCACGAGCTCCCCACCCTCGTCAAACACATCCACATGGAAGGGTCTGTGCAGCCTGTACACCTGGCGCAGCACCGTGCCCAAGAACCCTGCGTCTCTCTCTATCATGGTCCCCAGTGGCGCTCCTTCCGGCGTGAACACCCTGTAGTTGTTCCGCTGCTCAAACCCAAAAGCCACATTCATGATCTCAATCTGTCTCTCGAGCACCACTAGCGGCTCAGTGAGGATCGCGGGAAGACCACCGTATACGACACCATTGCTCTTGTTGTTGTTGTTGTAGTTGTTGTCCAAGAAGCTCGTCTTGCGCCTGCTCACAGCAGCAGCTCGTGGAAGCGGCGAGTAGTGTCTCGAGAGCCTGGAACGCAGCAGCAGTGGGGGTGATAATACGCCCGTATACCATGCTCTCCCTGCATTGGCATTGGCCCTTGCCACCACCACATCCAGCACCGACAGTCTCATCATCATCATAATCATAACAACCCAGTTAAAGAGCCAGTCAATGGAAGTAACAGACAAAGAGTCGGCTGAAAGTGCAAAAAAAGCCGAAACTTCGACAAAACAAAATATTTCACTTTTATTTAACTTTCGATTCGATTCGATTCATTTCAAAGAAGCTTCTTTAAACAGCAGAGAATAGCTACGATGCTCAGATTCGCAAGAGCCCTCCACACGGTCCCGCTGCTCAACGGCTCTGCTTCCACCGCCCTCAGCACACCGCTGGGCCCGCTGCTCTCGCCACAGGGCCTCGCCATTGCATGGACCCAAACGCAACAGAACCTCACCAACGAACTGAACACACTCACTGCAGGAACCGCTGACGAGTCGCGTTTCCCGCTGGCCATCACGCTCATGAGCCAGCGGGACTCGAGGCGCCAGCGTGTGCACAACGTGGCCAGCCAGGCTTTCAACAACCATTTCTTCTTCCAGCAGTTCAGCCAGCAGCAGCAGCAGCAGCAGCAGCAGAACTCCCAACCGTCAAGAACGCTGTTGGAGCGCATCAACGCACAGTACGGGTCCCTCGGTGCGCTGAAGGCGGAGATCCTTCGCAGAGCAGACGATGTCGTTGGCCAAGGATGGGTGTTTGTCGTCGAGGATGCCAATAAGCAGCTGAAGGTTGTTGCATTGAACAACTCAGGTTCGCCATTCACGAACGTTCAGTTGAACCTCGACTTGAACGGTCCTATCTCAGAGACCGACTTCAATGAGTTGCTGCTAAGAGAGTCACCAGAAGAGAACTACAACGTGCCGCTCATTGCTTTCAATTTGTGGGATTATGCATACCTCGAGGACTATGGCATCAAGGGCAGACAGCAGTTTGTTGAGAAGACATGGGATACCCTTGACTGGAGTGTCATCAACAAGAGAGTCTTCTCGCTATAGAAAAAGTGTCTCTCTATATGTGTGTGTATTTACTTGTATATATCTGAACAATACAGAACAATGTTCCTTAGCTCCTCGTCGTCGTTCCAGTTCAAGCCGTGTGTTATGATCAGCGCATGGATCTCCTCCGTCAGGGTAAAGGTCTTCTCCTTTGCCCTAGCCAGCGCTCTTGGCTCCACGGGCTCCGTTGTGTCCACTGGGTCCTTGTGCTCGACAGCGTTCCTATCAACACTGGAATCGATCTCTCGTTGTATTTGCCTGTTCTCCATCTTTAACGCATTCAATGCCTTCTCTTTCTCCTCGACGCTCTTCATCAACCGTATCACCTCAAGCGATAACTCACCCATCAACATCGCCTTTTCTCCCAGCTGTGCCTCCTCACGAGGGATCCCCTCCACCTGGTGGATCCCTCTCAGCACAGGAAGTGTAATCAGCGTCTCTTCTATCACCAGTCTCCGTAAATGCATCGTGTCTTGTGCCTCCTGCAACGAGACACCCTCCTCCTCCTCCTCCTCCCTACCGTTGCTGGTGGTGGTAATGGTGGTGGCTGCCTCATGTAGAAGAAGCTCGTCTATGCGTTGCACAAGGGCCCGATACGTCTTCACTGTGCGTTCATATTCTGCTGTCTGCGGCTCCCGGATCCCCGTCAGCGGAGCGGGCAGTGATAGGATCCCTGTTTTGAGTAGTGGTGGGATGGCAGAGGATAGCGGCATGTGTGTGTGTGTGGGAATCTGCTGTGAATCTGCTGTGAATCTGTTGTTTGGATGGAATCGAAAAGAAAACAAGAGGTTATGGTTATGGCTTTGTTTACCTTTTCGGCAGAGCAACATAAATGTAATCTTCACATTCACGAGTTCTCGTAAGAAACCAGGTGTCTTCTCTGGCCAGAACTCCAGGGAAGATACTATCAATAACCGTATTAACTAGTAGAGAGACAGATAAGTTGATTCAGTTGATACCCTGCGTAGTTTTGTATAGAGGTAAGTAAAGAGACTACAAAACACGTCATTTGAGTTTATACTTTATAAAGCATCCACATCCAGGTTCCTTAACTGGAATCTGTTCTCCAGAGTCAAGGTTGAATGAAAAAGACTATAAAAGAACAGAGAGAGAATAATAGCTTGCTTATTGATTTATGTGAATGGCTCAGTATCAAGGTTCTCGTAGGTGTTTGGTACGAAGATATTTTTGTTGTTTGATCCACTGAATCTACATAGAAAAGTAGGAAGTCCATCCCGTATATTCGTAAATTACTAAACTATATAGCAAATATTTGAACCATTTTCTTGAAAACCTCAGCAAAGCCAACTTTTTTCTTCCCTGAGTAATAGTTGTCCTATTCCTTCTTGTCATAGCGGTCAAAGAATTCACAATGTGAGAATCTAACCGAACACGCGACTTCGCTTGATATCTGCAACATACACGGAGTCGAGCCAATCTCTCGAACCTGTGCGAACATGCGTTGTCAAAAAGGATTCATTACATATGCCCTCCTCATGGTCAGCAACACACTGCATCGATATAAACTTACCCCATTGCCTAACGAAGTGCTCTTGTCGTTCTCAGTTATATCCCTTTCCATCAGATATGAATCCAGGACTGCTGATGAGGGTGGGAACCTCCTCTTTGCTTGATCTGACTTCCTTATATGATCTACTCATGCGGTAGTGCTTTGACATCCTCCTCATAATAGGATCTAACAATTGCTTATATTCAGCTGTTGTATCAGGGATTTAAATCTCCGCATACTTCATCAACATGGAATCCATCCGAACAATCAAGAACCAACCGCACGTTCCACACGTCCCTCCCAACTCTTAAAGCCATGCGATGCCACCAACCAGTGAAATAAAATATACCAAAACGTAAACAATCATGCACGAACAAACAAAAAAAAAACTATAAAAGTGTCTCAACTCAACTCAACTCAACTCAACTCAACTCAACTCAACTCAACTCAACTCACTCAATCCACACACACACACCATGCAGCAGCAGCAGCTCGCGACAGCAGCACACAAACGATACCTTTCATACTTCCTACATATCCTGCCGTCAAGGACACAGTCCGAGGACTCAAACAAGCTCCTCCTGTTGTACTTTTCCGTGTGTGGGCTCGTTTTACTAAAGCATGAGTTCAGCGATGCGGAACGCCAGGAGTTGATCCAGTTTGTGTATCTGCATGCTGTAAACGGTGGATTCCGTGGCAGCTTGTCACATTGTGTTTTTCCCGTCCCTGGAGTTGTCTCTGGGAGAGAGTCAGGAGGAGAAAAGTTGGAGGAGGAAGGTATAAAAGGCAGCGTATATGACCCACCGACGCTCGCGGCCACGTACGCTGCGCTGTGCATACTAAAGACGCTAGGCGATGACCTTGCTGGTGTAGACAAGGCGACAGTGATAAAGTACATCTGTGCCTGTCAGCAACCAAACGGTGCCTTCTCCTCGTATGTCGCAGCGGATGGGGAGGTGCTGAACGATGGTGATCTCAGACAGTGCTATCTTGCATGTTGTATATCGAAGTTGTTAGAAGTGGATGTGGATGTGGATGTGGAAAGTGCAGCGTTTGATGTTGCTGGGATGGAGAAATACGTGCTTGCACAGGTGCAGTATGACGGAGGGCTAGGGATAGGCGAGTCGCATGCTGGGTTGACCTTTTGTGGATTGGGTGCGCTGAAGCTGATTGGGTCAAAGACATTAGAGGATCATAATACCTGCGGGAAGACATTGGAGTGGTTAGTGCATCGTCAGATCTCGTATGGGGAGTACAATGCGGAGCAGCTAGAGTATGAGTTCTGCGATGCGTCGGATGAAGGTGCGTTCAATGGGAGAGAGAACAAGTATGGCGATACGTGCTATGCGTACTGGGTCCTTGGATCGCTTTCTATACTGCAGCAGAGGAAGAACCCTGGTGTTGGAGAGACTACTCCATTGACATTGATCGATGTGGATGCAGCGAGGGGATACCTTCTGAACGTGACGCAGAATCAGACACGAGGAGGGTTTGCGAAGAGCGACATTGACGATCCAGACCCGTTCCATACGTACCTTGGTCTCTGTGCCTTGAGTCTGCTGCGGAAGGGTGATCTGGACCTGGACCTGGATCTGGCGGAGCTGGATCCTGTACTGGTGGTTCCTGTTTAAATAGTAACATTTACTAATAGATGGATACACATTACAATAAGCATTGAAACAAACGTAGATGATCTATCTATCTATATACAACACATATATACAATAAGACTAATTACAGAACTACTTACTACCACTGCCACTACTGCCTATTTCACCACGACAAACTTGACAATCTCCTCGTATATCCCCCAAGCGATGCCTGCACTCATCGCTTTTCTCGCCAACCGCAGCCCCAACCCATCAAACAAGTTTCGCCAACCTTCATGCTTCACGACAGCGACGGCGCTCGCGACAAAGGTTCTGAACTCGCCTGGCTTCAACTGCATACGGGTCTTGATCGTGTCAAAGGGCGCAGTGAGTGTCGTTGCAAGCGATGCAGACAGCAATGCGGCACTGGAGTTCACCATTGCAGATTTAGAAACACTTAATGGCTGTGTATGTGTGTGTGCATTAGCATTAGCATCCCTGTTCAACGACAACAACACCATCTTGTTGCTGTTGTCAGAGGAGGCAATCTTCGACAAGGTCACCTTCCACCATTCGTACAGGCCAACATAGAGCCCAGCATATGGTGCATCACGAGCGATAGTAGCACCGCTTCCTCTGAAGAAGCCAGTGATGCGCTCTTTGGAGTAGATGTCGCGCACCGCCTGTGCGATGGAGGTGTAATGGTACAAGGTGGACTCGAAGCGCACCTTGATGATGGTGATGGGCATGGTGATGTACCCTACTGCTGCGCGGGATAGGAACCCTGTAAGCAGGTTCAGCTGTGTGGAGAGTTTAGGCAGGGCAGATGAAGATGAGGGAGATGATGATGATGAAGATGATGAGGTTGTTGTAGACGGAAGCAAGGGTGGTTGCTTCGCCAGTGCTGTGCGGAATAGGTTGAGCGTGGAGAGGTAGAGGGCACTTCCGACACTGGTTCTGATTGCAGAGGGGAGCGTGCCTCTCCAGAGGGCACCGAGGGACTCTAGCTCCTTGATGGTGGAGGAGAGGGTGCCCTGCTGGCTCTGTTGGATACGGGTCTTGAGCAGGTCGAACGGTTGGAGAATGACACTGGAGGTGAGCCCGCCGAAGAAGCCCCCGATGAGGTGGGACGAGGATCTGGTGGAGTCCATGGAATGGAATGAGTGCTCTTGTCTGTGTGTAACGACGGCGAGAGTGTGTATATAATGATGAATAAAGAGAATGTGAATGTGTATGTGGTATGAATCACTTGCTTTTTTAATGTTTTGATGCGATGAGCTACGAGGCAGCGGACACAAGTGCTGATAACTCAGTATATTTGTATGCGATGCGGGTCATTTAAAGACACGCATCGAGTCAGAGGAGCCTGCTAGGTTGATTCCTCGGCGTGTATCCATTCAGCGAGTCTGCTCGTGTCGATAGTGTACAGCGTGGGCATTGGCGTGAGGTGCTCGCCAATGGCACAGGCGACGACCGAGTCGTGCTCTGTGAGCTGGACAGTGAGCTGCTGCTGGAGCGTGCCGTCAACGTAGACTTCAGTGGTGTACCATTGCGCTGTTTCCTGTCTTGTGAAGAGACCGGGGGCCTTCCTCGTGAAGTCATCATCATCATTATCACCACCACCATTGTCAGCAGGCACCAATGGCACCAATGGCAAGGCAAACCGCACACTCTGCATGTCGTAGTTCAGCCCCAGGCCCCTGTATTTCCCATACGCCTCCTTCATGGCCCACATCCACTGGAAGGGCTCCCTGGGCTGCCACTTGCACTTGCCCTGCTGATACTGATACTGATACCGCACCAGGAACTCGTACTCCTCAACACTCAGCACCTCCCTGTACTGTGCGACGCTCTCGCCTCGTGCTCTTGACAGGTCCAGTCCAACCTCTACGTGGCCAGTAGTAGCGTCAGCACCAGCACCTGTCACCAGCAGCATTCCAGTGATCTGCTTCTCGTTGCTCATACTGAACCCGATACCACCACCACCACTATTATAAGCGTCCTTCAATCGTGGCTTCCCCAATGCACCAACCTCTATCTGTGGATCAGTGGTGCCCGTGGTGAGTGTGAGCAGGGATCTCTGCAACAGCAGGTTCATGAGGGCCACTTTGGCGTCGGCGTGGAACCTCTTCCTAGTGACTCTTGCCCGGAGCTGGTGTGGCAGCAGCCGCAGCATCGTCTCGAAGCGGAAGTCGTCGTCGAGCGTGTCGTCGTCGCCGTTGTCGCCGTTGAGCGGGAGCAGGAAGAGAGGCATATGCTCACTCAGTCAACAGTGTACTACTACTATTATTATTACTACTACTATTAATCTACTGGTAACAACACTGTCGGCACATCAAATCGACTAATTGACTCCACATTTTGAAAATCAAATCTTTCCATCTCCGCCATCTGAAGAACAACCACCACTACAACCACCTCCACATCCACATCCACTGCAATATGTCCAGAGAAGAGCTCATCGACAACGCAGTGGCGTTTCTCAAGGACCCGCAGGTCGCGGGGGCCTCCATCGACAAGAAGATCGAGTTTCTGGAGTCCAAGGGCCTGACACGCGCAGAAATCGACGACGCCCTGAGAAGAAACGACCAGACCAAGACCAACAGCACCCCTACTGCTGCTGCTCCTGCTACTACGGTCGCTCCTGCCTCCACTCCAGAGACAGGATACAGCACAGGGTACTACCCTGTCGCACAACCGCCACCACCTGCGCTGCCTGAGCGTGACTGGAAGGACTACTTTGTCATGGCGACCACGACTGTCGGCGTCGGCTACGCACTGTACCAGATCACGAAGCGGTACGTGATCCCTAACATCCTTCCTGAGTCCAAGACGAAGCTGGAGCAGGACAAGCAGGGCGTCGAGGAGGAGTTTGTGCGCATCGAGGCGACGCTGAAGGAGATTGCGCAGACGAACAAGGAGCTGCAAGAGGGCGAGCTGCAGAAGAAGAAGGAGGTTGGTGCCGTTGTTGAGGCCCTCGAGGAGGTTATCATCGAGACGAAGACGAAGAACGGGAAGCTGGCAGAGGACTTGCGGTTCCTGAAAGCAGAGGTGGAGAACTTGAAGAACTCGTTCGACAAGGCGGTGGAGAAGCAGCAGCTGGCGATTGGACTCGAGGTTGCCACGATCCAGGCAGAGTTGAAGTCATTGCAGCAGTTGATCAAGAGCAAGAACTCGCTGACTTCAGAGGTGATGTCGAATGGTAATGGTAATAATAACAATACCATCACCTCGCCTGTGCCTTCTGCCTCGTCGATCCCATCTGCCTCTGAGATCCTGAAGAAGGCCAACATCAAGACCGGTGGTGCTGGTGCTGGTAGTAGTAGTACCATCCCATCCTGGCAACAACAGCAGCAGCAGCAGTCTGCCTCGACGAACTCCTCCTCCTCCGACTTATCTGCTCCTGCTCCTGCTCCTCGTCCACCTGTGGTGAAGTCCACCTCGATCCCAGCATGGCAGCAGCTGAGCAGCAATGCGACCTCTGCCTCTGTTGTTGAAGCAGAGAAGCCGTTGTCGTCGTACGTTGAGCGCAGCACCGTCGAGATCCCACAGAGCCACAAGTTTGCTGTTGTTTCTGCTGCTGCTGATGAGCCTTTGGAGAACAGTGCTTCTGCTGGCTACGTTGAGCGTGCCTCGGTGGAGATCCCAGAGAGCCACAAGCTGGTTATCTAGTTGTATTGATTATAATTCTATTGATTATTTGTATTAGTGTGTTTAGTGTAGGCGGGCGTGGGCAGACGGGACATAAATGCCAGGCGGAGGCACCCGCCTGGAACCCGCCTGGCACCTGCCTAAAAAACCACAATAAAAACGAACCATCGCCAACCATCCCGCAGTTCCCACCAACCAAACCACAAGCACAATCCAATGCCAAAGCACTACTCCACGCTCAGCTCACTCAAGCAGCTCGCCACCAAGCCGCCGCTCTCGCCGCCACAGCGCGCCTTCCTCGACAGGCTCATCAGAGTCGACCAGGCAGGCGAGCTGGGCGCCAACTACATCTACGCTGGCCAGCACCTCGTCTTCAGCAAGACGAGACCTGACCTGAAACCGCTCATCAAACACATGTGGGACCAGGAGATCCACCACCACGACACCTTCAACCAGCTGCAGACAAAGCACCGTGTGCGTCCTAGTCTCTTGACGCCAGCGTGGAAGGTTGGTGCCCTAGGCATGGGCATTGCTACTGCGTTGATCTCGAAAGAGGCCGCCATGGCTTGCACTGTCGCTGTCGAGACGGTGATTGGCGGCCACTACAACGACCAGCTGCGTATCCTGGCGTCGAAGTTCCCTGAGACGAGCGGAGAGCCAGGCAATGGCAATTTTGATGATGAACTGGAGCAGTTGAAAGCGACGGTGAAGCAGTTCAGGGACGATGAGCTCGAGCATCTCGACACGGCGATCGAGAACGATGCAGAGAGTGCAGTGCCTTACTGGTTGCTGACGGAGGTCATCAAGGGGACATGCAGGGCTGCCATCTGGACCGCAGAGAGGGTCTAATTTACTTCTCCCTTCTCTTATGACTTATATGCTATGAATCACATTTATATAAATATCTTCTGTATACACGTATACGAACTGTATAAAAACACACACATCAAACCAATCCGTCGTACAAGTTCAACGCACTCACGATACTCGGATCGATCTTCGACCCCTCCCTGAACTCATCCAGGCTGATCTCCCCATTGCGGTCCTTGTCCATCAGTTCAAAGATCTTCTGCACACGCAACTCCGGCGTCGCCTCATCCTCGTTCAACTCAACCATGCTGCCAATCATCTTGTATATCGAGCTCACGATCGCCAGCATCTCCTCATACGTGATCTTCCCGTCGTTGTTCAGATCGTACAACTGAAACGCCCACACAAGCTTCTCCTCCAGCGTCCCACGACTCGTTATGCTCAACGCACAGATAAACTCCTTGAAGTCGATCGACCCTGACCCATCTGCGTCAAACACACTGAACACATAGTTGCTGAAGTCAGTAGGGTCGCCAAAGGGGAAGAACTGCTTGTATATCTTGACGAACTCCGCTTTCGTCAGATGTCCAGATGGGCAATCACGTAGGAATCCCTTGTACCACTGCTGGAGCTCTCTGCGGTCAAAGTAGGTCGACTTCTTCAGCGACGTGAGCTCATCCTTGCTCAACTTGGACGCTGCTTTGCCCATTGTCCCTATCCTATCTTATTGCTATCCTATCCTATCGATCTATCTATCGATCTACACCGTCAAACAAACTGTCAAACTGTCAAACTGTCACATTTGCAAAAGACATTGAATTTTGGTTCGAACTTCCACTACATTTTGCTGCGCCATTCCGCGAATATTACCGTATTGGGTTAATTGTCAATACAGCATTGCATATACCTTCCAGTTTATACCTTTCAGC
This sequence comes from Komagataea norvegica, assembly GCA_030567455.1. Taxonomy (NCBI): domain Eukaryota; kingdom Fungi; phylum Ascomycota; class Saccharomycetes; order Phaffomycetales; family Wickerhamomycetaceae; genus Komagataea; species Komagataea norvegica. The sequence continues at coordinate 84,606 of JAJLSD010000011.1, forward strand.
TCATTTATACCTTTCTGCTTGTGCTTGGTGGCCCGTATTGCAGGGTATAAGGTATAGAGTCTGCAGTGGTGGTAGTGGTGTCCGCAATATATATATATATATATATATATCTATATATATCTATATAGAACTGTGCTTTATCAACTGATGAACGGAATGTACACCGGCGTCGCATCCCTGTAGGCAACATATCTCTCGCCAAAGAACTCCACCAGGTGCTTCTCCTCGTATGCGATCCGCTGCGAGAAGAACACCCACAGCACGGCACAGAACCCGACTAGCCCCACCGGGTTCACCAGCACCAACTGCGTGCCAATCGCCCACCAGAAGAACCCGAAATACGAAGGATGTCTCCACACGGAATACACCCCCTGCGTCACCAGCTCGTGGTCCTCCTCCTTGCTCGACTTCACATAATGGCTGAACGACTGCCCCGCGGTCCTCATCGCGAGAAACCTCACCGTCTGCCCCACGACGATCAGCGCAAACCCAACAGTCTTCACCACTGGCAGGTACGACCGCTTCCATTGTGGGAACAGCCAGTACTCGACGCCCACCTCAACCAGCGCAAACATGTGCGCCATAGTGTACGCTGGCCCGTTGTTGATGATGAAGGACTCCTTGTGCACCTTCTTGGAGTTGTACCGGGCAGTGACGTAGTACTCGAGGAAGTGGAACAGCGATAATGCCATGATGTAAATCGACGGCGCCTTGAACGTCGTGAAGAAGAGAGCAGTGGAGGAGATCCCGAACAGCACGCCGAGCACAGCTGCAGTGGTTGCGATTTCATGTAGTGGGTTCACTGTGATGTCAGGGAGTAGTCTGAGATCGATTGGGTTGGAAACTAGCGGGACATGATCATCATCAGAGTCGGAGTCGGAGTCAATGGTGTTGGTGTTGGTATTCGTGGCATGCGTGCTGGCCCCTGTAGAGTGTGCAGACATCGTGGGTGCTGCTTTATAGTGACTAGATGACTATCTGACTATACAGACGTGAAAGAAAGCAGCTGGCCCAGTATAAGTGTCAACCAGACACTTTGTTTTATAAGTCGAGTAGTTTAAAAATACCGAATTGGACCACAACAATAGGCGCAGTCACGTGATTGGTGTGTGCCTGTCGTGCCAGATGGTGATTTTGGTGCTTTATAAAGGCCGGTGCTGGGCTCTAAAGGTAGTAGCAGTAATACTAGTAGCAGTAATACTAGTAGCAGTAGTAGTAGTGTGACACTAGTAACATTCTCTTCTGTGATACAAGCTCCTGTCTGTTAAAAAGTGCATCAACGCCGCTAATAATAACCCCAAAAAAAGAAACAAATAACGGCCGAACCTCATTGCAGCTCTGTTTACCTTTCGCTCCTGCGATATACACATCAGCATATTTTCTGCGTTTGCTAGCTGGCCCAGGATGCATAGCCCCTGTCTCCCTCTTCCCCCTTCTATCTCTGTCTCCCCCCTTCGTTCTCCTTTTCTCCCATAGGCATATAAAGGCCAAGAAATGACGATACGACTACCAGACACAGGGCCAATCGTAACCCCTCCACGCGCATCAACCACATGAACAAGCAAATCATACAGGAGATTACAACCACCACGAGGCCACAATCCATTCTCATCACTGGAAAAAGGACCGCCTACCCTTCCTCCGCCTCGTCCAGCTCCCTCCGCTTCGCAGACGACATCGGACATGCATCACCACCTCCAGCCCGAGCTCCAGCTCCACCACGCTCGCAGCTCAGCGACGTGATCTTTGCCGCGTGTCGCAACATACAGGCGTATATCGCAGCGCAGGTCTTCTTCGCGACAGGAAGGACCGGCCACAAAGTCTCAATGTTGATCTTCATCGTTGGCATGGCAAGCCTCGTGCACTGCGGGGTGTTGATGGTGTGCATGGTTCTTGTGGATAGCTGCTGCCATAGGACGGACAACAGGATGAATGCGAACGTATTCAATGGGGAATCGGCCAGTTTGGAGGAGGGTAGGATACCTCGTATGGTTTACGATCGATCTCTCTCGTGCGTTTCTTACTGTTGCTGAGTGGATTAATACTGTTCTTTATCCCATGCCTCCATCATTGGAAGTTACTGGAGGTGAGTGGAATGAAGTCACGTTGAATAAACTGAAGAGGTAGGTACTTGCCACTACACGGGAGGAGAATTCCAATGCGGTGAAGATATGCGGCAACATCAAGCTGGGAATGAGTAACTCCAAATGTTCTGCTACGATAGACGCCATCTCTTTGGCGTACGGAGAGACAGAGACACAGCGGTTTATTGCTCCAATGCTGATGCAGAAGCTGACCGACAGTCATGATGTGTTTAATGATGAGCTTGGGAAACTCGGAAACTCGAAGCGAAGAGAGAGTAAGAATATGTGAATATCTGTGTAGAGAAAGAGAGAGATCAAATAGCATTGATATGAAGGGTATCATTATGTATGTACTCCGGCCCGGACACGATCCGAAACACGGTCCGAGCGCCTGATAAGAATCATAAATTATGTTCCACTTCAATCTTTCAATTCACTTCTTCTTGTTCTTCTTGTTCTTCTACTTTCAGCCATTCAATTGGGCCCTCTGACACGTATACTGCTGGTTTGTATACGATCCATTGACATGGCCAAGTTTAACGTCGCGATCCTCACTGTCTCAGACACAGCCTCCACGGACGTCTCACAGGACCGTACCACGCCAGCGATCGAAACGCTGTTCAAGACCCTCTCCAGTGCTTACCAAGTCACAGAGACAGCCATCGTCCCTGATGACTTGACACACATCCAGCTGAAGATCATGGAATGGACACAGGAACCAACCGCCAAAGTGAACCTGATCCTGACCTCTGGCGGGACAGGCTTCTCCAAGAGGGACGTCACCCCGGAGGCTGTCAGACCATTACTACATAAAGAGGCACCAGGTATAGTCCATGCCATGTTGAGCCATTCGTTCAATATCACCCCGTTTGCAATGATGTCGAGACCAGTCGCTGGTGTGCGTGGCGAGACGTTGATCATCACGCTGCCTGGGTCCCCCAAGGGTGCTGTCGAGAACCTCGAGAGCGTTATCGATATACTGGATCATGCATTGGATCAGCTAGTCAGTGATGGGTCCAGGGCTTTGCATGACAAGAAAACTGTGCATGACAGTGGCCACTCCTCACATACACACACACATTCTGCTGATGAATCACACAGCCATATCTCCCACTCCCACTCCCACTCCCATTCTCACGACCATCACCATCATCATGGTGGTGGTGGTGGTGGTGTCAAGCGTCATATCCTCTCCAATGATCTCTCGAAACCACTCACCACGAGAGCCCGTGCTTCGCCATATCCAATGATCCCTGTCGCTGATGCACTGGCCTTGATCAACAAGCACACGCCGGCATCCCGCATAGTGACCCTCAAGATCAACGACCCTTCCATCACGGGCCACATCATTGCAGAGGACATCTTCGCAACGACAAACGTCCCTGGATTCCCTGCAAGTATCGTTGACGGATATGCTGTGGTCCACACAGATGGCGCAGGAGTGTATCGGATCGCACAGGTGTCGCATGCCTCGCCGAACGAGGTGAGTGTGTTGTTACCTGGGACCATCGCTAGGGTGACTACCGGTGCGGTTGTCCCTGAGGGTGCTACTGCTGTGATCCCTGTCGAAGAAACAGAGCTTGTGTCAGTCAAGGACGATGGTAGGGAGGAGGACGAAGTGCGGATCCTTGCTGAGGGAGTACAGAAGTTTGATAACATCAGAGCCTTGGGGTCAGATATCAAGAAAGGCGAATTAGCTTTGAAGGCAGGGACGTTGATCTCGCAGGTTGGTGGTGAGATTGGGCTACTAGCGAGTATTGGGGTCACTGAGGTGAATGTTTTCAGGAAGCCCAAGGTCGGTGTTCTGTCAACAGGTGACGAACTGGTTGATCTGAACGACGGTAAGTTGCCAGATGAGTTGAAACTGGGACAGATTTTTGACTCGAATAGGCCACTGTTGTTGAGCTTCTTGAAGAACTGGGGGTTCGAGGCGGTGGATTTAGGGATTGCAAAGGATACTTCAGATACCACTGAGCAGAAGCTGAGAGACGCGCTGTACAAAACTGATATTGACTTCATTATCACCACTGGTGGTGTCTCGATGGGTGAATTGGATCTGTTGAAGCCCACTATTGAACGAAAGTTGAATGGAACTATTCATTTTGGGAGGGTTGCCATGAAACCGGGGAAGCCAACAACGTTTGCGACAGTCGAGATCAATCAACATCATACAAAGAAGGTGATCTTTGCTCTGCCAGGGAACCCAGCGTCTGCCAGTGTCACTACACATTTGTTTGTGCTGCCATCATTAAGAAAGTTTAGTGGGGTCGTGAACCCAGTAGACCCAGATCAGCTGCCTACGTTGTCAGAGATTAAAGTCACGTTGAAGAAGGACATAAGACTGGATCCTAGACCTGAGTACCAGCGTGTGGTGATCTCCCAGCAAGGCGACAGCCTCGTGGCAGAGACGACTGGGTTCCAGCGCAGCAGCCGTGTGGGAAGCATGAGTGGTTCCAATGGGTTGCTAGTGCTCCCATCGAGCACAGAGGTAGAGGGTGGTGTGTTGAAGGCTGGTGAGACTGTGAATGCCCTGGTGATAGGTATCTTGTGATGTATATATCTAACTGATGGTCAGCCGTATAGTAAGTATGTAGTCGTAGAAGTAGCGGTACTTGTAGGCAGACCGGACATAAGTCTGGCAGGAAACTTGGCAGGAACCCCCAGGCGGAACCCCCAGGCGGAATCGCAGGCGGAATCGCAGGCGGAATCGCAGGCAGCGCCGCGCGGTAGAGCCTCGCGCCGCTGCTAATTTTAGAACGACACCAAAGAAACTTCAATCCAGAAGCAGAGCAACTTTGTCTTCGTCGCCTCAACTCACCACTCACCACTTGTCACTCACAGTGTTCACTCGCGCCATCCCGCCTCCCCCTGTGCGCTCTCTCTCTTTCCACAGACTGCTATCACCATGGGGTTGCGCTTCAAGTTTTTGCGCCTGCTCAAGAGAGTTATCCTGCCTCTGGCAGCGTTGATCTACATCTGCAACGCTTTCTTCAGCCTCCACACAAAGAACATCGTGCGGAATTCCCTCTCGTATACCGAGCCATATAGAGGTGGTCCTATAGATGACATCAAGATCATCAAATGCTACGTCTGGTATGGCTCTTGCAACCAGATCACTGAGAAAAATTTAGTGGAAGCTGACACTGGTTCGCTTGAATACGAGGAACAAGTCTGGCACAAACTGGACAAGAGTGTCGATATTCGTGGGGAATCACCGCGTTCTTGGTCCCTATATCATGAGTACCTCTATATTCACAAGGCTGCTGAGAACAAGAGATTCAACATTCCACGCAAGGCCATTGTCGATATTGCGATCGGTGAGCCAGGCTCCTCTCATCCACCGTACTATGTGGTGAAGGACCTAGAGGCCCTAGACGGGAAACCGAAGTCAAGATTCGACGTGGCCAAGAACAACGATAGCTGGAAGCTAAAACACGATGTGATATGGGTCAAGTACGACAAGTCAAACTCAGATAATGCTATTCAAGACCTGATGATTTTATTTGGTGAAGATGTCATCGAGCCCAGATCTGACTGGAAGTTATGTTCAGGAACGCTGAAGGCAAACCTGAAGCATCTGATCAGACTGACTGCTCGTCGAAACACTACCAACTCGCATACTGATAAGCAGATCCCAAAACTGTGCGAAACCAAAGATGGTGAGTTCAGGATCTTGCAACTCTCAGACTTCCATTTTACTGAAAACTTGGGAGAGTGCAGAGACCAAGTCACGAAAGACTCTGCATGTAATGCCTCGCCTAAGACTTTGAATTTCATCCACCAGGTATTGGACCGGGAATCTCCAAACCTCGTTGTCATCACTGGTGACATCCTCGATGGGTTCCATACTTTTGATTACCAAACCGCTATCCTGAAGGCATTATCTCCCATCATTTCAAGATCGATCCCCTTTGCTGTTGCACTAGGTGAGAATGATAAGAACCAGTTTGCCCCTCGGTATGAAATCATCGAGTTTTTGGCCTCGCTGCCATTTTCAATGATGTCTCTTACAGAAAAGACAGACTTTGAACAGGTGACAAACTACGTTCTACCAGTTCACAACGCACAGAATGAAGTTATTGATGCGATATACATTCTTGATATTTATTCAGAAGCATCCAAAGAGCAGGCATTGAAATACCTGAAAGGTGCCTACGACAACTTGCCTTCGGAACCAACGCTCTCGATCGAGTTCCAACATCTACCCATCCAGGAATACAGACCTAAAACCGCCTTCGCCATCGTGGGCGCATACAACGAAAAGGGAAAACTTAAGTCAAAGACTGACTCGCAAACGAGACAAATCCTTAGTGACGTCGGAGTGCAAACCATGTCCGTAGGCTCTGAGCACGCCAACGAGTGCTGTATCCTAAACGATGGGAAACAGGATGAGCTCCAGCCACTATGGATGTGCTTTGGTGGTTCTGTCGGTGAAGGAGCCTACAACGATGGTAAACAGGACAGGAAGGTGAGACTGTTCGATTTGAAGTCGAAGTCCAATGAGATCACCACTTGGAAGCGAAAGCAGAGCGATCCGCACTCTGTCTTTGACTATCAGTTCATTTTAAGCTAAGAAGACCGACCTATACATCATACATAGCCAGAAGAGGGGTCTCATAGTTACTGGCCAGTCATGTTCTTCAAAACACAGCATTTTAGTTCATTCACTCATTCATTCATTTAATCATTCATGCATATACCCATTCGTTAACTTACTCAATCTATATCCACTCCTTTAATCGTCAACCGCATTCATTTGATCCCCTGACCAGCCAGCTACTGCCCCCTAATACCACCTGTCACTAATACACACCGAACCCCCTATCGATCATGTCTGTAGAGTATAGTTATAAAGCCATATATCATCACGTACATAAAGTGCAAAACCGGTTTGCGCAACAGCCGTGTTTTTGTTTTCAGCTTCAGTTCATTTCGATTTATTTGCCAGCGCTTTACTCAACGCCCCATCGCCCTTCTGGTTAGCGCTGTTTAAGCTGTTGTCTGTCCGTGTGCTGTCCGTGTGCTGTGAGCTCAACCTGCAGCGAAAATGAACCGACCTGTCATCTCAGACAATGAGTATAATGTGAGTACATACCGCTCTCCCGCGCACAGAAATGATAATATAAAACCGTATACTAACAACCCTCTTCAGAACATCCTCCAGCGGATGATGGCGCTCAAGCTCCCCGGACTGAAGGCTGTCGCTAAGGCGTTGTCCATTGCACAGAGCGGGAGAAAAGCAGATGTCCAGGATCGTATCAGACGATACTTGCAAATAGGAAAAGACGCTGGAGATATAGTGAGGCTTCGAGCCATATCTCAAATCCTAGATGAAGCTGCATTTGGGCAGCTGTCCTCCTCTTACGAAACAATATATTCCGAGATCGCAGCAAATCAGGGTCTCTCTAGATCTAGTTCGAGCTTGTCCTCGTCCTCACAGAATGCCATAAGGCCTCATGTCGTGCAGGCGAAAAAACCATGGTTGTTCTTTCATGAACATCCTTTTTTCCTATTGAAGAAGCTGGCGACTCCCAATGCAGGATACTGTGCAAAGGCACCTAGTGGGCGAGGCACGTCGATGTTGAACTTCCAACTGAGTGACGCCGATATTAATCTGATCAGAACTGATAAGCATTTCAAATTGTATCTATTGTGTGGTGCATATGATCCGAAAAAATCAACCAGCGATGCGTTTATAGAGTTCCCACAGCCTCTGGAGATACATTTCAATGGATCCTTGGTGAAGGATAACGTGAAGGGGTTGAAGAATAAACCTGGTTCTGCCAAACCGGCGAACCTAACACCATTTATCAAACAAACAAGTGGTGGTTACAATGAGTTGAAGATCATTTACGCATTCACCAAGGTAGATTATCTTTTGTTTTGCTATTTAGTGGAGGAAATTACCCCAGAAAAGCTATTACTGAAAGTATTGGCGAACCCTCGCATCAGCAAACAGACCACTTTGAACGATTTCAACACGGAGGAGCAGGATGAAGATGACCTTCAGGAGATGTCTACGAGGTTGAGTTTAAAATGTCCTCTGTCATTCGCTAGGATGAAGTACCCTGTGAAAAGCATTTACTGTAATCATTTGTCCTGTTTTGATGGATTGTCCTTTTTGTATTTGCAAGCTCAAGCTGCTACATGGACTTGCCCAATTTGTAACCATTCAGTGAAAGTGAAGGAGTTGTGTATCAGTGAATACGTCATGGAGATTATCAATAAGACTCCGGCAAATGTTGACTCGGCAGAGATAGATCTGGATGGCTCTTGGATTCCAGTTCAAGAAAGTGACGACGATGACGACGATTCTGATGATGATGCTCCACAGGTTAAAACTGAAAACACACCAGCTAAAGAAAGAGCCACTTCCAAAACGCCTAGTGCACCTGTGGTGATTGTGCTAGATAGTGATGAAGAGGAGGAAGGGGAGGAGGCAACTACACAACCTACTCAACCAGCAACAGCTGGACATCCAAGCCAGGATAGACCAGGTCTAACGCAGCACCATCCTCAACTTCAAGCTACTCAGAATCCGCCAATTGAAAGACGAAGCTCAGCCACTCAGTCCCCTTCATTGAATATACCGACCCCACAAGAGCTTCTAAATCGCAACTTGTCAAATGCAACTCAATCAGGTGAATCATCTCCACAATTACCGTCAAACGGCAACGAGGCAGGAAGTAATTTATCACATCAGAATTCAGCATCACCAAATCAAGCCCTCCCGCCTTTGCCTCAAGTTAAAGGTCCAACTCAACAATTTGGACAATATCCACAACAAAGGTTTCAACAGCAACAGCAATACGATCAACAACATCACCAAAATCACCAAAATCATCAAACCCAACAACCAAACCAGCAATATTCTGGTCGTCCTCAACACTCACCACAGTTACCTCAACCTCAGGTGCCGCCTTCTTCTCATCTGCCGCCAGCTCATGTCAACCCACCTCATCATGGTCCATACCAGTACATGAGTATGAGCAATAGAGGTAGTTTGAGCCAATCTTCACCACCCCAAAATGATCTCCCTTTTTCACCAGCACAGTATAACCAACAACCCTCGACTTTCCTCAACTCTAGAAATCTGCCGAGGTTTCCCCCAGCTCAAATCCCAACTGGAAAACATCAATATAGTCAACAACAAGGACAACAGCACACACAATCTTCACCTCCACTTCCACCTCCTCATACTGTTAATCAGGCACCGCCATCGTCGTTATTTGATGTTGCTGCTCGATCGAATGCATTACATCATGTTCCTGTTCAAAATCGTGACAATGTGGGTCCCACCGTCTCCCGCTCGATTTCGAATCCAATTATGCCGTTAGCACATACTGAACTGAAAGAGAAGCTGGATGCATTCCAACAGAATCATAATATAAACAGATCAAATACAGTCACGTATGGATCAGTTCGTGGTAATGAAGGTGCATTGAATCATATCAAGGAACTACAGAGAGCATTAGAGCAGAAAAGTGGATCCAATACGACACATAGCTCGCCGGTTTCGACTGCTGGGTCTACTGCTTACACCAACCCGACATCCACTGAGGAGCAACAACAGGGTAGCGCTGCGAATCCGAGCGTTGGAACGAATCCGGTAGATAGCGATGTCGGACTGAATGATGCTGCTGTATCTGCTTCACATTCCCCTGACAAGATTTCTGGGCAAAGTGCAATTCAAGAAGAGGTCAGAAGGGCAATTCAAGAGCATGAAGACCAAGAGAAAGAGATTGGATTGACATCAATTGCGCATCAGACATCTCAACCTCCGCCTCTACCTCTACCTCCTGTGCTTGATGATGTGCCACATGTTGATACCCAATCAAATGGAGTGCCTGCCAGTGTCGCAACAGCAACAGCATCAGCACCACATTCACCAGTCTCTGCGCCAATTCCAGCATCTGCTTCTTCTGATGATCAGAATGACACTGCACGGCCATCAGCATCAGCAGCGGTGGCTCCGTCTACTGCATTGAACATTCCTAAATGGTCGCAGAACAATCTACTCAGACCTTCTGGCGCTGATTCTACTACTGCCAGAATCACTGAGCCTAATGAGAAACCAGTTGCACAGGCAATGATAGGTGATCCACCTTTTCCATCTGCGGATGTGCCACCAGAGAGTGTGTCAATACCAACTCAAGGTGCTGCTGAGGTACCTTCAACTTCAAATTCAGTATTACCATCAGCATCTGTTCCAAAACCATCAGTTGGACTTCTTGGAATCTCTACTAATGTGTTGAATTCTGTCACCTCTCATGCACCGCAGGATCCCAGTCATGAGCAAACAGCTGCACCACCACCGCCACCTTCAGTTTCAAACACTGAAATAACCAGAAAGAGGGCATTGCCTCCTCTGCCATCGCCTGTCTTGCCAAACAAGAAACCAGCTCCATCTAATAACGATGTCGAGTTCATCGATTTGACTGATGATTAATTAATCCAGCATGTCCGTAACGTTTGTATATAATAAAGTGTGTGTTCTATCTATAGATCAATAAAATTTTGGTGCATAGCTTTCTACAATTGTAAGTCCTCCAAAGATAAATATAAATATACCATTATTTGTGTGTGTTAAAATCACATCACCACAATGTTTCATTCCACTTAGTCAATTCATTCGACTGCTGAATCACATCCTTCTGAGCCTTCTTTCTCATATAGAAGATCGGACAATCTTTATTCGAACACAACACGTCCTGATGCAACGAACCCTGACATCTCTGACACTGCGTCCACAGCCTAGAGAACTTAACCTCCAACGCGCTCATTGCCGCCAATGCCTCACTGTACAGCTGTCCTGCCTTTGGTTTACAGTCATCGCATAACGCACCCTTGTTCGTCTTCGAAAGGGGTTTCTTACATCCTTTACAGGTCTCCACTTTCTTCACGAATCTCATGAGTCCACCAGTTGTCGCAGATGCAACGGATACCATTCTTGTATGCGCACCGGTAAGGAGCTCCTTAGCCCTCCTTTCACCCAGGATAGGCTCGAAAATTCTTGTGAGTGGGTTGGACAGTTGGTTCTCTAGGTAGTATTTGAAATCAACGGGTAATGAGTGCTCCAACACGTATAGTGGATCTTCTGATTTTTCGTACGCTTTCGTGCCTGCTGTCTTAATAATCACGTATGCGACACGATCACCAATTGTTGGTGCAGACCCAGCGTCTCTTTTCCTCATTCTTTCAGCTAATTCAACATGTGGTTGCTTGTTTGCATAGTCGGATCTAGAGAGCGCCTTGGTGATGACTAGTTGCTGCATGTCTATTCTGTTCTGTAGCAGGTCGGCGATGGTTTGCTTCACGAATCTTTCAGCACCTTCAACGTCACGTTTCTCTAAGATTAATTCCAGGACTTTGGTGATGACGTTCTGGACAAGTCTACAGTTATCTCTTCTGACTGTCTCGATACCCTTCGTGTCCATTTTATCGAACTTATCTGGTTTTGTCCAATACAGACCAGCATATCTCTTCTTGTTGATTAACAAATATGGGAAGTAGACCTTCTCGAATTCTAACTTGATAGGTTTCAAGAACTTGGTGGAAACAAATTCAGCAGCCTCCTGACCTAGATCCATGCATGTCTTCAGATCATCAGACCCGAACTTAACCATGACGGAATCGGTATCACCATAAATGACCTGCGCATCAAAGGCGTATCCGTTCTTGATCGAATAATGGTCTTGTACTTCCTGCTTTGTCTTTTCAATCATTTCTCTACCAAAGGCAGTAACAGAGGATGAGATGGCCAAACATGGCAATTTACCAATTGTGGCACCGGTGAACCCGTAGACTGAATTTGCAGAAATCTTCAAGGCTAATTGTCTACCATTCAAGACGCCCTTCTTGAAAGGATCTGTCTCCTTTTTCAAATCTGCCTTGGCCTTCTTTCTCGCGGTTAACAATTCATCCAAGATGATGGGTAACAGGCCTCTTCTCTTTTGAGATTTAACAAAACAATCACCTGTTGGAGACAGCGTATAATCCTCATCTTTTTTCAACCCCAATCTTTCAATGGTATTTCTACTCAATAATGAAGTATAGCATAAGTTATGTGCCATCATGATACTAGGATACAAGGAACTGAAATCCAGTGTTGCAATAGGAACATCATAATAACCTCTCTCTGGTTCAATGACTGTAGCACCTTCGTATTGCACATCGGAACTACCGTTCTGTTGCAGATTTGGGACAACAATATCCTCTTGGAGACATTTACGATACAGTTGTGACACAACTTTGATCTGTTGACCTCTTGTTATCAAAAAGGAGAATGGCACACCAGTGACTCTTGCCATTTCTGTGTAGTTAACAAGACACATAAGCTTTTCTAACAGTCGCAGTGGCAAATATGCATCTTTCAAACAATACACAGCTAGCCTTCTTCTTGTTTCACTAGTACCGTTTTGTAGTTCTGTAATGATTGAATGTTGTACCTCTTCCTTCTGTTCGTTCAAAAAATGTGCAGACACTGAGTTCAGCGTATACGTTCTCAATTTGTACTCTCTTTGGATGAACTGCAATAGATCTAACTGCATTCTCCCATCAATATTGATTGCCTTTGATTCTCTGGTACCGTATGCCTTAGAACTGAAAGTAGTCTCTTTAGCCTCTTGCTTCACGTTCTTTAATCTGCCAAAGTATGCAAAATCATTAACTTTCAACGCCTTTGCACGATCCAGTAGATATGGGAAATCAAAATTGGTGGTATTGTAACCAATCATCACATCAGGGTCAACTTTAACGATGAAATCTCTCCATGCCCTCAGCATATCTCTTTCATCTTGATGCTCAAAGATTTCGGACCCGGTGATTGGAGAGCAAGTGTTCACTGTGAACACGTTACGAACAAAGGGCCTGCTTTCCCCTGATCTTGAGACGACATTCGCAATCTGGATGACTTGATCATGTTCGGGCTCAGGAAAGATACCCTTTCTACCGGCGCATTCTATATCAAAGGACAAAATACGCAACGGAGCGTTCTTCAACCATTCACCCTCAGAAGGATGTGAAACTAGATCCTTGTAATTGATGGTCACTTCCAACTGACAAGTTGAGATCCTCGCCCTTGATTCAATCATTTTATATGTGCCCTTTGGCAAGGTGATCCAACACATACCTGTGATATGACAATCAATCATCATTCTTAACAAGTATTGAATGTTGTCATACGTCATGTTACCATCACCACCAGAGTTGAACATCCCTTGCCATGAGATCTGACCTTTCTCAAACCCACTTCTAATTTTGGGTATATCTTTAGCGTTCATCCCCACAATCTTCATGAAAACGACTTTTTGGCCGCCGTTGTAACCCCAGATGGATTCCTTGAGCACCAGTTGAATTGAGTGGACGCCACCAAATTGACTTCTGAGATATGCCAGGAATTCAGGGATGTGCTCCTTTCTGAACCTGGAAGGCGCTGGGACGTAGAAGTAATGCAAGAACCCGACCACGTTACAATGGACAGAGTATCCCTCATCCGTTACTCCAAAGAACCTGATGGCAGACGAGCCATCCGTTAGCGCCTCTTCAGCATCCAGCTGCTGGAACGATATGTCATGTGTGTCAGCGCTAAAGTCAGCTGGTAAGCTGGGTCTATCCCAAACCTGATCTTCAGCGGTCTTATTCTTACTCTTCAGCTCTTCATCCATGATTAGCAACTCCTTCTCGAATCGCGAGGGCTCCACCTCAGCCTTTGAAGCCTTGGACATGTATGTCTGAGAATGATGCAGATGCACTTGATCAGAGACTATCTGCTTTGAGACCGGCTGTGAATGCGCATCTTTGCGTAGCGACTCTGGAGTCCCATCAGGTACTTCAGTGCCCGATATCTCGACGACCCTCGGTCTCTTGAAAGGGTTCTCGACTTGCAGCGGGGCAATGTCCCTCTTGTGTGCACCCATGGTGTGTGTATCAGCAGGGTACCAGGTCTCCTAGGCTCCAAACAACGCGTACTTCAGAGTAAACCGGCGCTAATACAGCGATTTGGTTTGAAATCAGAACCAAAAAAATGGAATCTGAATTTTGACGCGTCTGAATTCACGTGATCAAAATGTCACGCGACCTGTTCTATGCACGTGACCTTTGGCTAGGAGCCCTGTTGTTGCTGTGTGCACGTGACATGTCTGAATCTTTCAAATGTTACTTTCTTTGTTAGTTAGCTCTTTGTTAGTTAGTTAGTTAGTCAGTAAACAGCCGCTAGCTCCCCATTTGCTACCCTCCACACGCCACACGCACACGCACACACACACAGTGCCATGCCAGCTAACCAGGACGCCATCAGGCAGATCACAGAGATGGGATTCGGTGAGGACGAGGCCGCAAGGGCTCTCGAGGTAAGTACAGGACAGCGCGCTATCGCTATCCTCTTCTTGTTTGCCACATCAAGACACTAACAGCCATCTCCAACAGCTGACCGACGGTGACATTGAGCGTGCCCTGAACTATATCTTCCAGGGCCCACCGGCACCAGAATCACTCGGGCCTCTCTCCTCCCAGGAGCCACCCATAGAGGAGAAGCTCGCCGATCTACCGGCCGCTGACTTCAACACAACGCTTCACTCTGGTATAAGCCAGGATTCATCGCTAGCCCATAAGTCAGATCTCATGGTTAACGGAGAGCGCTACTCGTACTCTCCTATCCAGAGAATGGCGCCTGATCTTCCACCAAGATCCTCCAATTATGCGTCACATCACATTGAGAATGCTGATCGTTCATCTGTTGACCGGTTCAACATTCCTTTCAGCACTGATGAGTCTCAAGAGGTGCATGAAGACATCAATGAAATCAGTTCAGATGACGATCAGCGGAGCACATCTGTATACGATAACGTATACAGGTACGACAGAAATGATTCAGAACCGCCTGTGTTGATGCCCGTGAGAAACGGGCTGCTCGAGAGTTATTTGAACCCTGTGTTGACGATATTCCATCAGATTCCGTCTTTGCGTAAAGATATCTACCAGTATCAGTTTGAAACTCTGGGATTCCACCCACGTTGGTTTAAGGGTGACCCTGTTCGCATCGCTGAAAGTGTCACTCAAGTTAAGCAAGATAACGAGATCCATGATCTGTCTTTCTTATTGGAAGTTCAAAGAATATTTGGCTTCTTGGATGGTGACTCCAAAAGAGCCTTTACCTCAGTCATCAATTTTGTGAGATCATTCCCAAGAGAAGCCAAACAGAAGTTTCAAGAAGTTGACAGTTTACGGGAGGCATATGAAGTCTTTGTTGAATCATTAGTCAAACAACTAGAACAGGTTGGAGTCAAATCACCAGGCAGCTATTTCCAAAATGTTGCAACGGATTCCAATACTGGTGAAGGCAGGCCCTTTTCTGTTTTCAACATTGAAGCTGAGGAGATTCAAAAAGATATCTACAAAACAGTGCATTCTGTGTTATGGCAAGAGCAGTTCATATCCACAGTGGCTGATATTATCACCTTTACT
This sequence comes from Komagataea norvegica, assembly GCA_030567455.1. NCBI lineage: Eukaryota > Fungi > Ascomycota > Saccharomycetes > Phaffomycetales > Wickerhamomycetaceae > Komagataea > Komagataea norvegica. Next base: position 100,154 of record JAJLSD010000011.1, read on the forward strand.
TTTGAACCTTCTTTTGAAGATGGTGTTGTTCCTGAAAGATTTGAGCTCTCTGAGAAGTTCTATCCCCAGATATACACTGCATCGTTCAAACCAGTACTTGATGAATTGAAAGAGCAAAGGGATAACATCGAGGAAGAGAGAAGAGAAACATATACTGAACTGATGAAAACCAGGGCATTCAAGGGGAAACAAGTACTTCCCGCATTGGCTCACTCGATTGAGTTCTTATCCATTGAGTCACAAAACACTGATGATGATGAATCCCTGAAGGATGCATTACAAGACTTACAAAACATTGAATTGTCTACCACCACCAAAAGAGAGCAGTTAATGAAAAGACAGTCAGAACTTCTGGAAGCTAAACATCAGCTCAGTCCTAATAACATTCCAGCGTTGTTGAAAAAATCACCAGTGGAATTGGAGCCATATTTACTAACTGGTGTGATCTTGAGTCCCGTTACCTTTGCGTATGTGAAACGAAATAAATCTTTAGTTGATGACTCTTCTTATTCTTTGGATTGGTATCTTGTTGAGTATAAACCTGAAGAGATGGACGATTTCAAGATTGTGCAAAAGACTTTTGATGAAATAAAGAGAATCGTCTATAGTGCTACGGGCTTGCACTTCAGATCTTCCTTTGTTTTGACATACGTAAAGGAATCAAAATTTCTGGCTGATGTTGAAGCAACAGTTCCACAAGCAGTTCAAGATTTCATTGCAAAGGATAAAGAGGAACTAATCAAGAGTTTGGAGCTGATACTGAGCAGTAGTAGCAGTGGTGGCGAAACCGATAGTGATGAGAACATGGATTATGATTCTGATTATGAAGATTTAGGATCTGGCAAGGGTTCAGAATTGATTCAACTAGATGAAAATGAAGACCTTGCTGAATCCAAATCTTGAGAATCGATATTTATACTTAATGGCTAACGAACTTTTTCTGTAAAATAAAGAAAATATGTCTACAATGGAAAAGACTCATGTAAATTCCCTCTCTTTCTATTAATATACAGTGACCCTTGCCTTGTCTTTAAAACACATCTGGCAATCTCTCAATAACATAAGAATGACTCCCCACGCTAAGAATAGGAATACCAGGGACTTTTCTAATACGACGTTTCAAATCAGCATCGTTTGTGGCGACAATATAACACTTATGCTGCATCACTCTATGAACGAGACAGTCATCTGCATAGGTTCCCTTATGTGAACATGTCAATCTTTTGATTCTTGGATCCTTGGCTAATTTCAAGGCAATTCTGTATTTAGGTCCCAATTTCTCCAACTCTGCAATGACACACTCCGTGATCATAGGGATACATTTCGCGTACAAGGAATCCATCATACCCCTAACGATATCGATCTTCTTCTGAATGGAAAAATTTATGAAATTCGTATCGATCAGAATCTGATATGGTGGTTTAATAGCCTCGTTATATTGGAAAAACAAAGCACTGGACACTTGTGGTCTATAAGAGCATGTTAGTATATCAAAATGAGGAGCAGAATGGATAGTATAATACATACACGCTTCTGGCCAGTTCAGGATCACCTTTCTGTGCAACTTGTGTCTCTTCTTTCTTTTTTCTAGATGGCATGTTAGTAAATAAAATCTCTCCACATTGGGGGGAAAAAACGAGGTTCTCACATACATGTCCTTGTTGGTTATTATACGTTTCTTCAGTGCGAACTTTCTCGTCTTCTTGGCTTTACCCATCTTGATGCGATGTCTATGAGTTGTATGGATTTAACGAAACGAAGCTCTGTAAATGGCATCTCATCTCTCTTTATTTTTTTTTTTGATTTTTGATTTTCGGTCCGAGCAACAGCAACAGAACCAGTATTACAAAGAGCAAAGTAGCGTTAAAGGACCTCTCCACCTCCCTCACTAAAGCAGCTATAACTCCTCTTGTAGGATGAAGCTAATGCTATAGTAGTAGTACTGGTGTGTTTCCTCTAGTTGAGGGGCAAAAAAAAAGAAATGGCGTCACAGACAGGATTCGAACCTGCGCAAGTAAAACTCAATGCCTAACAGCTACTAAATATAGCAGGGCATCGCCTTAACCACTCGGCCACTGTAACCGAATTTTGAAAATTGAAAGAAAATTTAAATCATGTAGATTTGAGTGTCATCACAAATTTGTGAAATTTTGCATTTTCAGCCAGTCTATGGAGTTTCCAGTAACGGTGAAGATAGCTACAATCTCCAGCATTCTTTTGGGTTGTTTTCCATGACTTTCGGACAATTTTTCGTTGATATATGGTCTATTTAAGTTTTTTCCGCTTCCCAGCTTAGATGCGGCTGTTAAGTCTTGAAAAGAAAAAAAGAAAATGTCAACTTTCCCTGAAAGGCTACTATTCATCAAGTGAAAGGAAGGTTAACGAGCTTTCAGTTTACATTTCACTGTTTTCTTGTTAGTCATAGCTCGGATTTATTGAGAACTTATTACACGCCAAAAATACTATGTGTGAAATCGAACGCGAGGTAAATTCAACACAGTGCAGGTTGATTATTCAGTCGAGAAAGCATAAATAGGTTTTTATTACTATGAGATGAACAAAGAGGCTCTTTACAGGCCACTAGCTATTATATATATGTATGTCTATATCAGATTGAAGCTAGAACACAGGCTTCTCACATTCTGTCAACTGGAGTTAACCCTAATAAGGTCATACCATTGTACAACACTTGTCTAGCAGCAGAGTAAAGGGCCAATCTAGCAGCAGCAAGCTCTTCAGTTTGACCAGCAACCCACAGCACATCGTAACATGAGGAAACTTGATGGGTCAACTTGAATAAGTAAGTGACAACGGTTGATGGTTCATGAGTCTTTGAGGCGTTTCTTAAGACATCTGGATACTGAGCCAATAAACGAATTAATAGTTCAGCTTGTGGTTCAACCAACAATGAGAAGTCGGCATTTGCTAGTTTTTCTGGATCGATTTTAGCGTTTCTCTCAACTGATCTTAAACGGGAGTGAGCATACTGTAAGTATGGACCGGTATCACCTTCAAAAGATAACATACGTTCCCATTTGAATTCGTAGTTATTAATACGTTTCGATTGCATATCTTGAATCATAACGGCTGAGATACCAACTAAGTCAGCAACTTCTTCTGGGTTATCAATTTGAGCATATTTAGCTTCATTCTTTTTCATCACTTCGTGCATTTTCTCTTTAGTTTCCTCTAAGATGTTATCTAAGAAAACAACGGTACCCTTTCTAGTAGACATACCTTGAACCATACCGAAGTTGACATGTTGTAATTTTGAAGCCCATTCAAAACCCATTTGTTTCAAGATTTCGAAAAATTGAGCAACGTGCAAATCTTGTTGCGTAGCAATAACATAAATCATTTTGTCAAACTTATACTTTTCATAACGTTGAATAGCTTCACCAACATCTCTGGTCAAGTATAAGGTAGTACCATCAGATTTTTGAACAATACATTTTCCTAACTTCTTATTGAATTTTTTCAAATCAATCAAAACAGCACCTCTGTCCTCATGTGTTAATCCCTTCTCCTTGAAGATTTCTAAAGATTTGTTCATTAGATCTTGAGAGACCTGAGATTCACCAGAGTAAACATCATAGTTGATGTTCAATCTCCCATAAGTACTGATATACTTCTCAATCGAGAATTCTCTAAATCTTTTCCAGATCTTTAAAGCTTCTTCATCACCATCTTCCATTCTCTTGAAATAAGCACGGGCAATACCGTTGGTAGACTCTTCTTCTGGTAAAGTATCACCTTCCTTTTCGATATCTTGGTTAACTTTGACGTACACTTCAAATAAATGGTTGATTGGATCTTTAACCAAAGCTTCCTCATTACCATATCTTTCGAAACCAACAGCTAACAAACCGAATTGTTTTCCCCAATCACCCAAGTAGTTGACTCTGGTAACATCCCAGCCTAATTTTTCATACAAATTAGATAAGAACCCCCCAATAATAGTGGAACGTAAATGACCGGCATGGAAAGGCTTAGCGATATTTGGAGATGAGAATTCAATGATGACTTTCTTGTTTTCTCCCATTGGAGATGTACCATAGTCATTCTTTCTAATCAAGACATCTTTAACAACGATGTTGAATAAGAATTTTGGCGAGAAGAAGAATTGGATAAATGGACCATTGGACTCCACTTTTGATAGGTATTCACCTAATGGGAATTTTTCAGCCCATTCCACAGCTAACTCCTGTGGTTTTGCTCCTTTGATTCTTAATCTTGGAATTGGAATTAACAAATCACCACGGTCTAAAGTGTTGGTCCATTCTAAGGCTGGAAAGATGATGGATGGTTCAACACCGGAGATCTTGGCTAGCTCTTCGGTAATGTAGTTACGTAAAACATCAACTGTATTGTGATTTGGGAAAGAGCCTTCAAAGACCTTTGGCTCTTTTATTGACAACTTTTCCAAAGAGGAGGAAATGACTGAAGCTGACATTTTTCTATTCGGTATGATGCTTGACAGGGGGTTCTGAAAGGTTCTAACTGTTCTTGGTATGAGTGCGGAGTGTATGGATCTTGAAATAGTGTACAAAGACCTCTTCAACATTCACTGTCCGTTGTTGGAGCGTTGGAACCTGTTTGATGACACGGAAATGATGCTATCTTTTGGCGATGAGCGATGAGTCGGGAAAAAGAAAGAAAAAAAAAACATAAGTGTGCTCTTACCGGAAACCACAAAGAATGTCACTGGAGAAGAGTGTTGGTTCGAATTCCGCTGGGAGCACTAAATATGTCAGTTGTATGTCAACATATCGAACATACCTCATCGTTGACACAAAAGGAAAAGCTGTGAAACCACTTTTATGTACAGGGCTAAACTTTAACTTTGAGATGATAAATAAAAGACTCTATAGAGCTTCAACAGGTATATCCGGCAATGGGGAAAGAAGCCGCTAACAATGGGTCTATACATAGATTTTCCAGTGTGAGATTGAAAGAGGCTCCAAAGAGTGCCCTGAAACATGATCCAGGATTGCCTAACTATGCCCAGCCAACAATCGCCTTCAGCCAGCACACATTACGAAGCAATAATTTGAATTCTTCACCAGCTAGTAGATGCAAAGCAGGTGCGAGTAAGAGCAACACCATTCGACCTTATTCTTCTAAATCCACAATAGGTCGGACAACAATCAGTTCTTCGAAGACTGGGCTGGCTCCCTCCAAAGGGCTTGCAGATATGTTTTACACACCAGGTAAAGACCCGACCCAATCCCAGCCTCAGGAAGAAGGCTATAATTCGCTAGGAAAGAAGAGCCCTAACTACAGAGCACCTTCATTGGTCCATCAGATTACTGCAGATGAGTCAAAAGACGCAGATCTCTTGTTTATCATGAAAGAGACGGAATCACTTATCAATCAAATCACTGAAGACTCAGACGAGGGGGATTTTTTGAGACATTTGGAATACTATAAATCCAAGCTGGAAGGTAAGTCAAATATGAGTTTAGCTGAGTGGAATGATCTCATCAATCATCATTCGGTAACTGTCCAAAAATTACAAGGGAAGCTTCGTCTAGATTATAAATTGATTCGCAATGTGCTTGAATTGAATAATGCTATATCTTTCAAATGCTCAGGGTACAAGAAGGAAGTGGAAAAAACAAGAAACGAAATCTCAGATTTGAAGTCCCAATTAAGAACCTATATGTCAACCGAAAATTATTTCAATGGCTACGCTGATGTCTTCAAAGTTGCAAATGATGAACCTCACAATGCCATATTCCCAACTGTTGAAAGTTGCAACATCAACGTACCAAAGGAGCGAACTCATAATCGAACTAGTGACTTCCTCCATGGAATAAACAAAAAGAAATCCTTCACTGGGTCTGATGGTTTCCTGATAGGTCCTGAAATAATGCCGAAGGATATAACTGGTGATAACTCCTGTCATACTAGCTTTGAAGTTTCCCATTTCGATGTTTCAATTTAAGCCGAATTCAACGAGAACAATCAGATAGTATTTCTACAGTAGTTTAACGTATTCTTTAATTGTTATATGTATAAGTCTATATTATATAATACATGTGACCGTAAACATGTAAAACACATTATGTAAAGGGTGTCATAAAATTCATTAGTAAAATCTTTAACGATTAAGTGGTACACCTAAGCAGAAGAATTGTTTGAAGCAGCATGTTCTAACTGGGTAGTTTTAGCTTTGCTGAAAGCTTCTTGTTGAGTAAAACGTCTTTGTGGGACCCAGCTGGCAGATTCCCAAGCTTTAACACCTTCAGTGTACATGTCATCAACTTCTTCTAATGTTAAACCGACTGTATGTGGGATACAGAAGTAAACAAAGAATAATGAGAAGACCAAACAACCAGTGAAGACGAAACCATAGTTAAATCCAATTGCTTTAGTGATGAATGGAGTGAAGAATGAAATCAAGAAACCCCAGAACCAATTACCTGCTGAAGCCAAACCCATACCCTTTGATTTGATTCTGATTGGGTAGATTTCGGAGACAACAACGAAACCACATGGACCCCAAGTACTAGCAAAGAAGAAGATGTAAATACAGGCAAAGAAAATCATTGCGTTACCAGTACTGGTGGATGATGGTTGATCTTGACCGTCTGGGTATAATTTGGTGACACCTAAGGAAGCAAAAATGACGAAGCAAACAATCATACCAATACAACCTGTCAATAATGATTTTCTAACACCTAATCTGTTCACTGAGTAAATTGAAACAATGGTAGAAGCAAAGTTGACAACACCTAAAATAATAGATGTTTGGAAAGGATCATCTAAACCAACAGCGTTGAAAATGGTAGTACCGTAGTAGAAGAAGTAATTGTTACCAGTCAATTGTTGTAATGACATGATCAAAACACCACATACAACTCTGAAGAAAATCTTTGGTTTACCAGTGATCAATTCGGACCATGAGGCTTTACCAGCACTGTCTTCTTTGATAATAGCAGCATTAATTTCTTCAATTTCAGCAAAGACAGCTGGTTCATCTGGGGAGACTCTGTTGGAGTAAGCTAAAGATTTTCTGGCATCGTCCAATCTGTTGACTTTAATCAAATATCTTGGGGATTCTGGCATGAAAACCATACCGACAATCATCACTAAAGCCCAGAAGAAACATAAACCTAAAGCAATTCTCCATTGAGCAGTGTTATCATAAGACTTGGTACCGTAGTTAGTACAGTAACCCACGAAGATACCACCAGAAACCATCAATTGATATGATGAAATCAAAGCACCTCTAATATGTTTTGGGGAAGCTTCTGAAATGAATAATGGACAAATGACACCGATACCACCAACAGCTAAACCGGCAATGATTCTTCCAATGAAATATTGGTACCATTTGTTAATAGAGGTGATTTGGATAAGAATACCAACAATGTAGATAACCATCATAATGATAAGACCAATACGACGACCGTACATATCAGCAGTTTTGGATAAAAATACAGCACCGAAGGCACAACCAATGTTGAAAATGGAAACCATTAGACCAGTTCTAACAGTTGATAGGTAGTATTCACCATTAGCTTTCTGTTGACCGAAATGTTCAATAAATTTGCTCATCTGGACGAAACCTGAGATGGTACCTGTATCCCAACCGAAGATGAAACCACCGAAAGCGATCATCACACATAGGGCAATAACTAGTGTATAGGCAGAAAGTGGTTTAGCTGGGATCTCAGTGACTTGCTCTTTGTCAGATTCATACTTTTCACCTTCAGTCTCGTTTGAGTTTGGTGTTAAGACACCGCTAGAAAGGACCTGTTGTCCTTGTTCTTGTTCTTGTTTTGACATTATTAGTTCTTAGAACTGTTTTGGTTAGACAGCTTCTAATATGAAATTGGACTAAGAGGTGGGAATGTCTGACTTATATACTTTTCTGAAAGCTGTAAGAACTTTGCTCCAGAGTCCAGGCCTCTCCAGACTCCGGAGTAGCCATTCGACGTACCAAAGGTGAAGCCCCATGGGACAGGCCACAAACATGCAGATTTTTCTACAGTTTTTGAGGTTATTCCGATAATGGTACACACACGACAACTTACCATTTTCAACTTTCCTTGTTTTCCCTTCCTCTTTAACCAGAAAGCAATCTATAGAAGAAAAAGCCATGTTTCTGGGTTACCCAAGAGGGCACTCTATGAAAGGTACTCATGGCATAGACCTCCCTTTACCTCTTATTTTTTCCTGGCTTCTCAAGAGTTTGGCGTCATTGCATTTACTCTTTCAGAAAATTGCTGACTCGAACGGAACAACTTTTTGCTGGCCTGATGCATTTTCATGTAAGTTTCTTCATAACTGATGTCACGGAAAATTTTTTTTCTTTTTATTTTGCTAAATGGGAATATTTTCTCCGGACCTTTGACTTGGAGCTTTGAGTGGTTTGACAAAGCTAGCCCTTACGGTTCTCAGTTGGCTATGGTTTACTACTCGAATAAGGGTTAGCTGACAATCATCCCAGACCTGTTTGTGTGCACCTTTTCTGCCTCCATACCTTTCTGATGGGGAATTTGTAAGGATCTATCGTATGAGCACACTCATGCACCGGAACAACTTGCTTTCATTTTCACCAATTGCCGAACAAATCACGCCAGCGGTGATAAGAAAGATTCTGAGTCCTGGCCATCTCGTGGTCAAAAAAAAGGTTAAACTGTAGGAAATTTTTCTTTTTTAACTTTGTTGTCCCGGATAATTATGCACGATTCGATGCACGTACTGGAAAATTTATCCGGGTCATTACAACCGCCACCGATTTGCTAGCCAAGTGAGATGATACGATGGATCTGCGGCGAAGTTGCGTGGATGCTAATTTGAAGTGTGATTCAAAGCGACATGTACAAGGGCGGGTTCCCCAGGGAGTGAGGGGCGTTTTCGGGGGCCGACAGTTGCAGAGCGATGATTGGACAAGCTAAATTGGCGAGACAAGTCTGGTCTGGACTATGGACTACCTATCATGCTGGACTGAGGGCCTAATTTGTTGCCTCTTTTATGATCTATCTTTCGACCAGCGGGCATATCTTATTGCGAAGAGGATGCTACCTCATTGTTCCTACACCATCGCACAATTGGCCCGATTCATCGAGTGTTTTTTCTTTTTTTAACGGCATTTCTTTTAGCTGTTAGGGCTTGTCAGAAATATGCTGATCAAGAAACTGCGGCCTGACGTCCCACAAAGAAACTTAAAGTATCCTAAAGTTATTTCACTAGCTTCCTGAACTGAATACTGAGGTCGTTGATAGTTTGATCGACGTTGTTCTACGCTATACAAGATCTCAGTTTATTCATGGTACCTTAAGGGTCGTTCGCATGGCAAGGACGTGATTAAGATCAGGCATTCTTTTTACTCACTCACTGCTAGGACTTTTTTTCAGCTGGTAATTTGTAGATAGCAGTCCAGATGCGTTTTGCTATTTCTATTCCCAGGTACCAGTGATAAGATTCATTCACATCCTGATGTCTTTTCGTTAGAAAGGAAACAGTAACATCAAAGTGAAAGAATGAAGGTTCCGTGGTCTTCCAGAATTTCCACGGTCACTTGACCACGAAACTCAAATCACTGGAAGAACTCTGATAATGTGGATTAGGTATTAAGCACAACTTGAATAGTAATTCTCATCAGAGATTAGTTTATTCCAAGCGCCAAATAGTGGACATGGTACAATCTGATCTACTTTGGCATGCTTGGACCAGCTGAATTGATATTTTAACAGAAATCTTCATATGTAATGCGGTATTATACTTACCAGCACACTAACATAATAGCAGGTTTGGCTTCGCAAACGCATCGCTATGAAAAGCTTGTATAATATAATAGGATCAATATCAACCATGATAATGTCAGACTGCCAATATATATCAAAACTCGGCTAATCTTGAATATTCTACATTCATCGAGCGACACCACGACAAAAATTGCAAACGATACTATGGTCAACTATTGCTGAAACATACTTTATATATTTGCATCATCATTATATTAACAAAATTTAGCTACTGGTGCATCATCATCGCTTTTACTTTATAGCTTTGGAGATCTGAGATTTAAAAACAAAACACAGAGACCATCAGAAGTGAATTTTAGATGTATTTAGTGGAAGCGCTATTGGTAAAGAAGTAGGTTTAGAATGTCGAGCCGGAGGATGTTTACCTAGTCTAGCAGATGTTTGGTAAGCAGTACTTGATTATCGAGATAGAATCTGTTGGGTATAGATTGAATCAGCTAACTTGGCTAATAGAACACCTAGATCTCAGATCCCTATCTCTATCGATCTCTATCGATCTATAAGGTAAATCTCCTACATGGTCAATTCGCCTATATATAACGGAAGATAAGCCATTAAGACTTCCCCCTCCCTTATGTAGCAGTTACTGAGGTTTCTCTCATGTAATTAGTTCTCATGTGACATGCACAATTCAGGTGTTAAGATTTGAGAAAAATCAGTACAATTTCACTTCAAATTTACAGGTCAGACGGTGCGATACCGACGTTACAGACAAAACACCCCTTAATTGGTGCAAAAGGGGGAGCTAGGGCCACTAGAACGGGCTGTAGCAACGCCTACACGAATTAGTGCAATCAAAGCTTCCTTCAGAGCCATTAAGTGCTCCAAATGGACGTATTTTGATCTACTGCACCGACCCAGATTCGTTGGGCTCAAAAACGTCCCCCAGAAAAAAGCGGAGAAACACACAAGGTTTCGGGCCGTTTTCGCGAAATTGTATCCTCATTTCGCTATCAACTGACAAAAACAAGCTAAGTCAACGTACATACATCTATCTACATTTAACCGCCTGAGCTGTGTCACGAATGGACCGCAGTATGGACTCGGAAGAGGCACCGGTAATGGCGTCCAGCAAAAAAAAGCAGAGAATCATTCCCCCAGAACTTCGGAAGAAGGTTGCAAGGGCTTGCGATAGTTGTAAGCGAAGAAAGCAAAAATGTAACGGGTTATTGCCTTGTGAACTTTGTACTGCAAAGGACTTCAGATGTGAATATACCTCTATTGATAGAAGGGTGCTGAAGCCATCGAAGAAGCAACTTGAAGAACGACGCAAGATGGCAGACCCCCAACTTGTACGAACGACAAAATCGCCAACATTATCGCCCGATATGGAGTCGAAGAGCCCACCTGACTCATCAAAGACAGCTAATAAGACCCCTACAACGGGGAAGAACAAGCGAGTCAAACCAGCTCAGGGCTCACAGAAGCATGCTGATGAAGATAAATTAACGAATCACTCTTGGCATCATCCCCCATTTCAGCAACAGCAAGCGCAGCCGCACCAGCCGCACTACCAAGTTAATTATGAACCTAATCAGCAGCAGATATTCCATACAGAAATGGGTTATCCTTTCCATGGCCAGAATTCGCAGTTTCAAATGGGCTATAGCCTGGGAAGTCAACAACAACAAACTCAATTGCCTCTAGGCCAACCGCAACCGCAACCGCAACAGCAGCAGCAGCAGCAGGATCATCGAACAGTTTATCCGGCACAATCCCAACCTCCTACACCTTCACTACCAACTAATTTTCACCCTGTTCCCCAATATTGTACCCATGGTGAGCCGTATGTTGCTAACCAGTCACATTTCATGTCTTCATCTTCCACACCTTCAGTCAATCCAGGTTCCAATTTAAACCGTAACACTGCATCCCCAGTTCCAAATGGTAATTCTAGGTTTATAAACTCTGAAAAGAGCTCGATACAATCTTCCCTGCAGCCACTGTTGTCATTTTCAGTGAATATCCACCCTCATGATGATAACGATGAGTGTTACAACGAAGCGATCTCGTCAATTGAAGACGGTCAAAATTCAAGGGTGTTGATTGACAGTATGGGTAATCTTTGTTATTTTGGTGAATGCTCACCAACTTCATACTTGTTACAAAGTAGAAAATTGTTCCATAAAGTTCTTGGGTCAAATGAGTTTTCTGAAGATCCTGAAAAGTCAACCCTCGTTGAAGATAAAAATTTTGATTCCAAGAAAGTCGAGACACCACAATCCATCCCACTGGTTGATTCAAATACAAAGTTACCAGAGAAGCATTATGCTGATTATCTACTAAAAACCTATTTGAACAACTCTAATAACATTGTTTATATTATTGATGATGAAACATTGAAGTTTCATCTGGATAGGGTCTATTCTAAACCGAATGATGTTTCAGCAAGTGATTTATGTATTTTGAATTTGGTATTCGGGATTAGTTCAATTTATGCTCGGGTTGAGTTATCGAGTCATATTTTGCCCTTTTCCAAGGAGAAATTCATTGATCCTGCAGTTTTTTATAAATCTGCAGTTTCTATCTTGAGTGAGGTTGAAGAGGAGGGAAGTATTTGGCTTGTTGAAGCATATTTGCTATCGTTCTTTTATCTGCATTTTAGTGGACAAAGAAACACTGCCTGGATAAAATTAGGGTTAGCAATACGATATGCGCAGTCTTTGGGGTTGAATAGGAAATATGTCAATGAATCATTGAAGGATCCGTCCCAGGTGTTGCACAGAAGAAAGATATACAGAAGTTTGTTCATCATGGATAGATTGTCTGCAATATTTCTTGGTCATTCAATGGCGATATCAGAGGAGGATTGGGACGATATCAAATCCTTTGATACCATCAAAGATTTTCAAGATAGGCTATTTGAAGTATGCAAATTAGATGGTAAGATTTTATCTACTGTGTATTACAATCCTTCAATTAGCTTGAAGAAGGCATTGAAGTTAGCTGTCGAACTAAAGAAACAATCCCTAGAGAATCCGATCAAGCCACTGACACCTGAAAATTATGCAAGACCTATGGACCATAGATATTTCTTGCCACATATTTGTCATCTTCATGGGATTATTTTATTATCAAGGCCATTTTTCCATCTCATTGTTTTGAATAAACTTGGACTTGTTCAATATGATAGAGAGTCTAAGAATTATATTCACTTGAGAAATTTCTATCAATCATGTGTGAAATCATCTTTGTTGATTATAAAGATCGTGGAGTATGTCTATCATCAAAACATTCATCCTTTCAAACCCTTAAGTTTAACTTCATCTACATTTCATGCAGGGTTAATAATTGGCTTGATTTTACTCTTGAGATTCAAAAATATTGATGATGACGTCTTAAGCAATGATGAAGAGAAGGAGGTTTTCAAAGATTTGGATACAATGATGATAGATTCAATGAAATCAGCTATCAAGATGTTGAAATCGTATGGTGAGATTGACAATACTTCAAGAAGATATGGCCATGTATTACAGAAAATGTTAGAAGTCACAACAGTTGCGCACTCAAATGCCGAAAATAAACAACAGACATATAGTACCTTTTCTGATATACAGCATCAAGCAGCAAACCATTATACACAAGCAGGATACAATCGACAAAACTTTCCTGTGAACTCGATAGCAGGGGCAATCCCAGGAAATAACCAAGAAAATTATCAGACAATCTTGAAATTCAAAGATTGGCTATACCCTAAACTTGATACATTGACAACGACGACACCTGAATTGGCCGATGGTGAAGAATCCAATGAAGATCTGAAAACCCAACCTTCCAACAAAATGGACAATCGTACCACCAACAATAATAACAATGCTAATGGCGTGCACCACAGTTATCAGAATCTGAATCACAGGCATGACCACAACCATCATAACAGTACGAACCATAGCAGACCTGACCAGCAACAAAGTGACGATTTCCTCAAAGACGTTGCGTTCGTGAATCACTATGATCCGTCACGTCCGAAGTTCCTCGATGACTTCTACTTCAACGTGTTAGATTCCAACGACACAGGTAATAATTCTAATAGTCACAATGGGAAACTGAATGCTTCCGGAAACCAGCCCTTAGTGAAAAGTACACCTGCCACTAACTTAGTCACTGCATCACACGGGATGCCTCCCCAGAACTACCCCACCCACCAATGCATTCAACATCAACAACAACCAGGACAGTTCCACCATGATCAGATTAACAATTACAGTTACACAAATGCTAATTTGCAATAGTGTCGACAAAGGCCCTTCCTCTATCTGGCCGCACCACTGTTGCATCATCCCGGTGAGTGAGGGATACTAATACGCATCACCCTGACTGGCAGAATAGAATAATAAACGTGTACTCTCAAGCTTATGGTCGTAGTACATATGGCATATGGCATATGAAGGCTTCACAGTTACTGCACGTGACTGATGGCCGTTACGAGCACCGGTGGTTTTGCCTGTGTCAGCGGCGCTCGGCTTTCGGCTCAGAAACTGGGGAAGTAAAGCTTTATTTACTTCGACCGACTTCACTTCACTCTGCTCCAGGGATTATTAGTTGGACAGGAGAAGCTATGTCTAGTGACAGTACACAGACGGCCGACACAGGCAGATCAGCTCACAGACGGCAAAGTGCACAGCTTTTGCCGTTTGCAGATGCGCCGAATATTGGTATGTTTGAGAAAAGGAGAGAGAGAGGCATCAATGGGATGACGTTTGAACTAACGTATCTTGCAGTCAGGGCTCATCAAAAGGACTCTTACTTTGAGTCAGTATTGAAGACGAAGCTCCAGGAAACGATCCAGCTGTTTACAGGTGAGTATCACAGTATCTGTCGAGTCGAGGGGATTCCTGAGTACTGACTAGTTTTATAACAGGACAGAGATTCATCCACACGCATCCGGAGGAGTTGATCGTGTTCTCTAAGGCGTTGTATCTTTCGCTAACGACGCTGATTGGGTCAAGAACGCTTGGTGAAGAGTATACGGATTTGCTATACGTGAGAAAGGATGGCAGAAGGCTGCCAAGTATCAAGTCGAAGATCGGGTTTATTCTATCGTATGCGTTGCTACCGTATTTGATCTCGAGGTTGCTGAAGAAGCGATTTGCGGATGAAGAGGACGAGAAGAAGGATGATAGCTCGTGGAGCAGGATGATCAAGGGACTGTCGTATTCTAAAATCTTGGACTCTTTGATGAATTTACACCTGGCGCTGTTTTACTTGAGTGGGAGTTATTATAACCTATCTAAAAGATTCTTTGGATTGAGATATGCGTTTGGACATAAGGTTTCGCCAAATGAAAGTGTTTCGAATGGTGGTTATGAGTTTCTAGGCGGATTGATCATTGTTCAGTTTTTCTTTAAATTGTTGAAGAAGTCAAATGAGGTGCTAGCTAGAAAGAACAGTAACCCAGCAATTAAAGAAAAGGATGGAGGAGATTTCAAAATTGATGGCATTCCACGCCTTGAGGATCCAAATTACTACCACCATGACGTAAATCTCTCTGATCCAAAAGTGTTGAAGTACATTCCAGAGAGTTCAAGAAAGTGTATGCTTTGTCTATCGTACATGACCAATCCAAGCTGTTCGACATGTGGCCATATTTTTTGCTGGACTTGCATATCTGACTGGAGCCGTGAACATCCAGAATGCCCACTATGTCGACAACATCTAAGTGAACAGAACCTACTGCCATTGAGATAACCCCATTAATATAATATTTATTTATTTGTTTATCGTTTTAATAAAGTTTTTATTAGCATGATTGAATTGATCTACATTCTACCACCCATTTGAAACAATATCTGCTTCTTCTTTTTACCCTTCTTGGATGTAGTCTCCTGCATAGTAGGGAAATCATCCACTGAACTAGAAGCAGAAGACATGACTGGACCGGTATCCCACTGCCCATTACCTTGAGGGATCGGATTAACCCTAGGGATGACTCTCTTTGGAGCTGCTTGCAAGGTAGGAAATAGACTATCACTTAGTTGGACAGCTGGTTTTTTAGTAGGCTTGGCAGATGAAGAGAATGATGATGATGTCGATGATAGTGATGAGGTTGATGAATTTGCTGCTTTTGATGATTCCAGATAATTTGGAATTATTGAAGGAGATCTTGAAACCACTGGTGTCTTTGGCTTTTGTGGTACTTGTGATTGCTGTGGAATAGTTTTTTTCTTGTTAGGCTGTCTTAAGACTAACGGAGCCCTATTGACTGGAGGTTTAGAAGGTGGAGGACGATTTTTCGGTGGTGCCCGCAATGGAGGGAAATTATCTATTAGGTTTTGTCTTCCTTGCTGTTTCTTCGTGGTTCCTGCAGTATTCACCCAACTAGCAGCCATATCTAATGAACTTGAAGAGTTTGATAAAGCCGGGAAAATCTGATCATCCTTGTGGTCCAATATCTGTCTCTGTTTGGAAACCACATTAGATAGATCAGAGTACTTTGAAGTATTCTTATTCAGAGTTTCCAGTAGATCGAATAATAACAAGTTGAGCTCCTCCATTGAATTAGATTTGAACAGTTGAGTATATGCATCTTTCAACTCTTCAGCAGTGATGTGGCCGTTGTGGAAAGTGGTGTTCAACTCTTTGAATTCATTGAATTTAGCTGTATCGTAGTTCGCATAATGCCTTGCCCTTTCCTCCAATCTCATACGCTTTGTCTCGACAGATCCAACAGCTTCATCAGGTCTTGCCTGCTGCTTTTTCGGTTGTGCAAATGTTGACAGTTTGGAGTGCATCTTGTTCGAGCTGGTCCCATAGACGTGGTTGGTACCATACATGGTTGGGTGCTCCGTGATGAAATGGGCATGTAGCTCAAACTCGTCAGCAAACACGACAAACTTCCTCTCGAGACAGCTCGGCACGGAACATATGTAATGGTCTGTCTTGAAGTGCTCTTCCAATGAATCGTAGTTCTTGAAGTACTGTGGGTTTTGTGAGTCGAGGGATTTGCAGACGTGGCACTCTTCATGGGATGTTCTGTAATGCAAGTTCAACTCGTCAGTGGAGTAGAACCTCTTTCCCTTACAGAAGTTACAAATTGGATGCCCTTTGAAGTTCTCGTCGTTTTGGTCACCTCTGATCAAATGTGTTTGCAACTGCTTCTGAGAGTACACGGCCAGTTGGTAAGGGAATGCCTTCTTGTGAGAGGAGCACAGCGTACAGAGGTATCTATCATGGGTGAACTTCAAATGGTCAAAAAGCTCGTTGTAGTTGTTCCCAACGAACGGGCACTTTGCACAGCTATAGTTCAACAGAGCCATTGTATCCACATGTGCATTTGATGAGGTGAATGACACTGCATACTTATCATCGTGGGCCTTCACCAGTGGCTTCAGCGTCTGGTAGTCGGACTCCCTCTGCTCTGTGATGATCAGG
Source organism: Komagataea norvegica (assembly GCA_030567455.1). Classification (NCBI taxonomy): domain Eukaryota; kingdom Fungi; phylum Ascomycota; class Saccharomycetes; order Phaffomycetales; family Wickerhamomycetaceae; genus Komagataea; species Komagataea norvegica. Next base: position 117,304 of record JAJLSD010000011.1, read on the forward strand.
TCCTCGTTCTCTGTTCTGCACACAAGACATGCCTTCTTCTCGTATAAAGCCCGCTGCTTGAAGCTACACACATGGCACGTCGTATGGTTGCACGGCGACTTCGAGGCATATACTATGCGCTCAGCACACACAATACAGTACAGGTTCTCGTTGAACTGGTCATCATCACTGTCAGCGTTCTCTGCAAACACGGGCTTCCAGGAGCCTCTGGGAGCCCTGCTGTTGTTTCCTCCGCCGCTGCCCCCGGGGGCCCTGCCCTTCTGACGGTCCTTCCTGCCCTGTCTGTCCTGGACACGCGATGCCATTGTTATTCGATACTGTTGGTGGGTATTAAAGGTACTAAATCAGCGTCGAAGTGGAAGATTTTTTCATGATTCTTTGGCTTTCCAACTTGTGAGTCGTTGACTACTAGCACAGGAACTCGCTATGAACGTCAGTGCTACCCTCAATGTGCTCCGGCTGCTGTGGAGCCCGCAGCTATGCATCCCACAGGTTGTAGTGTCCTCTTTTGACAGACTTCCAGTGCCTTTGGGCCTTCCAGGAACCGATATCAGAGCCGTTGTGCTCGACAAGGACAACTGCTTTGCCAAAGCTCACGACGACAAGGTCTGGCCTGCGTATGAGAAGAAGTGGGCTCAACTACAGCACAGGTACCCCGGTGCCCAATTGCTCATTGTGAGCAATTCAGCTGGTACAAATGACGATGTTGGTCATAAGCAGGCCCGTTTGTTAGAGGACCGGACTGGTGTCAAAGTGCTACGTCACTCAACAAAGAAGCCAGGGTGCCATCCTGAGATCATGGAGCACTTCTACAAGCACACAGATGTAGAGGGTCCACATCAGGTTGCCATTGTGGGAGACAGGCTGTTCACAGACGTGCTCATGGCCAACACGATGGGCTCACAGGCAGTCTGGGTCCACGATGGTGTCGAGAGGTCACAGTCACTTATATGTAAGGCCGAACGCTGGTTTTACACTAGGCTCACTTCTGTTGAGCTCCCACCTGTTGGATCCGTCAACGAAAAGAAGGAATGAGGTCAAAACACACACACACACACACAATACTTTCCATTTTTACAATTTACCACAATTTTACTCATCTTGTTCATACCATCTGCTCAATGCAACAATAACCAATAATGTCTAGTGCTGAAGAGGTGGAGCCAGTGCAGATTGCATTCATGGTGGCACCCAACGTTACTGTCAGGGCAAAGAACATCTATTCCACCAAATGCATCACGTTCTGCTTCAGGATCTACTTCTTGTGCATCTTCCTAGAGTATCTCATCATGTTCTTTACCGTGCCCACAGAGCCAGTTGTCAATAGACCAGCATCATGTGTCAACTCTGGGATATTGACGCTGTACACAGTCATCGTCTCCCTGGTGCTATTGCCCTTTGGCATAGTGGATCTTCCTACCAGCGCATCGTATCGATCACACGTCATTGCCACAGTTCTCCATTCGATATCGTTAATCGTGAACATTGGGTCCACAGTGTCGTTGTTCAAAGTGAAGGAACCATTATTGATCGTGTTTCATCCAGATAATAAAGTTTTGAAGAGCTCGGTCGATGCTACAATGTACTTCAGGATTCTAGCCATCATACTTTTGACGTTAATCACGCTCTCTCTCCTCACATCTTTGGCAAGTGCAATAATCAGTGGGCTGGCACTCTATAGGATTGCAAATAGAATGTCCAGAAGCGGCAAACGGCAAGATCTATCAAATATCATGAGTCGTCAGTTCCATAATGGAGAGCATTTGAAATGCAAAGAGGATTTCACAGGCAATGAAATCCATGACGAGATAACTCAGAAAATTAAAGCTGCTTTTACATGAAATATATAGAGGTACTATTACAAACATCGCTTAACTTCTCTGCCATTTGTAGCCAGCCCTCTGCTTCGACCATTTGCAAAGTATTCGAATCTGAAACTCCCTCAAAGCGTTCGCAATTAATGAAGCTGGTTATGATGGTCGGAAATCGCCATGACTTTGGTCGGAAATCAGTTTTTATGTCCCCTCCGAAAAAGGGCACATAACGCGATGCCTGAAAGGAAAAAAATTATGTGTATGCGAAGGACATTCCAGAACTGTTTAAAGTCAGATATTAGAAGAGAACCAGCCATGGATAGATTCACAAAGACAGAGAACAGTGATAGTGAAGAGGAAGAGCAAACTTTCCACACTTTAGGGAGCGATGAGGAGTTTTTCGGTGGTGCAAATGCCTTGAATTCAGACGAAGAGATCGAGGTGGAAGAAGAGCAGCAGACAAAGTCTAAATCCACCAAGAAATCCTTCGATGATGCCTTTGATAATGACAGTGGAAGTGATGAGGATGAAGGTGTATCCACTGAAAAGAAGCCCTTCACTGAAGACGATGAAAACCTCAACGAGTTGCACAGAAAGTCCAAACTCTTGAAGTTCAAAGAATCTAAGAAACCAAAGGGTAAGACCGGTGTTGTTTACATATCTAAGATTCCACCATACATGAAACCAACCAAGATGAGACAGATATTTGTTAGATTCGGGGAAGTTGACAGGCTATTTCTGAAGAAAGAGGACCAGATAAGACATAAACAACGTGTTAAGGGAGGTGGTAACAAGAAAACGTCTTACGAAGAAGGATGGGCTGAGTTCATCAGAAAGAAAGATGCAAAGGTGTGTGCAGATACTCTGAACGGTAATATTCTGGGAGGTAAGAAGGGTAGTTTCTATCATGATGATATCATGAACGTTAAGTACCTATCTGGTTTTAAATGGTCCGACTTGACGGCTCAAATCTCTAAGGAGAACGAAACCAGACAATCCAGATTACAGATGGAGATCTCACAGGCAAAGAAACTGAACAAGACTTTTATCGAGAATATCGAAAGATCAAAGATGATTGAGAATATTCAGAAAGGTAAACCTAAGAAGAAGAACGATGACCAGATCCGCAGAACATTCGAGCAGAGATCCGTGAAGACTACCAGGGCAGACGGAAAGGATAGATACAAGGAGTCAAATAGCAAGAAGCTGGATAGTGTTCTATCCAAAGTGTTTTAATAAATGTGAGATGAGTATTCCTATATAGTAAGAAAAACGTAGGCGAATTCTGACAGGACCACGAAGACCTCCAAACTTCTCCTCTGAATTATAAAAGTTCACTATCTCGTTGCACTCTACTTGATAACTGGCTATCCAGAGAGCTTTCTCCGCGTAGTACTAGTAGTAGTAGTAGTAGTACGTTATACTACTACACCTTTAGTTAGCTCAACGTACAGAAGACAACTTCCGAGGGCTAAGCCAATCCCGATGGGGAGCGATGAGCCCTCGGAAGTCCCACCAAGAAAAGAATTTTTTTCCTCTAAGAAAATTTTTTTTTTGAATCTTTCCTTCTGTTATTTAAACGCTTTTACAAAGGAAGGAGTTTCTAACTAGTGGAACGGTTCCAGATCATATTTATATTACACAATGGGTACAGGTAAAAAGGAAAAGACACGTCGTGTGCGTGAAGGTGACTCCAGAGACGGAAACCTCCGAGTCAAGGGTGAAAATTTCTACAGAGATGCTAAGAAGGTTCAGCATTTGAATATGTACAAATCAGGTCGTGCTACCCGTAACAAGGCCGGTGAAATAATAACAGCTGCATACTTGCAAGACACTGCTGCTCCTGTTGCCAGAGTTGATCCAAATCGTCGTTGGTTCAACAATACGAGAGTCATCTCACAAGATGCACTATCTCATTTCAGAGAAGCCCTTGGTGAAAGAAAGCAAGATTCTTATCAAGTGCTTCTGAGAAGAAATAAATTACCAATGTCATTGTTGAATGAGAAAGATATCAAGGAATCTCCAACAAGTAACATTTTAGAGACAGAGACATATGAACATACATTTGGACCAAAATCACAAAGAAAAAGACCAAGAGTTGCTGTTTCCAGTTTAGAGGATCTAGCAGGTAAGACTGAAAAAGATGAAGTCACTTTTGAAGAGAAGAAAGAATTAGACTCTACATTAGGTTTGATGGGTAACATCGATACTGATGGTTGGAGTGCTGAAGCCAAGGAGGCTATTTTCCATAAGGGTCAATCCAAACGTATTTGGAATGAGTTATACAAAGTCATTGATTCTTCTGATGTTGTTATCCATGTCTTAGATGCCAGAGATCCTCTAGGAACAAGATGTGAATCAGTCGAACAATATATCAAGACTGAAGCTGCTCATAAACATTTGATTTTTGTTTTGAACAAGTGTGATTTGGTCCCTACTTGGGTTGCCGTAAGTACAAGATAATAATAACTACTAACTTTGACAGGATTAGGATTTTTATTTTTTTCAAGAGTGAAATGAAGTTTTGAGAAGCGGTATTGGTTGCCTTTCTTTTTTGATGAACCCAAAGATTTAAGTCAAGGCGAATTTCGGATAGTGTTTCTACACTATCTTTACCCACGAAGATTGTCTGTTACAACTTTGGAAGAGCAACTTTTTTCCGCATCTGATGACCCGTTTTGGGTTAATTGGGTTAAGAGATTGTCGTTTTGATGATCTCTACAGGATTATTGAAAGTCTTATGAGTTGAACTCTGAATTGCGTTTTTTAACACAAACTGAATTGAAGATGTTCGTAGTAAAGACTCTAACATATTTATATTATATAGAACATGAAGAGAAGAAAGAAAAAAGACCATTGCTACTCAAAACTCATTCACCCCGAAAGATGGAAACCTACTCTTGACCCAAAGATTATTATGCTATTGCCAGCTGATATACTAACATTCATATTATAGGCTGCCTGGGTCAAACATTTATCCAAATCCCATCCAACTCTTGCATTCCATGCCTCAATTACCAATTCATTTGGTAAAGGTTCCCTGATCCAATTATTGCGTCAATTTTCCTCATTGCATTCTGACCGTAAGCAGATTTCTGTTGGGTTTATTGGATACCCAAACACTGGTAAATCCAGTATCATTAACACTCTAAGAAAGAAGAAGGTTTGTACCGTGGCTCCTATCCCTGGTGAAACCAAAGTTTGGCAATATATTACATTGATGAAGAGAATCTTCTTGATTGATTGTCCCGGGATTGTTCCACCTTCAGCAAAAGATACGTCGGAGGAAATTTTATTCAGAGGTGTTGTTAGAGTTGAGCATGTTAACCATGCCGAACAGTACATTCCTGGTATCCTAAAGAGATGTCAAAGAACCCATTTAGAAAGAACTTACGAGATCAAAGGGTGGAATAACGCTACTGAGTTCATTGAACTTATTGCCAGAAAGCATGGTAGATTACTGAAAGGTGGTGAAGCAGATGAGCAAAGTATTTCTAAATTAGTTATCAATGATTTCAACAGAGGTAAGATCCCATGGTTCGTTCCACCTCCAGAAGATGAAGAGAGACCAAGAAAGAAGATAAGGACTGAGAACAACGATGAGGAGAAATCTGCTGAAGAAGAAGAGGAGGAAAAAGAAGAAGCTGAAGCTGAGGCAGAAGCTAACGCTTTAGAAACCGAGGAACAGTCTGAAGATAAACCTGAAGATAACGTCAAAGAGAAGACTGAAGGTGAATGGGAAGGTTTCAAAGATTAGGTATGGTTGATATACACTCTAATGATATATACTTTGTTACGATTTTTGAAAGAACGAGATTGTAGAGTCGAATCAGTATTCGTATCATCGATGATGCGGAATATACCAAGAAAAATATCGGTGCAGTTTATTATTCCGAAATGTAAACAAAAACAGTGTGAAAAACTCTAGTCATCAACATCACCAACATATTAGCGCACCTCAACGAGCAAACACAATGGACAGTGATGAGCTGCGTATCGCTCACATATCCACGCAGCTACACAGCAACATCCTTCTCCAACTCCAGAACCTTCAATCGCATTCCCCGTCACTGAACATAAAATCACTACTCTTTGACCTTCATCAGTTCCAACCGTGCCCACAACTGCTTGATCAACATCTGGATAATTACATCGACCTTCTGCTGAAATCATACTTCCAGGAATCGAACCCTTACAATTCTCTCGTATGTGAGGCGTTTTATACGTTCGGGAAGATCATTGGAGTCAAGCGATTGCTGGGATACATGAAGACAGAGATTGAACTGATACCTTTTATCGTTGACAAGTTGAGCCCCCGGGAGGAGTCACTTCATTGGCATGAGCAATACCTGTTATTGTGCTGCCTTATTGTTCTTGGGTTGACCCCATTTGATTTGAACTCATTTGGACAGGATATCAAGGGCTCGATATACGAGATCGGCGTGTCGAAGATCAAAGCGTTAAATGCAGGACCATTACAGAGTTTGGGATCCAGACTGATAGGAACCGTTGTAATGAGATCTGATTGCACTGAGTTGATAGATAGGTTTGTTGACGAGTTGATCACTCAGTATGACGGATTTCAAGATATCGTTAGGTGCGGGTATTTAGAAAGTTTGAACATTTCATTACAGAAAGATGCAAACGAATTGAAGTTGATTGATAATGTGCCTAAGATTTATGAATTTTTGCGAAAGATTCAAGATGATGAAGATAGTGAGTCTAAATTGGAATTCTTGATAAAGATATACTGTAAATTAGCAAAATATTTCACTGAGTTGGATGAGCTTGATAGGATCGACGATATCATTGAGTTTTTCGACAAGAATTTCAACAACAAATCAACTACAATAAGGTCAGTAATCTCAAGAAATTTCACCAAATTACTTACAAAGATAGATGACTGTCTGGGCATTGATATCATGATTGATATTTTGTATTCCACGAAAGAGCTGTTCGAAAATCAAGCAATGGAGATCATTGATGCCAACTTCTTACATACACAGCTACTGATTATCGCCGAGCTTCTTTATAGAGATGCTATTGATCAAGTTGGAGTCAAACAGATAAAATCAATTTTATCGAGATCATTATTCTTTCAACAAATTCAAATCACTCATATATCTGGTTCCAACGTCAGAGATTCTTCAAACTATATAATCTGGGCACTTTCAAGAACTTCTTTAGAGATTCCACCAGATGTATTCCTGGAAATTTTCACTAATTTGTTGCTATGCTGCTGCTTTGACAAAGAGCTTATGATACGAAGATCTTCAACTGCTGCCCTTCAGGAATTAATCGGAAGACATGGTTCCAAAAATTGGGCTGCTCTGTATCCTAAAGACACAGAGCAAGAAAACTCAAGTAAGAATGTTGATATCTTACAAGTATTGGATTTTGTTGAGTTGAGTTCAGTGAAAAATTCATTCTTAAACATACCTTTGAGACTGCTAAAGATATTACCTGACCTAAAGGAGAAGTTCATTGATTTTTTAAGTCATAACGTCTTGGAAAATCTAGACAATGAAATCACTAAACTGAGTGCCAAATCGCTTGCTATCATTCTACGTAACGACATAGAAGGAAACCAACAAACCATTGAAAACCGAATCGCGTTCTTCACAGCAGCTCTACACGACAAGACCTACCATTCATTCATTGGGCTATCTGAGATCCTTCCCTTGTTTCAAGGCGATTCGTCACCATATTTACCTGAGATATACCAGGTTTTCAACTCACAGAAATTAGACCATCACAAGAACCCACCATTTATAATGGAGTCATACCTACAGCTGTCATACACTCTCCTGAAACTCGACCCTTCATCTGAAAAGCTTAAGTCTGATAGCTTTTTCACAAATTTGTTCGATTTGATCAGGGTAGATAGCGACACAATATTAGAATACTTGAAACTGATATCTCCGTTAATGTCACTCTCCAAGGATTATTTAAACAAGTGGATATATTACATGAAGAACAACAACCTAAACGCATCATCTGCTGTGTGTTTTTTGCAGAACTTCTCAGAGATCATCACTGAGACCGTTTCGCTGCTTGACGAGGATAACAGGGTCAACGCTAATGTCAAGACTGCGATTATTCATTCATTTTCAGATTACTTGCAGCGTGGAAACCAACTTGAAGGTGATGATTTTTTAGTTCGACTTATAGGGAAGCTGGATGATTACTCTATTTCTGAACAAGGTGATGTCGGAAGCAAGATTAGAACTTCCACGATATCCCTAATCAGTGAGAATCTTGATACGTTCCACGACTTGCGAAACCTGGTAGAGATGAAACTACTTAGGTTAGCAGGTGAACCTATTGATTCAATCCGCGACAAGGCGATAAAGTTATTACTTGAACTGCGTCCAACCACGAGCTTTAGCATGTCTGAGTTTGAAACAAGAAACCATGAAATGTATTTCAACAATCTATTGGTCTTGTTCTCGAAAGGTCATTACATCTCTGATAAATCCACAACTTTAGAATTCTGGAAGGGTTATACCTCCAGTGGTGGAGCAATCAGATCCACTAACGAATTAATCTCAGGAAACCTTCGTGCCTTCATCCGCTTCTATTCACAACTCCCACCAGATTCACAAACTGACACATTACTGAAACTGGCATCACTCGTCAAACTCGATGTCGAGGAACACAGGGCCTCAGGATACACGAAACAGAACAAGCTTTCCAAGACAGTTCTCGTTGCGTTGCAATTCCTATCACGTATCCTTCAGCTGAATATCCACATCCCTGCCACATTTAACGTGCATGGCCTCTATGTTCGGATACACAACGTGCACTTAAATACTACTAATATGACGAAACTTAGCAACGCGGTGAAGATCTTCGGGAGTCTGTATCTTGCCTTTCGACACGAGGAGTCATTGAAGAGACTGTGCTGGCTGTGTTGTCACCATACGTTAGGGAAAGTTCGGACGCTGGCCAGTGAGGAGTTGTTTACGATATACAGTGAGTTGAACCTGCAGGGGGATGCCCGGTATGGTGCTGCGTTGAGGATCCTGAGAAGTAATGAGTGGAATAAATTGGGTAAGCTCGAGTTGAAGAAGTTGTATGGTGAGATATATATTACTGCATAGATTAAGCTATAGATCCTAATATACTTAAAAATTATCTAACAAAGTTTAATCAACGACGCCTATATGCTTTGAGTGGAATCGTTCTAAGGATTTCGATTCCTTGATGTCGTACTTGTTGAAATTTATCGTGTTTGATATCGATGGGATAGTGACTGATGCAGGGGTGTTGCTTTTGAAGTGGTTGTTGATTTCAAAGTATGAGAAATCTGGATCCATATCTAATATGATATCCTTGAATGAATCCTCTGTAGTTCTTGTTTCATTACCCCTTGATGGTCCCTGTAGTGCGAAATGCTTCTGTATGAATAAATAGATAAGTTTATCACTTAAAGTATCATATCTCTGGAAATAGTCACAGATAATCTTCCTCATGAAGTCGTCGCCATATGTACCAACCACCTCATCGCTTCCAAAACCAACACCCTTAAGTCCAAACTCTGCTAACAGCTCAAAACTTTTCAAATTGATGAGGCCCTTGATGTCAGCAAACGTCCAAATCTCATAAACCCTCAAGAAATGGGAACTAAATGCACCTCGCGTAAACCCATGGATTAATATCTCATAGGTCTCATCATTTAGCAACTCAACAGGAGCGCCCTGATACAGATGGATCAAACCCGTGGTGTTAGTTACTGACGCAATGGCATCAACGAGACAATTGACAAACAGCTGTCTCGTCTCATGTGCCAGTTCCCTCGACTCAATGATCGCCCTGTGGGACTCCAGCTGGTTAGATATGTCGATTCTCTGGATGGACAAGGAAGGATTTCTCGCCAATGCAGAGGGATCCCTTGGTGTGAAGTTTTTTCTTGCGATGGATTGGTTAGTTATTTCATCCTTTAGGAACCTCGTTATGAATGGGAAATCCTTATAGCTCAGTGAAGACCGCGAGGTCTCAGAGATGGTAATGATATGGTTGAGTAGAGCCATAGTATCATGAATTCCTAAATCTTTGAAGAAGAGCTCTGTAATTAATGCCGTATCGATTACATTCACGTCGATGATCGATGTGTTCAAAACCCTCAGGAATTCTTCAACTAGTCCATACCTGCTTAAAAGCATGAGCAATTTAGACCTCTCTGATTCAGAAATATCAATTCCCTTTATGAATCTCTCAGATGTCAAGATCTTTAAGATCTCCGCGTCAGGCGATTCAAGAATGGAATATAGGAACGAGTGATAATCCTCAGAGGGAACCTTCGAGTATAACGGTACGGAATTCGTCACTGTTGATGAAAGATAGTGAGTTTCGTATATCTTCAGAAACTCTGTAGCAAACTCGACATCGCTGACAAGGATTGAGTCTCTGATCATGTTGACAAGGATAGGATACAGTAGTTTTTGGAATATTCTGAGATTTGTCGTGTCTATGATGACACCGTCACCATCATCACCATCATCATCATGGGATTTGAAATTACTAGAGTCGATATATCTGAGAAACTCAAGCAGCACAGTGATCTTCTCGTTATAGTTTTCGATTTTATTAACGCTCAAGAACGGTTTGAATTTGATATTGAAGAATTCCCAGATCGTGATCGATACATCCTTCGCGTTAAAGTACCCCACGCTAGTCAATTCATCAATAAGATACCTGTAGTTTATCAAACTTCTGAAATCTGGGTTTGTGACAGACAGAAGCTCAGCAACGTATATCAACTGATCCAATTGCGGCCTGTCACCTTCAGTTTTAAAGCGGAACAGCATCGCATTCAAGATCAAATCCACACTGGCCCTCCTCTGGGACCCATCACTGGCGAACTTGGAAACCTCTATCATCTCAGAGACAGCCAAACTCTCACCATTATCGACGACAGCCACCAACCTGTCCACCAAATCAGAGTGAACTGCACCACCTAACTCAGTGACACTAGCGGAGATATTGGACAGTATATTGTCCTTCAGAAGCGTTGTGTGAAACCTGGGGAGAAGCCACCTTGAAGACAATACAGCAGTGCGTTTGCACCCATTAAGAACCGATGACACTCGCAGCATTGAGCAGATTCACACCGATGGGGGGCCCTTTTGATGCTGTGGGTGGTGACCAGTTGTGTTGTGTTGTGTTAAAGAGAAGTTTCTCCGAGCGAAAACATGGGGTTGAAAGGAAAGAACATATCAACCTTTTGACATATATAATAATAAATACATTACATTACAGCTGCGTGGGGTTATGATGTTTTATCGAGGTTCAATGGCAAGAGTGCAGCGCAGGCTATTTGCCACGAAGCCCTACGAGGTGTTTGACCGGGCATTGAAGCTGAAGCAACGTCAGAGAGCTGCATTGAATCCAGCATCGGAGGAGGTGGAGTACCTTCGAGATGAGGTTGCCCGCAAGACGATAGAGAGACTTGCCTTTGTCAAAAGGAGCTTTGCCAACGTGTTGGACTTTGGCAGCGGGTCAGGGAACCTCGAGAATGAGTTGTGTTCAGGGGATCATGAGGATGCAGAGCTTGTGAGGAGACGTCTTCGTGAAGGAGGGGAGTTTGTTATGGCTGACAGTTGCAAAGAGATGTTGTTTCGATGGGACGACAGGCCGTTCAACGAGATGCTTTCTGGTGTCAAGAGAGTTGTGCTGGACGAGGAGCTTGGTGGCAGAGGGACGTTTGCAAAGGAGTCGTTTGACGCGGTGATTTCGAATCTGGCATTGCATTGGGTGAATGACTTGCCTGCGGTGCTCCGTGGATTGAATCAGGTGCTGAAACCAGACGGGATGCTGATGGCGAGCCTGTTGTCTGAGGACTCTTTGTACGAGTTGAGAACGTCTTTGCAATTAGCTGAGTCTGAACGGAGAGGTGGTATATCTCCTCGAGTGTCACCATTGGTGAAGACGACAGATATGAGTTCGCTGTTGAAACAGAGCAAGTTCAACCTTGTGACAATCGACGTGGATGAGATCGTAGTCGACTACCCTGATCTGGTGACACTGCTGAACGATATCGAATTGATGGGCGAGCAGAACAGTATCGCTAGACCTCCTGGTCCGTTGACTAAGGACCTACTGTTGGCGACACAGGCGATATATAGATCGTTTCACGGGAATCCTGACGGGACGCTTCCCTTGACGTTCAGAGTGATGTTCATGGTTGGATGGAAAGAGAGCGCATCGCAGCCGAAGCCACTGGAGCGTGGTTCTGGCAAGTTTGACTTGAAGGAGGTGCTGGGGTGAGGTATTTAGTATTTATTTATTTATTCATGTATTTATCTATTTATTTATTCTATGAATACAATCATCATACACAAGTGACTATGTATGTACTGGTATTCTTATATGATTATAATAGCTTCATGAAAGAGAAAAAAAAAGAATGAGCGGTACGGGAATCGAACCCATGCCTAGTGCTTGGAAGGCACTTATTCTACCATTGAACTAACCGCCCGATTTGATGGAAAAAGGAGGTTGCGGAAAGGGGTTATGTAATCCAACATTGTGATATTTCACCGAAAAACGCCCCGTTGAACAGCCATTAAATAGCTGTGGGAGGGTGTTCAGGGGTTAGGCAATGGCTAACTCTTTATATCAACCGACAGTCAATTACAGCATCCACCACCCAACAACCCCACTACACCACCCACTGTATGTACCAACACCCCCACCGGAAACCGAGAGCCGGTTTCGTCTCCACAAAAAAGTGACACAAATTTTCTGCAAACAAAAAGCTCCCCGGAGATCTGAGTGAATTTCCTTATTGAGATGAGGTGTATCAATGTGTTACACTCATTCATCAATAGACAGTAGAATAGATGATCAATGGATATAAAACGACGTAGATATCCTGAATAAATTCACAACTGATTTCTATTTCTGATTATTCTTTCATTCTCAATCCAATCCAACAATGCCACAAGAGATCATCAAGCTGCACACCTCTTTGGAGAACTACCCGAACGACCATACTCATGGTGCAGAACCCTACTTGACTCCTTTGTTCATTAACAATGAATTCATCAAGTCCTCAGCATCGGAATGGTACGATATCCAAGATCCAGCCACTGGCGAAGTCATCTCCAAGGTTCCTCAAACGACAGATGCTGAACTCGAGGAGGCCATCCAGAGTGCACACTCCACTTTCAAATCGTGGAGGAAGGTGTCTATCATGAAGAGACAATCTCTACTGTTCAAGTTTGTCGAGCTGATCAAGTTGAATCACGATCGTTTAGCTGCTGTGATTGTCGCTGAGCAAGGTAAGACTTTTGAAGACGCAAAGGGAGATGTGCTACGTGGGTTGCAAGTTGCCGAGTACTCGACTGCCATCACGACGGAATTGCAAGGTGTCCATGTTGAAGTCGCGACAGATATGGAGACTGTGATGATTAGGGAACCATTAGGTGTCATTGCTGCGATCTGCCCCTTCAACTTCCCTGCGATGATCCCACTGTGGTCGATCCCACTGGTTATTGCTACAGGGAACACTGCTGTGATTAAGCCTTCAGAGAGGGATCCAGGTGCCTGTTCGATCCTTGCTGAATTGTTGAAACAGGCTGGTGTGCCTCCAGGTGTCATCAACTTTGTCCATGGGAAGGTGCCTACCGTGAACAAGCTATTGACGCATGAACATGTCAAGGCGATCCAGTTTGTTGGGTCTTCAAAGGCTGGTGACTACATTTACAAGACTGGTATTGCCCATGCGAAGCGAGTCCAGGCTAATCTCGCTGCAAAGAACCACGTTGTAGTTGTGCCAGATGCCAACAAGGAGCAGTTCATCAATGCGACTGTCGGGGCCTTTGCAGGTGCTGCTGGCCAGAGATGCATGGCTGCCAGTGTGTTGGTGCTTGTTGGCGAGACGAAGGACTGGCTACCGGACTTGGTGGAGGCATCGAGGAAGTTAGTGACCGGTTCAGGCTACAACAAGGCGTCTGATCTGGGGCCTTTGATCTCCAAAGATGCCCTTGCCAGAGCCAGAGACATTATCATGAAGAGTGTTGAGCAGGGTGCTGAACTGGTGCTCGACGGCCGTGATGTGACAGTCAGTGGGTTCCCCAACGGGTACTTTCTAGGCCCTACGATCCTCAGCAATGTCACGGCAGAGAACGTGGCGTACACTGAAGAGATCTTTGCGCCAGTGCTCACTGTGTTGACGGTGGATACGCTCGATGAGGCTATTGCCACGGTGAATGCGAACCCATACGGCAATGGGGTGGCCCTGTTCACGACGAGCGGGATCCTGGCCAGGAAGTTCACCAAGGAGGCTGAGCCGGGGCAGGTGGGCATCAACGTGCCAATCCCTGTGCCCTTGCCCTTCTTCTCCTTCACGGGAAACAAGGGCTCCTTCCACGGCGACCTCAACTTCTACGGCAAGGCGGGGCTCAGCTTCCTGACACAGGCGAAGACGATCACCTCGCTGTGGAAGACGAGCCTCGTCGAGGGCGAGAGCAAGCCTGCGACCTCGATGCCTACGCATAATTAGCCAGTGTCTGCATATCTGTGTATCTGTGTATCATTTGTTGATGTATTTATCTGAATTCGTTATTTAATTTACCGATGTATTTATTTATTTATAGTCGTCGTTTATAGTATTCTGTTTATTCTGTCTTCTTTACTGTTTAATCGCTGACATCCAACAAACCACCAACTACAGACCACCAACAAACCACCAACAAACCACCAGCACATGGCCAGCCCCCTCCCGCCCAAGGCTCACTACACCCCCGAGTACTCCGACGAGCTTCTCGCCCTCGTCGTCGAGCTCTACAAGGACGAGATCAAGCACAGCGTCAACGATCTCCAGCTCTCCAAGATGATCGACCTGATAGACATTGCCCAATACAACATCGAGCAGTACACAGACTCCCTCGCCGCAGGGAACCACAACCGCTGCCTCAAGTACTACATCGTCGGCCTCTTCTACGTCTACCTCGTCATCCCAAACTCCATCCAGTTCCAGATCAAGAACAAGAACCACGAGATCTTTCTCTTCCTCAAACAACTGTATGAGAAGCAGACCAACATGTCCAACGTCAAGCTCCAGGTCATCAACTACATTGCATATCTCAACGACAAGCAACAGAGGCTCGCGCATGACGCCCACGCCCAACGCAAGGACCACCACCCGAGACCGAAACGCTCACACACCCTTCCCAGCTCTGCGCTGCAGCAGGATCTGACACAGTTCCTGCTGTCTAATGATCCAGCAAGGGATCCCTCCACAGCGCCAGATCCGGACCTGTCTTCTGACAACTCATCAGTCATCTCCCTTTCTTCCACCTCGACAAACTCATCCATAGTGGAGGAAGGAGAGCTCTGGTCTCCGCCAACACTACAGCCGAAGGACCAGTTGAAACTGGCTAATGATAATAACTCGAGCATGGACATTGCACAGACCGAGGACCCAGATATCACTATCACTGTTCAGCCCACATCCACACCGACACCAACACCAACGGCTGCTGCTCCGAAAGTAGGAATCAAACATGCTAGTTCGTTCCCGTTAGACTTCCAGTATGTTCCACGAACTACTTCTGTTCGTCTCCATGGACTGTCGTCTGCTTCACAGGAGGAATTCCCCGTTCAAGAAGAAGATGACGAAGAAGAGGAAGACGATAAGGTGGATCTGCAGCTGTTCAAGACGAAGGCATCGCATAGGAAGGACTCCTACCATTCTGTGTATGCCAATGACGAGGAAGAAGACGTGCAAACGATCGATGCACAGACGATGCTTGTTAATCTTCTACAGGGCGATGTGTCATATCTCTTGTTCGATATAAGACCAAAACCCATCTTTGAGATAAATCATATCCCATATGGGAACACGATCCAGTTGGATCCATCAGTTGTCTTAAACAGTACAAATTATCAAGATTTTGAAGATTCGTTAAAAGTCTTATTGACCCATGACAGTTTCCAAAAATTTAAAAATTTGAAAAGATTCGATATGGTTGTTTCAGTTTCTGATAACACTACTTTTTTCCAAAATAAACATGACTATATCATCAAATTCTCAAATCTATTGAACGAGATCAACATCTCTCCAAAGACGTTGAGTGGAGGGTTTGACCAATGGTTAAAACATGTTTCAAAGTCTCATTTGAGCAACAAGGAGTTGCAATTTAAGACGAAATCACCCATGTTTGACATCCCTGAAATGCCCTCTGTGCCTCCTCCACCGTTACCTTTGCATGAAAGACCAATTCGCAATACAACATCTTTCGACTATAGCAATATGTTTCCTACTAGAACAACGAATTTAGTGCCATTAAACCGTGATTCATCAAAATCGCCAACAAACACGACGACACTCACCAGTAATCAGGCAAATGGTGGAACAACTTCACAAAGTCATTCCACCCAATCAACATTGTTTCCCATCAGTAGGGCCCCAGTCGCTTCATCTGCATATCAACCATCATTAAGACCCCTATCAATGACATCAATGACATCAATGACATCAATGACATCACAGAACAACAACATCAATGGCAGTTCCAGCATTTCCAGCACTACCCAACATCAAAGATCACAACAATCAACTATTATTGAAACCAACCAATCAGGTTACTTCAATAACCATCACACTAACCCATACCCTGCAAACCATTACTATTCACCAGCATATATCCCTAACTACGTTCCATCCAACAACAACAACAACAACAACAACAACAACAACAACACCAACCCTATGTTGTACAACAACTCGCAACCACCACCACAACAATTACCCCCACAATACCCACATGGCCAATTTTATCAACGTCCACAACAACCTCACCCACAGGGGAATCATACAAATTTCCCAGCAGCCGTTCCTCGAACCAAGAGCAGAGCTGTTCCTACAATGCAAAGTTCCTCACATCCTTTCGTTAGACTGTCTGTCACTGGGCTTCGTAACATGAAGAACACCTGCTATATAAACAGCATGATCCAATGTCTTTTCGAATCACGACCATTTAGGGATTTATTCCTCGATTACAAGTATCAGGAATACTGGAACCATAAGTTCTTCCAAATGGGGACGAATAACGACCAGCTTGCAAACGTGAATTCTGTCGATCCAACGATACGACTATCTACATCATTGGCGAAGTTGTTTGAGAAGATGTACCTGAACGGTGGATGTTCTATTGTCCCTTCTGGATTCTTGAAGAATTGTATCCGATTAAGACCGGATTTGAACATCCCATTCGAGCAGCAGGACACGCAGGAGTTTTTAATGTTTTTGTTGGATAGATTGCACGATGAGTTATCTAACTCGAATAAAGTCGTTGAAGACTATCCTGAATTGATGGAATTTGACAGAGGTGGGAAACTTGGTGACGATTACGATAAATGGTTCGACAACGTGTTGTTAAAGCAGGGGTTTTCACCAATTTCGCAGAATTTCCAAGGTCAGTTGCAAGATAGTTTGACATGTATGAACTGTGGGTTTAAATCATCGAATTATTCAAGTTTTTACATGTTGAGTCTGGGTATCCCTAAGAGATCAGCATCATCTGGTAAGAAGTTGAAGAAAGTTGGGTTAGAAGACTGCATTGAACTTTTCACAAACGATGAGATCCTCTCTGGTGAGAACGCATGGGACTGCCCAAAGTGCTCAGCAAGGGCGAAGGAGTCTAACTCATCATCATCAGCCGCTGCCGCCAACAATAACAACCCAGAGAAGGAACTACGCAAGAGCAGGCTCAATTTCGCTAAGAACGGCTTTAAATTCAGAGGCCGCTCCTCGAGTCCTGCGCCAAAGAAGCATAAGAAATCATCCACTGAATTCATCTACTCGAACGACTCCTCCTCCTCATCGCTATTTTCCCAATCCAAGAGACAACAAAACTCCACGGTGAAATCCCTAACTTTCGTCACACTCCCACCAACGCTCATCATCCACCTGTCGCGATTCCTCTTCTACGACACATCTCAAAAAGACGACACAGTGATCCAATACCCTTTAATCCTAACGATCCCACACAGCAACGAACACGTGAAGTACAGACTCTTTGGTGTCGTTAACCATTCCGGAACCTTGAAGTCGGGCCACTATACCTCGATCACGAACAAGAACCTCACGCATGATTTGAAGCAGCCAAACTGGTACTATTTCGACGATGATGTGGTTAAGGGGACGGGACACGGTGTTGCCGATGATAGGGATTGTGATCGCATGAATAGCAGTACTGTATATGTGTTGTTTTATGAGAAGATGTGAAGCCTTGGTGCTTTTTCTAGATCTTTACTTTATCCACTCTAATTGTAGGTATACTTTGTTTTTGATGTCTTTGTACAGTTTCTACTTGAAAAAGCCGGAACGGAGTTTTGACGTATACGAAAAAAATCTGGGGTAAATAAAAGAATAAAGCGAATGAGTAAAGTAGCAGGGTCGGAGAACTGCACACAATGCTTGACAACACAGGTTGGAACCCCTGATTGGTTCGGTATACTGAAAACAGGAGGGAGGGAACATTGTAGTGACGTGCGTCGATTGTAAAAGTGCTTGCTTGATCTGAATATATACGATATGACTCACACAGACCACCACTTAGGGTTTAACGGCAGTCACAGTGCCAAACGGGAATATAAAGAATGAGTACATATTCAATTGTATCATGATCTGGTCACAAGGGGGAGGCATCGACGTAGAGGACTACAATGGACTAAGGTGTGTGTCTGACATTTACTGGCCTAATTTCCCGTAGAGTAGTGGAACCATACTGCTGTTGTGAACTACTTTGCATAGCTAACCGGCTATTACATTTACAATGTGACTACCCCGGTCCCTCCCCAAACAAGTATCGAAGTGGACCAATCACAGTACTGTATTACCTGGTTCGCGCAGCAGAGCGGTACCGGCACGCGTTTCCGGGCGATGAATCATCGCCAAAAAGTGAAAAAAAAAAAAAAAAAAAAAAAAAATAAACAAAATTGCAAAATTAAAAAGACGCTGAAATATTTTCGAAACAATTTTCTTTCCAACTAATTTTCCACTTGCTGAAGTTACCACATCTAATCTGGTTGAACCCACGCTTTTTTCCCAAAGATGATGATCACCAGCTCGATAAAGGCCACTTCTGGTCGTCGCTCCATCCAACTTTCAAGAAGGTCGTCAGCTGCACTTAAGACGACTGCACAAAGAATCGCCTCGAATTTGGCGAGACATAACTCTTCCACCGCTACGAAACCTGCTACGGCAAGAGAGATCCCAGCACCATCATTTGCACAATCTAACCCAAGTGGTAAAGAAGTCTCGAGGCTTAGTAAACTCAAGGGCAACGTTGAACTCGATGACTCGTTTGTCGGATTGACCGGTGGTCAAATATTCCACGAGATGATGGAAAGACATCACGTCGATACCATCTTTGGATACCCAGGAGGTGCCATCTTACCAGTGTACGATGCCATTTATAACTCTGAGAAATTCAACTTCATCCTCCCAAGACACGAGCAAGGTGCCGGCCACATGGCGGAGGGGTATGCCCGTGCCTCGGGTAAGCCCGGTGTCGTGTTAGTCACCTCTGGTCCAGGTGCCACAAACGTTGTCACTCCAATGGCTGATGCCCTAGCTGATGGGATTCCATTAATTGTCTTCACTGGCCAAGTTGCAACGAGTGCCATCGGTACTGATGCCTTCCAAGAGGCTGATGTCGTTGGTATTTCCAGATCATGTACCAAATGGAACGTGATGGTGAAAGACGTTGCCGAGTTACCAAGACGTATCAATGAAGCTTTTGAAATTGCTACTTCTGGTAGACCAGGTCCAGTGTTGGTTGATTTGCCAAAGGATGTCACTGCTAGTATCTTGAGAGAAGCCATCCCAATCAAGACGACATTACCATCGAACACACTCAATGAAATCACCAAGGCTGCATCATTTGAATTCACTCAAGCAGCTTTGAAGAGATCCGCCAAATTGTTGAACATTGCCAAAAAGCCAATCCTATACGTTGGTAACGGTATCCTTAACCATGAAGATGGTCCTGCCATCTTGAAAGAACTATCTGAAAAGGCTCAAATACCTGTCACTACGACACTACAGGCTTTAGGTGCCTTTGATCAAGAAGATCCAAAATCATTGGATATGTTAGGGATGCACGGTTCTGCCTTTGCCAACTTGGCGATGCAAAACGCTGATGTGATTCTTGCATTAGGTGCAAGATTCGATGATAGAGTCACTGGTAACTTGACGAAATTCGCTCCAGAGGCCAAGAAGGCCGCAGAGGAAGGAAGAGGTGGTATCATACATTTTGAAATCTCTCCAAAGAATATAAATAAAGTTGTTCAAGCAACTGAGGCGATTGAAGGTGATGTTACTGAAAACTTGAAACATTTCCTACCATTAGTCGACGCCGTTAAGGAAAGACCAACATGGTTTGATCAGATCAAACAGTGGAAACACAAGTATCCATACGATTACGCCAGAGAGACACCAGAATCCAAGATCAAACCACAAACCTTGGTCTCTGAGCTTTCGAAGCTTTGTAACGCCAGTGGTAAAGAATACATTGTCACCACCGGTGTCGGCCAGCATCAGATGTGGGCCGCACAGCATTGGACTTGGAAACATCCAAGAACTTTCATCACCTCTGGTGGGTTAGGTACCATGGGATATGGTCTCCCAGCAGCCATTGGTGCTCAAATTGCCAAACCAGATGCTATTGTCATTGACATTGATGGTGATGCCTCTTTCAACATGACATTAATGGAGATGTCCTCTGCAACACAGGCGAACGCACCTGTTAAAGTCGTTGTCTTGAACAATGAAGAACAAGGTATGGTTACCCAATGGCAATCACTGTTCTACGAGCACAGATATTCGCATACGCATCAAGCCAACCCAGATTTCATCAAATTAGCTGAGTCAATGGGTTGGAAGGGGATCAAGATCGCAGAACAGGCGGACCTGCAGGCCGGCTTAAAAGAGTTCATGGATGCAACACAACCTGTCTTGTTAGAAGTAATGGTGGAGAAGAAGGTTCCTGTCTTGCCTATGGTTCCATCAGGTAAAGGTCTTGATGAGTTCATCTCGTACGATGCCGCAGTTGAGAAACTCGAAAATGAGCTACGTAAGAAGAGAACAGGTGGTAAGCATTAGAGAAAGAGAGAGATTGATGTGCCATTCCGGTTATTTATCTATATATATATGTATCTATCTATTTGTATCCAGTGTCGCTTAATATTTGTTGATAGTTTTGTTTGATTTGCTTTGCTTTGCAAACTGAGAGAAAGAAAGAAAGAAAAAGTTGTTGATATTGTTTAAATGTTTTTTTTTTTTATACAAGGTGTTTTGAAGTTTGCTTTTGCTGCCAGTGAAGGCAGTGAGTCCTGGAAATGGAGACAGAGGGAATCTGACGATTGATTCCAGGTATATTCTGTACACATTTATTTGTTTTAGTTGGAAGAAAGTAGATAATAGAGCCTTTATTTATGGTACAAAACCTGTTACGGCCACACTTTATTTTCTATTTTCCACCAGCCAGTTTTTCTTTCTTTCTTTCTTTCTTTAACCGCTGCCAGTTGGGCAATAAGGCTAGCTGTTTACTCGAGTCTGCAGCGTGATGGACAGTAAGTGGAGTTTGGGACACAGCGTGATGCATCGTGATACTAACAGCGGTTTTTTTTTCGCAGAACGGAATAGCTCTGGTGGCTACGACAGCCATAAAAACAATAATACCGATTCAAGGTTGAGCGGCTATAAGCCATCGAGTTCGTACAACAGGGGGCTCAGTGTTAGGGGAAGCAAGAATGACGATCGGCCTGAGGCGCCTGGGAAAGGTCGGGCACTTCACAGCGGTAGAGATGACACGCGAGTACCGTCGCAAAGCACGGGAGGTGCTTCTCATGAGTACGCTAGAAGAGATGCTAATAGCACAGAGGCGAAACCGCCCTTCAACAGAGGAGCAAACAACAGCAAAAATAATCAAATTTACAGGTCGAACCGAGACAGTTTCAGACCTTCTAGTAATGGACCTCCATCTAGGAATTACTATCCAAATGACCAAGATTACGACAACAACAACAACAACAGCAACAACTTCAGACTAAGGTCAAAATCAATATCACCAAGTAGAGAAAACACAGCACATAAGGAATTACCTAACGTCCCCAGGGGACCTAAGAAGATGAGTTTCAAACTTCCTAAGACAGAAGGAAACATCAGAAACTACGGGAACGCCAGATCATACAGACCTAATAAAGCACTTCAAGAACCTCCATCACAGCCACAATCACAGTCACAGTCATATTCAGAGTCACAGTCACAGTCGCAGAACAGAACGATACAGAGACAGACACATCGCGTTCCATTAAACAGAAGACAGCAACAATACCCAAACCAACGAACCCAAACCTTTAAACCAAAGGAACCACCCAAGGTGTCATTCTTAAAGACAAACAGAACAACAACGATCTACGAGAAAGTGATCCAAGTCGGCGAGGGCACCTATGGTAAAGTGTACAAGTCACAAAACGTGATCACGAGGGACTTCGTCGCGCTGAAGAAGCTTCGCATGGAGTCAGAAAGAGAGGGGTTCCCCATAACAGCTATGCGTGAGATTCGACTTCTTCAGAGTTTTGATCACGATAACGTTGTGTCATTGCTAGAGATCATGGTTGAGAGTAAACAAATCCATATGATCTTTAACTATGCGGAGCATGATCTCACGGGGATCCTCTCGAATCCAGACATTTCACTCACTGCTGGTCATTGCAAGAATCTGTTCCGGCAATTATTGCAAGGAATGGACTACCTACATTCGAAGCGCGTGATCCATAGGGATATCAAGGGTTCAAATTTGCTAATTGACAGGAATGGAGTGTTGAAGATCACTGACTTTGGACTCGCTAGGAAGATGAAGCCCATTGATTTGCATGATCCAATCTCTGGTGAGTCAGATTATACAAATCGTGTGATTACACTGTGGTATAGACCTCCTGAATTGCTTCTAGGAACGACTAGTTATGGTCGTGAAGTGGACATGTGGGGTGTTGGGTGTCTATTGGTGGAGCTGTTTACGAAGAAGGCGTTGTTTCAAGCACAGGATGAGATTCAACAAATTGTGTCTATCTTTGAGATATTAGGAACTCCTAATTTTGAGAAATGGAAAGGGTTGAATAACCTTCCGTGGTTTGAGATGTTGAAGCCTAAACGATACTATGAGTCGAGGTTCGAGGAGGTGTTCAGAGATTTATCAACGCCCTTGTGTTTTGAACTTGCGTTGAAACTTCTGGAGTACGATCCAGCAAAGAGGATCAGTGCGCACGATGCCCTGAGCCATGGGTATTTCAAAGAGGACCCACCTGTTGAAAGACTGGATAACGGTGTGTTGAATGGGGAATGGCATGAATTCGAGGCAAAGAAGAGAAGACAGAAGGAAAGAGAGGAGAGGAAGTTAGAGGAGCGCAAGAGAAGAAAGTTAAATGAGCAGGATGGGGTTGTTCAGGATGAAGAAACTAAAAAGGACAGCACTGAAGAACCACAGGATCCACCCTCTGCTCCTGCTCCTGAGATTGAATGTTCAGCTCGTATGGATGGAAATTCTGAAAAGTTCTGATATTAGCGTGATTGTCGAGTTTTAATGAATGGCCTGGCTTCCTGTAAAAAATTATAGTAGTAAACCTCGATTCTTTATATAATACATATATATATACACACACAAAAAACAGACAGTGTCAAAAACATATATCAATAAATAAAAACACAGTAGTAATCTTTCTACTCCTCTATAAAGGCAATATCTAGCTACTCCACACATGCAACTCAACTCCCCTATTCTCTACTTTCTCAACTCCCATTCGATCAAAGATGGTTCCATTGGCAAAGTAACCATACTTTGATAGTCCACGTCCGGTAGCGTTTGTCCTTCAGGAAACTTCCATTTGAAAGTCTTGACAAAAGTCGTTAGGATCGTAGTTAATTGCACATAGGCAAACTGCTCACCGATACAACGATGTCTACCACCTCCAAAGGGCAAATATGGCGATGAGACACCTTTAGAGACGGCACCGAACCCATAATCGACCGTAGTCTCGGTGGCAGCGGCAGCATTAGAGCCAGCAGCAGCGACTGATGATGATGATGATGATGATGATGATTCGTCCCATCTATGTGGGTTGAACACCTGAGGTTGTGGGAAGTAGTTATCGTTGGTCATTGCAAACCCTGGGGACACTAGCACGTAGTGAGCCTTAGGGACGACATATGAGGTACGTGGGACAGGCAATGGGTTGATGACTTTTCTAAAGATGGAATGCAATGGCATATGCATTCTTAATGTTTCTTTGATGATATTGTTGGTTAGTTTCATCTCTTGTAGGTCTTCGTATGTGATTTCACGGCCTTGAGTAACGTCCATGATCTCCTTGTACAGTTCTTCTTGAAGGGGTTGGTTTTCAGCAAGGTGGAGTAAGAACCAGGCAGATGTGGCAGCAGAGGTATGTTGACCACCCATAAGGACACCGATTAACAAGTTGGCGATTTCAGTGTCGGTCATTCTGACACCATCTTTGTAGACGGCATTCTTCATCAACGTGTCGATTAAGTCTCTGTCCTGAATATCGTTCTCTCTTCTTCTCTTACCAATCAATTCAGCATAGGTATTCGAAATCTTTTGTTGAGCCTGGTCTCTTTTCTTATAGGATGGTAATGGCAGATTTGGGAAGACAAAGTTGATAGGAGTGAAACCCTTGTCTAAATCAGAGTATAACCCAGCAAATGACGCGTCGAATTTTTGTCTCATTTCATCACCTAGTAAAGTTCTAGAGGCAGTAAAGATAGTAATCTCAGGTTGTGATTCCATAACGTTAGTGAGACCGGATGATTTCTCACCATATCTGAAGTTCTTCGAGTTCTTGAAATACGAAAGCACCTCCTCTCTAATCTTAGGAACATACGATCTAAAGGCCTCTTTCGTCAATGAACTCTTAACAAATTTCTTCTGATCCATCAATTTTGCATTAGGACAGTCATAGATGACACCTTTACCAAACACAGGGGTGGTCAGATGCTTGTATGCATCCTCTGCAGAGACATCCGCCAACTTCGAGTTCAAGATGAACTCATGACCCTTTGGACCCAAATACACAGTCATAACTTTACCCAACAAGACAAAGGCAAACACGTCACCGTATTTACGCTGGCAGTCGCCAAAGAACTCATATGGCTGCATCCCGTAAGGAACAGCGGAGCCAAACCATGGGATCCAGTAAAACACCAACGGGACACGGTCCTTTCTCAAAGAGTACAGTAACTGCCAGACAATGTTGTACAGGAACGGCAAGGTGAGGACGATGGAGAGGCGCTGATAGAATGGCAGCGAGAGGAACAGCACGTATAGGTAGACAGCAGCGTCTGAGGCCTTCTCAGAGAGCGACAGAAGAGCAGCCATGATGGTGTGATGATAGATAGATAGATAGATGGCTGTTTGTTTGTGTGTTTGTTTGGTGAGAGAGTGGATGGAAAAAGGACATCTTTTAACGTCTTTTTTGTTCGTTTAGTTTTCGATGGTGTCGCGGAGCTAAACGAAGAGATGAGCCGATGTGAGATGTGAGATGGTGCGATGGGCTGTTGGCGGTGGGATGAGGAGGCATTGGTATTGCGTGTGGTCTTATAGGAGAATGCACGGTTTAACGGCGCAGTGCAGTACAGGAGAGATGAGAGATGCTACGTGATATGGATGCTATTTTTAATGTATGCTATTGTATTGGCTGTATGTATTATACATTGGGAACACTACTACTAAAAAGACTGTTGGAAATGATGTTAGTACACGATCGCAAGAGGAAGAGGAAGAGGCCGGTGCGGTGCTGTGATCAGAATATAACTTCACTTCATGGAGTATCAGGTAATGTAGATAAGTTTATGGTTGAACATCATTTGGAGCAGTAGTGCAGAGGCTGAGAGGGCTGGTTGGTTGAGTACGTACCTTAGAGCCAGTTCATTAGCTAATTAGTGATCAACACACGAGGATTGATCACTGACAAAGAATAAAAAAGAAATTAGATCAATTCTTAACACAGTTCGATTCAGAAGAACCAGAGCAATCAGAAGAACTGAAAGAACATATAAAGTAAAAGAACTAAAAGAACTTCAACAATTCAAAGAACTGAAAAAGAATTCAAAAAAAAAGTGAAAAAAAATTGCACTGCGATCACGTGACAAAGGGCATTTTGATTACTAAGCGATAGTGGTAGGGTGGTGTCTGGGTGTCTAGGCGATAACGCATTTGAGGGTTGTCTTAGTTAGCTTTTTGTTTTATTCTTCTCAATTTATTTATACTTTAAACTATAATGAGGCAGGAGAGCTCGTGGCTGGAGCCTCCGGGAGGTGCTTTGTTGCATGTCTGATGAAGTACATACATAATGCTCCAGAAGCAGGAGAACACGAAGCAAATGAGAATACTCGGTGTATTAATACGCACCGTACACACACGAGGCACAGTCATGATGGCGAGGTTATTTACTATCTGTAGTTGACTCTTACGGAAAAACTCTCTCTCTCACTATCGTCACTATCGTCACTATCACCACTATCACCACTGTGTCTCACCTCTCGGGTTCTTTAACTTCTTAAAATATTCATGCAGCAAACCCAAACTTAAACTCAGACCCAAATCATTGCTATTTAGATTTTTTACAGCCCGGAACCAGCGAAAATATCGCCGAATGCGGCAATTGTCCACATACAGACACAATGCAATACAGGGCGCATGTGATTGATAACTTTATTATTATCTCTGTTTGTTTGTGCGCACACAAAGAGGAAAGAAAGAAAAATGTCATATGCTTTTTTTTTTTTTTTTTCTGATTTATAAAGCCAATCGTTTTCCCTTCATCTACAACTGTCCCACACTGTCCCACTCCTCCTCATCGTCATCCATCATCATCATCATCATCGTCATCATCATCACAAAGCCATGTCTCTGTTCCACGAGCACCTTCAACACCCACATGCTCAGAACCTAGTGCTTTACCTCACCTCCTTCCTAGAGTACGTTTCTCTTTACGGCCCACGGGTGCTCTCTGTCGCCGTCAAGTGCATATGCTATCCGTCACTCACCATTGCCGGCTTAGTGTTCATTCCTGTGTTGCTGTTGGTGCTGTACGACATTACGCTGTACATCGCTAGGGTTGTCGACCTGTACCAGCTCTCCACGGTGCTCCTGAAGGCCATGTTCAACCTCACGACGAACGAGTCGGGTGGTGAGAAGGAGGCATTAAAGGTTGATAATAATGAGGATAAGAATAATAATGCGGATGCGGAAGTGGATGAAAAGCTGAAGATGGAGAAGGTTACAAATGTCAGAAACTCAAGGGGCAGGATCTCCTTTAGAAGAACCATGCAGTGTTGCGAGCAGGTTATATACGAGAACTCTGTCACTCACTGACTGATTGGGATTTTTAAAACAGGATTTGGAATGAGAAGGGAAGGAAGGGATTTAGGTATTACATGGAATCATGTTAATTTGGGCATTCGAAAGAAAAAAATAAAAAAAAAAGGGGGGCTCAAATTCTACTGGTTCAGTTCTTTTCTATGGTTTTTGCTAGTGTTTACATACGTTAGAGTTTTATATTAAGATCATTTATTGAGTTTATTGGGTTTTGATATTTTTTTTGTTTTTTTTTGTTTAATTGTTGCTACTTGTTATGGGATAGCTGTTGATTAGCTATTCTCTGTTATCTGGCTAGTGTAAGGTATTTGCTTATAAATTTTATACATTATGTACTATGTGAATTGTAGATCAATGAAGATGTAATGTAATGTTGTGTGTAACATTGCTTGAATTTTTTTTTTTTTTTTTTTGAGTTTTTTTCTTATCTCATGCAGGTTACAAAGATACTGCTGTCACTATGTTAATCAAGATGGCAAGTCACAGGTTATGCACGTCTCGTAATCTAGCTTCTAACTCTTCACATCGACTCGTACCACCAATCTTGCTTGATGCTTTTCAATAACAATCAGTCTCTTTTTCGTAGCAATGTCATATAGGGCCCTTCTATGAAACAAAGACAACACGGCGGGGCATCACAAGTGGGCGGAACCCGTTTGCTGCAGCCGTGCTCACTAATCCCTTGGCTATGAATAGATTTTTGCCGTGGGTCCAGGCTTCAGCCGTGGGCAGGTTCCGGGCAGCTTCCCGGATATCTCCCCTTTGCTCAGCCACATACACACACACTCTGACTTCGCTTCATTTCTATTGTCCGGAACTAATAGACAACTCAGGATCTAGACCCACATCTCGTCACAAACCCTATTGTCCCACTCTGCAGGTGTTGATAGTGGCATGAGATGACTCGTAACTGCTCGTAACTGCACACTTGGTAGCGTAATCCCATGCACTGTATCCCATTTTAGAAAGTGAGGGCCCAGTCCAGGCTGTGGCCACATAGGCCAATTCCTTCCGGGCACTGAATCGAATCATTGATTGACAGCATTTTACGAAGATCCAGTCTTGCATATTTGACTCCTCTCAGGTTTTGAATCTGTCCGCATTCAGCCGCAAATGCTCCCAAAGAAGCTCTACCAACTCAAGACGTAAACAGACATACAGTTTAATAAATAGTAAGAATACAATCTAACTCTAAGCTAAAACACATAACATATTGTATTCACAAACGGGTATTAAAGAACACAACTATATAACGAGGTGTCCATGCACATAGGAAGTCTTTAAAACTGCACCTGAAATCGAGTGCAATTTTCCTAAAACTATAAAAGATGAATCTAAATCAAAATGGAAGACGGACGAGTTGATTTTTGTTAAAATAAGAATATTAAAGGCAATAACAATGCAGCCAAACCTTGAAGTTTGTTAGAAGATGCGCCACCTTCAAATGTAGAAACTCTTGGGAATGACGTGGTTGATTCACTTTGAGAATAATCAACAACTGATGTGGAGGTTCCTGTTCCTGTTCCTGGTCCTCCTCTGACAGTAGACGTGATTAGGTCAGTAGCTGTGCTAGTGACTTCTTCATTACCCTCAGTTGGGACAGCACCAGCACCTCCATCAATACCAACGGATGAGATCTTAACGTCAGTATTAGCAGCAACGTTACTTGCCTTTGGAGCTGAGACAAAACCAGAACCGGAGGATTTAGTATGAGCAGATTGAACAACAGTGGTTCCCTTAATTGGAGTTTGACTGGTAGTAGTAGTTGAAGCATTAATGGTTGCTTTACCAGCACCTGATTCCTTAGCAGAAACAGTCCCTTTACCGGAGCTTGGAGCAACACTGGTTTCAACAACAGTGCCTTGTTTACCTGAAGAACCGCTGGATTTCACAACAGTTGTATGTGCGGAATCTATCGTCAATGGACAATAGGTGGTGTAGACGGTTTCAACGTTATGGATCTTGGTGGTGATAACAGTGACACCTGTAGTGACTGAAATTTCAGAGCATTTGTTCTCTTCACAGGGTGTGATTGTGACAACAGTGGTTTGTTGATTGTCTTCTGTCACTACTGAAGTGATTTGAGAACCGGCAGAGGCAGAGGAAGTTGAACTTGATTCAGAGGAAACAGCAACGACAGATGAGATATCAGATGAGATACCAGATGATTCAACCGAAGATTCAACAGACGAGGCAGCTGATGAAACAGCTTCTGATTCAGAAGAGACATCAGAAGTGGCAGAGCTTGATCCAGATGAATAATCAGAGCTTGAATCAGTAGTTGAAGATTCAGAGGAAGAAGAAACTAGAGAATTTGAAGAAGCAGATGAAGAAGCAGATGAGAAATCAGACACTGCAACTGATGAAGATTCAGAAACAACACTCGATGAAGAAGCAGATGAGAGATCAGACACTGCAACTGATGAAGATTCAGAAACAACACCCGATGAAGAAGCAGATGAGAGATCAGACACTGCAACAGATGAAGATTCAGAAACAACACCCGATGAAGAAGCAGATGAGAGATCAGACACTGCAACAGATGAAGATTCAGAAACAACACCCGATGAAGAAGCAGATGAGAGATCAGACACTGCAACAGATGAAGATTCAGAAACAACGCTCGAGGAGGAAGCGGATAAGAAATCAGACACTGCAACAGATGAAGATTCAGAAACAACACTCGAGGAGGAAGCGGATGAGAAATCAGACACTGCAACAGATGAAGATTCAGAAACAACACTCGATGAAGAAGCAGATGAGAAATCAGACACTGCAATAGATGAAGATTCAGAAACAACACTGGATGAAGAAGCAGATGAGGAATCAGACACTGAAATAGATGAAGATGCAGATGAGAGATCAGACTCTATAACAGATGAAGATTCAGAAACAACACTCGATGAAGACACAAATGAATACTCACTAGATGAAGAGCTCTCCACTGATGAAGAGTCAGCATTCGCAAGAATGGTATCCGTCAAGCTGAAAGTAAACGTTGCTCTCTTTGCAAGTTCCTGAAATTCAGGAGTCACAATAGTTAATTCAACAAGAATAGTGTAGCTCTCACCATTTGTGGCACGACCACCAAAACGAGCAGTGAATCCATTTGCGTCATACACTTCTGAATTGAAAGAGACCTGGTTCAACAAAGTGGCATTGACAAAGTGCGTCTCACCACCAACGGTGTATCTGACATCGCTGAACAAGAAACTGGAGTCAGCACTGGCGTCAAAAGAGGCAACAGACCATGGACCTAGCGAGCCAGGAACGAAGATTTCCCATTGTGGGTTACCATTTACCATTGAACCACTTATTGTTGGAACTTGTTCAGTTGGTTCAGCGGATGGTAGAGCCTCAGAGGAAGATTCAGAAGTGCTGGCAATTTCTGAAGATGATGATTCTTCAGTGCTGGAAGTAGATGATTCGACTGTTGATGATGCAGAGGATTCAGAGGATTCAGAGGATTCAGAGGATTCAGAAGATTGAGATGATTCAGAAGATTGAGATGATTCAGAAGATTGAGATGATTTAGAAGATTCTGTGGATGATTCAGATGACGATGATTCAGTTGATGATTCAGTTGATGATTCAGTAGTGGTTGGTGGAGTGTAACGATTACCCTCGAAGACAGAAAATTCATAATCAGGGGAAGACTTAATTTCATCATTCATGTAGTACTCAGTCTTAACACCATCTAGATCAGTGACATACACACCAATAACGTTCTCAAAGGAGTTCAGTTGACTTTGTCTTTCACCAGTGACGAAAACTCTTAGTGTTTCATCATCACTGATGTTCTCTGTGTATTGAAACAAGAACGAATCAAGTTGACATCTTTCTGAATTCCAGCTACCAGTATCAGTAAAGACAGTAGGGATCTTGAAAACATCCAGTTCAGTACCAATGGATTTGACGAACTCGTTACATAGATAACTAAACTGATATGTTTCAGCTACTGATTCGATTTCAACAGATCTCCATGGTCCTAAAGTACCTGGAATATCAACAATCCAAACAGGTTGGTCCTTTTCATCGTCCAAATATGAGACTCTGAATGGTGCATCAGCTGGACGTTCAGCGAAGTCCAAGATGTTGTGATATTCCGCATCAGGGGTGTAAGAGATGAAATCGATAACACTTGGCTGAGTTATAGAATCAGCAATCTCATCAATCAAGTGAGCATCAAAGACGATAGTACCAACAAGGTTTTCATTCCATGAAGCCCAACCATCCCACTTCATAGTGAAAGCTTCACCATCAATTGCTAAATTACCAACTAAATTTCCAGAAGTCGTTGAAACAGCAGTTGAATAGAATCCACCAGATGTGAAACCAGATAGGTAAAATTGTGTGACTGAACCATCTGGGATTGGTAGTTTACTTTCGAAGGTGACTGAGATGCTAAACTTGTGAGACTTGTAAGAAGTTGGTCCACGAGTGACTTTGTCAACGATCTTGATATCAGTGATGAAATCAGTACCGGTTGGAAGTGGAGAAGGTGGACTTTCTGGAACAGTACGTTCGACCACGGTTGGGACAGGTTCAAGAGAAGATTCAGATGATGATGATGATTCAGATGATGATGATGATTCAGTTGATGATTCAGTAGTGGTTGGTGGAGTGTAACGGTTACCCTCAAAGACAGAAAATTCATAATCTGGGGAAGACTTAATCTCATCACTCATGTAGTACTCAGTCTTAACACCATCTAGATCAGTGACATACACACCAATAACGTTCTCAAAGGAGTTCAGTTGACTTTGTCTTTCACCAGTGACGAAAACTCTTAGTGTTTCATCATCACTGATGTTCTCTGTGTATTGAAACAAGAACGAATCAAGTTGACATCTTTCTGAATTCCAGCTACCAGTATCAGTAAAGACAGTAGGGATCTTGAAAACATCCAGTTCAGTACCAATGGATTTGACGAACTCGTTACATAGATAACTAAACTGATATGTTTCAGCTACTGATTCGATTTCAACAGATCTCCATGGTCCTAAAGTACCTGGAATATCAACAATCCAAACAGGTTGGTCCTTTTCATCGTCCAAATATGAGACTCTGAATGGTGCATCAGCTGGACGTTCAGCGAAGTCCAAGATGTTGTGATATTCCGCATCAGGGGTGTAAGAGATGAAATCGATAACACTTGGCTGAGTTATAGAATCAGCAATCTCATCAATCAAGTGAGCATCAAAGACGATAGTACCAACAAGGTTTTCATTCCATGAAGCCCAACCATCCCACTTCATAGTGAAAGCTTCACCATCAATTGCTAAATTACCAACTAAATTTCCAGAAGTCGTTGAAACAGCAGTTGAATAGAATCCACCAGATGTGAAACCAGATAGGTAAAATTGTGTGACTGAACCATCTGGGATTGGTAGTTTACTTTCGAAGGTGACTGAGATGCTAAACTTGTGAGACTTGTAAGAAGTTGGTCCACGAGTGACTTTGTCAACGATCTTGATATCAGTGATGAAATCAGTACCGGTTGGAAGTGGAGAAGGTGGACTTTCTGGAACAGTACGTTCGACCACGGTTGGGACAGGTTCCAAAGAAGATTCAGTGGAAGATTCAGTGGAAGATTCAGTGGAAGATTCAGTGGAAGATTCAGTGGAAGATTCAGTGGAAGATTCAGTGGAAGATTCAGTGGAAGATTCAGTGGAAGAAACACTGGATTCGGATGATTCAGAAGATGATGATAAAGTAGACGATGAACTATCAGCAGAGTTAGTCAACCCAACTGGACCAACAGCAAACACATCAGAAACGGCTAAATCCCAATCAGAAAATTTCGATCTATCACCAAACATTCTCAAAGCTCTGGATAAGACCTTATAGTAACCTGGTTCGATTTCAGTACCGTTAGCATAAGATTGGAAACCAATTTCAGAAAGAAAGTTAGATCTAGAAACAAACTCGTATGGCCATTGCATGTAATCTCCATAGACATCAGGTTGTGATCTTAATGGGCCATGGTAACCACCTTGACCAGGAACTAATGGAAATTCGTATGTTGACAAGTCAAAATCTTCATCAACTAGATCAAATGAAGTGAATTCTGACCCAGTCATATGATTGAAGAAGATCTTTGGAGAGTCTAAGTTGATTGGATCAAATTCCTTTAAGAAGACATCTTCAGTTAAATTGTAGTAATATCCACTAACGTCATCATAACCAAGAACGATAGGGTTGAATGTCTTCCACGCATGTGTATCTAATTGCATACCCAAGTATGGAACTGCGACAGATTCACCATTGTCACCTTTGAACCAGATCTTACCAGAGAAGGCAGCACCTAAATTGAGATCGGTATCAGTTGGGATCTTGATGTTGACTTGGATAGTTGCACTTGCACCAGCAGCTAATTCAAGACTGGTTTGAGATAAGGTGGCATCAGCAGAAAGATCGGACACAGGTGGGAAATAAGAATAGACGAGCCATTGATCATTTCTAGTTTCAACAGTGGTACCTGCAACATGTTCAATGCTATAAGTGACAGCAACTGAGTTCGCATTCTTGATGGTGATTTCAAAATCTTCAACTCTGTTAATGGTATCATTTAGTTCCAAGTATGGAGTAGAGACGATCTTGGTACCTTGATCAAACAACTTAACTGCATCAATCAAACCAGCACCTTGTTGGATAAGTGGAGCGCTCTTAGAGGTATCAATAGTGGAGACATCTTGAAGGTTATTAGTTTGCAAGCTTTTGAAAAGGGCAAGATCCTTAGCGGTACTCATCAATGCACTTCTGATTTCAGCTGGAGTAGAATCTGGGAAGGCACTAATGTATAAAGCAGTGACACCAGCAACATATGGACAAGCGAATGAAGTACCACTACCAACACTGTAACCACCACCAATATCAGCACCGAAGACACGACCACCTGGGGCAGCAAGGGATGGATAGAAATCATTTTCAAAAGTTGGACCCCAAGAACTGAAGTAACTTGTTTGACCAGCGTTGAACTGAGTGTTTTTTAAGTTGTAAAGACCTAAACTTCTGTCGATTGTGAGCTGAATAGTGTTACCAGCTTTGTCTTGTTGAATGGCCCATTGGGCAAATTCGTATTCAACTTGACCAAAATTCTTGAGCCCATACCCTTCAATGTTAGGAATCTCTTGAGCAAAATAAGTGACTGCAGCATCTTGACTGTTTGGGTATAACAAGGCAGTCTTCCAGCCAGCAGCGATCAAATTATTGTATAGATTACCAGTGTAACAGGTACCAATTCTAGCAATAATTAACTCAGCGTCACCCTTTTTAGAGGCATCAATACAGGCGTTAGCATCATTGACTTGAACCTTGAAAGTTCCCTCAAGTGGGAACTCATCACCAAAGTTACCAACATAACCAAATTCTTTGGTTTCACCACTAGAACTGGTGGCAATGGCTTTGTAACCGATAAGTTGAGTAGCATGGGTAGAGGCGATGGCTAAGACGTCTTTACCAGAACCACCACTTGAGGCAACGTATGGACCCAACTCACCACTGTTACCAGCAGCATACATGATAACAACATCTTGGGAAATCTTAGAAGAGACCAAGGATAATGGGATAGTGTTGTAACCACGATTTGAACCCAATGATAATGAAATAATGTCTGGTTTCTCCTCATAAGCTTTCAATAGACCTGCAATAATCACATCATCAGTGGTACTGTCCTGACAACCGAAAACTTTATACATTTTAATTTTAGCATCTGGGGCAACACCAGTTAATTCATCAGAGTTACCAACAATGACAGATGAGACAAAAGTACCATGGCCAACACAATCAATTGGATCAGTGGTAGGGTTCTCAGTATCAACAGTGAAATCATAACCACCAACAATTGGGAAGTCTGGACCGATACCACCGCCTAAGGCTGGATGGCTGTAGTCAACACCACTATCAACGATTGCAATAGTGACACCTTCACCGGTGAACTGTCTGTCATGTAACGAGTCAACACCGGTGATACTATGTGGGTTCCAGATGGCAGCTGAAGCGGACTCAACATCATCGTCTAAGTAGACGTAAGATGCTTGCCATGCGTTCTTAATACCGT
The DNA here is from genome assembly GCA_030567455.1 of Komagataea norvegica. NCBI lineage: Eukaryota > Fungi > Ascomycota > Saccharomycetes > Phaffomycetales > Wickerhamomycetaceae > Komagataea > Komagataea norvegica. The sequence continues at coordinate 152,589 of JAJLSD010000011.1, forward strand.
CAAGTTTTTTCAACTCAGCGGCGGTAGCAGCATCAGCGTTTGCGACTTGGATAGAGGCACCTTCGAAAACAGTGGATTCAAAATTGGTTTGAAGAGTAGCTTCAAATCCACCAGTGGACAAAGTCGACAGGACAGAGTTGGAATCTCTCTTTGTGAATGGAGAAGATTCATATTCGATGATGAAACGACCAGGAACAAATTGAGATTTGAATGGTTTGGCATCTGCGATAATCTCATCAAATGAAGCAGCAGCGACTGATGAGACAGCAGCGACTAACCACGAGAGAGCAGTAGATTTGAAAATCATCCTTTCAGTATTATTCAACCACTTAAAAGAGTGAAAGAAGGTCGGTATGAAACGAGTGACTTGATTTGATTGATCTCAATTGGAGATCTTCGTACCCAAAAGTTTTGATAATGCGACCTTTATATACCATTTCAAAGGCTATGCGCCAAAGACCGCATTTTGGTTAAAATTATCAGCGAATCATGGCTTGTGAGTGTACACCTGTGGCCCAGTATTCGACACGCAGGACAGTCTTACTCTTCAAGGTAGGTAAAACACCAAGTCGCATAGAAAAAATACTATATACATAACTCACACATTATGCAGGCGGACTTTTCGCTATTTGAAAGAAACAAAGATGCGCGCGGGTGTTATGCCCCATATCGATCATCGCAGACATTGATGATGCAGGCTGGACAAGACGTTGCAAGGAAGCGGAGCGTTGGGCTGTTGAAAGTGGCCAAGGAGCGAGTGATAATAGGTGTGAATTGGTGCCTGGCCCGATAAAAGAATAAAGTAAAGCATCGTTATTCCTTCGAGCTGCATGAGAACGCATAAAATAAGCGAAAACTCTAACAATAAAACAATAGAGCCCTTGATTTCTTGGGATGGGCATTTCGGAGTCTTTTCTCTTTCTGGATCTACTTGGCTTGATCAGTATGTAAAGAGAGTGACACTCATTCGCAGAGATAGCTCGTCTAACGTGACAGTGCCCTCGACAATGTGGAGAATCAAGGATCTCCTATCTGCATGTAAAGCAGGTCGGTGAAAAAATCTAAAGCGAAGGGCATTTGGGGTGTCACTCACTCAGGTGTATATCCGTTGCCCTGCAGAGCCAATGAAAAGAGGTGCGGCGGGAATCACCTGCAGGCTGTAAGTGTAGGTGCTTCACCTGAACCCTGGGCGAGATCAGCCAGAAGTGGAAAACCTTGACGTTAACCCCTGGGCGTCAACCAGCGATAGAAACAATGAATCATGGGACCTTAAAGACAAGGGAGACAAGAGAGTTGTTTGAATGTTGCAGTAAAACAGGCCTGTATTCAAAACATGGCTAGTGATAAGATATGATATCAGAGGAAAGCAAAAAGTGTTGAGATCAAATAATCACAGAACCAGAATTCATAAATGGTATGCAACTATATACTGACTGATGCAGTTTCTTGCAGTGCACTAAATGGAGATAGAGACAATTCACCACCATCCATATGAAGCAAAACAGGGGGGTGGGTGGGTGCAATAAGAAGACCAGGACCAGGTCCTATCTCCATTGATCTATATATTCAGAACGTCCAAATTTAGATACAGCAGCTATTATTCAATTCATTGCAGAGGCCCGATTCAGCAATCTCCACCCTTTATAATAACGCGTCTTTATCAACACGGGGGCCAGCTAGCTACTAAGTAAGTAACTAACCTGTGCGGGTCTCACGACGAATTCAGGAACATAATATTTTAATACCGTGTCGTTTATCTTTCTTTATTCCGGGATGACATTAGAGCGGTAATCTCATCGAAGAATTTAACGCCGATATTGTACACAAGCTCGAAAGGTAGTAGTATCAAAGGCCGTATTAGTGTCTCGCTAGACTTGACTATGGCTTTGACTATGGCTTTGACTATGGCTTTGACTATGATTTCACTTTGACTATATGACTATATGACTTGTCGGCAAAGAAAGCGAAATCACCGGAAAAAAACAAAACGGAAAAAAATAAGCGCCCAAATCAAAATCAAAATCAAAATCAAAATCAAAGTCTCAACGAAAGCCAATTCGACATTCGACTAGCGCAATGCCGATACTCAAATCCGCCGACTTCTTCATTGAGCGATCCCTAAACCTCCTCCTATCGAACCCTTCAGAAGTGAGTATACTGCCTATGAACGAACCATCTTTTCCCTGTGCTAACAATCCATCCTGCACCAGACCCGTATTTCCATAACGTATGGCTCCAAATCCAAAAAGGACTCGAAGAAGCCTACAAAAGTGACCAAAAAGACAGACACCACAGATGATGCCAACAGATCCTTTGTGTCTTTCAAGGTATACGACCCAAAATCAGGAAGCCTCTACAAGTTGAACACAACGAAATCCAAGGAACTATCCAAGGTTCTGACGGCACTGGGCCCACATGGGGTGCAAATAGCCAAGGGTGAAGAGAACCCTCCGGTCTCTGTGAGGGGGTTCAGCAGTGTCCTGGCGAACGTGGAAGTTCCAGCGTATGACGAAGAAGAGAAGTCTGTTTCAGTGAGTCAAGAACAACAACACCAACAACAGCCACAACAAGCGGCCTCATCAAACGCGGCCGGCGTATCAGGAAAGAAAGGCAAGAAGAAGAAGGGAAAGAAATGATGAAGCTGCTGCTGCTTGTATTGTGTGCAGTTTATGTATATAATAGTTAATGGATGAAGACTCACGGATTGCAAAAAGGTAGCAATTTTTAACCACCAAAACTCTACGAAAAGAGGGACCTTCAGCAACAGATGATATGAGCATTGATATGAAGCATCATACCAGCAGCTCAAACAGCACTATAATACGGCCTGCCTTCCTTGCCATAGTCCATAGTCACCATAATCACCATATCACCATAATCGAAGTTGGCTTAGTAAGCCAGTTTAAAACCCGGATCTCCTTCTTCGCGAATATTTCCCTTTTAGGAATCTCGACAAGTTTTCCGAAAAACGTTCAAAAAGAGCTTTTAATGTTCAAAAAGGTCAAAGTTGCAAAAGACTTTAGATATTATCACATTTAAAGATGGCTCCTCCACACTCTGCTGCTGCTGCCGCTGCCCCAAAAGAATCATTCATCACTAAGATCACTTCAAACCCTGGATTTCCTATCCTGGTCAACATTGGCCTCTTTGTCGTATGTATTTTCCTCTGATGTATACTCCGGAGGATGGCCTTTACTAACTTTTCTTCATTAACAGGCAGGTGTTGCTTTGATCCAAAGTGAGCTCATTGAATCCATTGCTCCTCAATTATAAGAGCCCCCCGTGATGATGTCGTTTGGTTTGGTTTTCGTTGCTGCTTGTTTGAATATATTCAAATAGTGTTATGTTTTTTGAGATGGATGCGTTTATTAGATACGCAACCCTAGGGCTGCGTTGCTCCCTTCATTCGCCTTGGGCTTGTTTTGTACATAATAATAACTGGTTGTCCATTGCTTGTGAATGGATATGGTGTATCACGGTATATACGTTATAATAATACTTATCTGTTACTGGTTACTGGTATGTAGGTACTTGAGGTGGCTTAAGAGTAGTTATATGACACACTAACTAACTACAAGATAACTTCGGATAGTCTAAGCACAATTCTAGGCATAAAGAATACATATATATATATATTAGAGCAAGAACATAATACTTCTCTGCTAAATAAGACTAAGAATGACAAAGACAACTAGCATAGCAACGGATTGGATTGTGTAGTGTGTTTTCCTCAAATATAACCTCTTGATACAAACGAGACGCCTAAGCTGACAACGCAACGTAGACAGCGTGCAAGATAGCTGGGAACCAGAAGAATACTGTTTGCAATTGTTAGTAATCGCCGGGGGACAGGACAAGGACAAGGACAGGAGAGCAGCACTTCGCATTAAAAATCGCACCATCAAATAACAATATACGTACGACATAGGAAGATGTTGATGACTAAATCTCTACCGGCACCTTTGATCATGAAGACGGCTAAAGGTGGGAGAAGAAGAGCTGCAGGGAGGGTTCAGTTAGTAAAAGTGTAAAGATAGATTGTATGGCGGCTGGAGGCTGGCGGTTGGCGCACCCCCGTATTTGCCCAACGTGGGCAAATCATGCCGCACTTGCAAACAGAGAAGAGCCATTGAGGCACCCTGCCACCGTGTTTGTCTACCTACCGATAATAACGTTGATAACCTTGGTGGAGTCGACCATTGTGGAGTGTTGTGTGTTGTTTGTTTGTATTGTTTGTTTATCGGGAAGTGTCGGTTTGAAAAGTCGTTTTTTTTTTCTTTGTTTTTCGTTTCTGTGTTTTTCCTTCTCAGAAAATTGTCTCGTTATCTTCTGCTTCTGCTTCTGCTTCTGCTTCTGTTTCTTCTGTTTCTACGGCTGTGTTGTTGTACAGTTATTGTATATTTTTGACACGATCTAAGCCTCCCCCTCACTTCAACACTTTCTTCACGATCTTCTCCACTGCGTCCCAGTCGTCCGTTGGCACACGCGTCATCTCAATGTCTCCGAAGTACTTGCGGATTTGCATTAGCTGCTCGTAGGATCCCTTGTCATGGATAAACGACACTGCAACACCGACTCTACCGAATCTACCTGTTCTTCCAATTCTGTGTAGATACGTCGATGGGTCCGCACGGCCATCTTTGTCCGTTGGCAAGTCGTAGTTCACAACCATCGACACGGAAGGAATGTCAATTCCTCTCGCCAACACATTAGTAGTAATCAACACCTTCGAACGACCCTCTCTAAAATCATCAATCAGTCTATCTCTCTCGGAGTACTCCAGATCACTATGCAAGATGGAAATCGAATGGCCTTCATCTTTAAGTTTTTTGTATAGAATGTCAGCTGTGGCCCTTTTTGCGACAAAGATAATCGAGGAACCAATTGTTAACAACCCATACAGTTCATTCAAAACTTCAAACTTGTGTGCTTGACTGTCACAATCCATATACAGCTGCTTGATCGCATCGACATTCAATTCCTCTTGTTTCAAGGAAAGTTCATTGGCATTAGGAACGAATCTGGCAGCGTACTTCTTGACTTCTTCAGGGAACGTCGCACTAAATATAACCAACTGACAACTGTTTGGTAACGCCTTCTTGACTCTGAAACATTGGTCACCTAAACCTTGCTGACTCAACATATTATCTGCTTCATCCAAAACAAACACTTTCAATCCTGAAACATTGATCTGTTTTCTTCTAATTATATCCAGCAATGTACCCGGTGTACCAACCACCACCTGTGCCGTGATAGATTTTCCCTTTTCAAAAGAGTTAGGAACAATCAACTGCGTGGTGATCTTGGTGTATTTAGCCATAGTTTCAATGACTTCCAACGTCTGTCTAGCCAACTCTCTGGAAGGCGACAGGCAGATCGCTTGCACTTGATGAATGTTTGGATCGACTCTACTTAACATCGTCAATGAGAAAGCAGCTGTCTTACCGGTACCGGATTGGGATTGACCAATCATGTTTCTTGGAGGATTCGATATCAATAGAGGTAGCGCCTTTTCTTGAATCTTGGATGGTTTTTGATACTTCATGGAGTATAGACCCTTTAGTAACTCATCTGAGAGACCTAGTTCTTCAAACGACTTGATGGAATACAATGGAGAGTTAGGGTCAGCTTGAAGATCAGCCAATTTCACCTTCACTTCATAAGAGGAGGCCAACAGATTAGTCACTGGTTCCTCTGGAGTCTTGGCCGCAACATCTTCAGACTTAGCTTCAGTCTCCTTAGTTGCGCCCTCGTCTTTAGCATTAGTCTCACCTTTCAGTTCAACCACAGGCGCCTCTGGCTTCTCGTCTTCCTTGACAGCTGGTGCCGGTTCTTCAACAACAACAGCAGGTGTTTCCTCCTGAACAGCATCAGTCTTTGGCGCAGTCTCTTTCTCAGTTTTAGCCAAAGACAGAGAGCTCAGCAAATCAGCAGCATCGGCAGAGTCCTTATTGTTAGACATTGTTGTGGTGGTGGTCTCTGGATCAGAATAGTTACTGATTTCGACCAAAATTTCAACTTTTCTATTGTTTTTTTTTTGCCTTCATCGAGAGATTCTGACTAAGCGCTTATAAATCTGTATACCGAAAACTAATGCTCTATTGAAAGCTATTTCGAAGAAGATCGAATATCGACATTGATAACAGAGGAGGGTCTACCAGAGAGTGGGCTTACATTACATACATGCTGCATAGTCATGATCGTAAATTCTAACGAGTGAAGAAATAAATAATAAATATATGAAGTATCCGCATCATTTCATTATTGCATCTGGAGCCCAGTCCAATCCCAGTCTCTTATAGACTTTGCTCTGCACATTGGTCCACACCTCTGCCTTCTCGTCTTTCGTCAACGATAAGTGCTGATGTGCCTTGACCACACTCTGCGAGACATCATTCATGATAGCCTTACGCAGCAATGAGTTCTTCGCACCGTTAAAGCTAGGCGGTGCGCCGCCGCCGTTATTCGACTCTCCACGTCTCTGCTTCTTCAAATCATGGATCGCCTTCTTGTAATCATAGCGGCACTGGGCCTCCACTGCTAAATTCAGCATGAAGTTCTCTATCACGTTTCTCCATTCTGGCTTAGAGAGCCTGTTGTTGTAATGATCAGGAAGCCCACTTGCCCTCAGGATCTGCTGATGTCTGTTTCTCGCCGTACATAGTGTGTACTTCGCCGTTTGTATTCTGAAGTTCTTATCAAATTTGGCCTCTCTGTAAATATCACTCTCGACTAGCACCTGCACTATCGTGGCATCATCAGAATCAAGCGGTAGGTATTCAAATTTGAAATCATGTCGGGATGATGGATAAATTAACGGTAGTTGATTGCCCCATTCAGGCTTGAGTTTCTCCACTATTAAAAGTGACCTTATGTCGTTTAGATTCCAGTCTAATAGAGCACGTTTCGTGAACATTGGACGTCCTTCGATCAAAAGATTTGGATCAGCTAATAGTTCTGGCGAATACATATCACTAAAATCAGAAGGCAACGCCTGTTGTAGAGTTATTATATGTTGTTGTTGCTGCTGCTGTTGCTGTTGCTGTTGTTGTTGTTGTTCTTGTTGTTGTTGTGTTTGATAAGGTGGATATTGAAGTGAATAATCAGAAACGTTGGTGAATTGTGTGTTCACCGACTTCTGGTTGGAGAATAATGAATCTGTGGCAGAGTATTTGGATTGGATAGATGGTTGCGTTGATTGGTACGACATGGTTGAGTATCCAGTGTCGGTGGATGCAATAGACGGTACGGGACGTAATGGTTGTAAATCGTTGATAGACAAAGGATTCACTGCTAATGAAGAGTCATCCGTCATCTCAACATCTTCTGGTTCTGACGACACAGTGCTCACTGATGAATTACTGGATGCCATTCTTGTGAGACTGTTAAACTGCTCTTTGACTGAAGTCTGACTTGATCCAATGTTCCTTAATTTTCCAAATGAACCGAACAGTTTCTTGGAGCTCTTAGTGTTATTGCTATTCTCCTTCAACAAATGCTCTTTCTCGTTTTGTGAGTCCAGCGAGTCATTTGAGTTCAGTTTAGTTAAAGAAGTATCTGATGCATTCGTCACTATTTTCAGAGATGATGAACCATGTCTCAAGTTTGTTGTTGGAAGGTTCAGCTTTCTTGTGATTTCATCTCTCGCTCTGTTCGTGTACTCTTTTGGAGTCTTCGAGTTGTTGTGAAGAGCTGGAGAGATATACATTCCGTCTCTTTAGCTCGGGGGTGCTTTGCTCTCTTTGCAGTTGGTTCGCTTTCTTTTGTTCTTTGATGAAGTTGGGGGCTATTCTATAAATGAGTTTGAACTTAAAGCTTCAGGAAAAAGACCTGAACAGGAGTGAAGTTCAAGCGGTATATATGGAGCTAGCTGGTGGTCTCGAGAAGTAGCTTAAACGGATGCTGTAGGCAACTTGACGATATGAAAATGGTTGTTTTGAAGGTGGGTTTGAAGGTTGCTGAAGTTGACTACGGTTGAAATTAACAAACAAAAAAAAACTCGTTCTATTAATCAGAGGGACTTTTTTTTGTCCCCTCCGAAAGTATAAATCCGCTTTGTCCCGGAAGTACCTAGCAAGACTTTTGCGACGGGCAACACAGTTTCCATGCCGCTCTGCGTTAATTTCCTGGAGACTGTCAACAGAGGGTGGGGTGACACAGCAGGCAATGCAAAGGTCACATTTTGCGGGTGGCTAGCCATTATACACAATACCAACCAAAAAACTGGTAACAATCCACCTATTCCTCTATGCACATATAGGAGTTGTACTGCACTCCTTTTCATCTCGAACTGGCCCCTTTTTCGCTTCTAAAGTAAAGCGGCATCGTCGGTAAGTCAAATGCGTGATGATTCCTTCGCGAACGAGTTTCCCCGAGGATTCTGAAATCTTCCGGCTTTGTGCAGCATATTTTGACGACATTTGCTGCGCACGGAAAAATTCAAGCACCCTTTGTCTCAGATAACGTGAGAAAAGGAGAATTTCTTCCGAGCACCCGGGCTAACTTTTGCGTCTATTTTAATCATGCATCAGAATTGTGCGGCATTGATTTAAGCGACGGTTGATGAGTTGCAGAGAACCGACTTGATTCACGTCTACCATTCAGGTAAATTTTGCAGAGTATATTGAGGGTTTCGGGGGATCATTGACTGACGCTCTAGAAAGAAAATTGATACTAGAATGTTGGACAATTGGCAAGCGATCTCGCTCGAATCATCAGCGCTTGAATTCAGCAGTGAGAGAAGCAGGGGCTGAATTGCAATCTTATTTCTCCAGACTCCAAAGTATTGAACACGCGTTAATAGGATGTGGTTAAAGTACACGACGCTTGTTCTTGAATCACTGCGGCTTAAAAATTCGAATGTAAAGCCGGTATTTTCAAGTATTATGAGCGCTCGTTCAAACAGCTTCAACAAGATGATGTAGATAATCTCATTTATAATCTCTGCAGGATAAGATGCTTACCGCTCAGATAAAGGTCTTAAGTAACGAGACACTGTGTGGCTCTCGAGTCAAACAACATTATTTAGTCTCTAGTCTCCAGCCTCAGGTAAAATAAAAAAAAATCTCTAATCTCTAGTCTCTAGTCCCTAGTCTCTAGTCTCTGGTCTCTATTATTTCAAAGTTTAAGTCCCCATGCATGGCACCATTGATCTGAAAAAACGTTTCTTTTTAAGAGCCTTTAAAGTGAGCTTAATTTTTGTGCATTTGTGCATTTGTGCATTTCTATTACTAGTTATTCCGTTGTCAGGGTAATCTTGAAATTCGGTAAATAAAAACAAACAAACAACCTAAAAAGCTTTATATCTAACTTCAAACATAAAATCAAAGGCCCATAGCTGATGGCGCCAATTACGCGGTCCATAGCAAAGAGGCTGGTGAAGGAGAAGACAGGCAAAAATGTCGCTAACGACTCATCCGATATATTGGTAGGTTAACTCTCGAGTTTTTTCAATCAAGTATATTTTTACTAACTTTCCACATAGATAGCTTTGAACTATACTCTCTTCATGAAAGAACTGGTAATCGAAGCTGAAAAATATGCGGTGGAGGCAGCTTCTAGTGAGATACTACCGACTCATATCCACCTAGCGAGAATCAAGATCATGAAAAAGTACAAAGGTTGAAAGTCGTTAACTGGTCATTCATCTCTATACAAACTATTTACAATCAAAATGCTGCCGTGTCAACTAAAAGACATGATTCGGCGTTTTCAGAGTGTCCACCATGGCTAATGCACCGTCTGGATCATTCTTGTTATAAACAAACAAGCCCTGTAACTGAGCTGTACTTATTGGAACGTTCAATGCAGTTGCTTTTGATACGAATTCTTTAGCCTTTTCAGTTTCATTTTCATAGAATCTGACAAACATGTTTTCGATTTGGTATGGAGTCGCATCACCAATCAAGGTTCTATAATCAACTCTACCTGGTCTTAGGATGGCTGGATCCAGCTTTTCAGGATGATTTGTTGTCATGAAGGTGATGGTTTCTTCAGATGATGCAACTCCATCTAACGCATTCAGCAATCCACTGAAAGTGACACCAGACTTGAAACCACCTTCATCTGTCTGTGTACGTTTGTTGAACGCAGCATCAATATCTTCCAATAATAACAATGACCTTTCTGGTATATGATTCATTAAATGATTCAATCTATCATCCGTTAGGTTGGCCTCACTCAGATTTAAAATACAAATATTATAGTCTAATTCACCAGCCAACGCTTGGATAAAACTGGTCTTACCACTACCTGGAGGACCATACAGTAGATAGCCTCTTCTATAAGGAATACCTCTATCAAAATACCACTTGCCACTTTTCAAGAAGTCTTTGACATCCTTGACTATATTATCTTTAATACCATCGTCCAAAATAACGGAACCGATGGTTCTTTTCTTCTTTGGTTGACCAAATGGTCTCCATTCAGGACCCCATGATGTGAAAATGACGGTTTTACCCTCTTGTGCCTTCAAAGCCATTGTCTTAGCCTCTGTCAGCAAATCACTGAACAGATATCTGTCTCTGTATAAAGTAGTCAAAGTCACAGTCTCAAACGGCGTACCACTGGTCATATCCAAAAGTTTCCCTGACCTCTCTCTCTTAATCAGCATAAATGCACCCTTGTATCTGATCAAATGATTACCAGGGCCTGGGACTAATGAGAACTTTGTGGAGACTGATCCATTATCGTGTTGAACGAAATTCGTCTCAACACTTAAATGTCTTGAAGATCTATGCTTGTACTTTGACATCCATTCCAGGAACCACATGTATGACTTATCCTTGGATGGGATTTCCAAATCCACTAGTAGCTGACGATATATGAAACCTGAAGATCTCATGATACCTTGACGAGCAACAGCTAACCCGGTACCTAGCAACATCAATCCACCACCTGCCGCGAAATATGGATTACTGACAACAACTTGTTGGAACGCATTGGAAGCCATCGAACTAATTGAGCCATCGGAGGAGTCAGCAATTCTTTTGAAGTCAATTTGTGGAACACCTGCCGATGAGTTCGATGCCGGAGGTACTGGAGGTACTGGATCTGGTGCTAGATCCGGTTCAAATGGCGTTGGAGTCTCCACCTTGGTACTGTTGACGCCAGCATTATCCGAAAACCATGATAAACCCATAATGGAGCTCACACAGGTACGAGTATGGGTTGTCTGAGTTGAAAATTGGAAGAATTGAAGGTGAAAAGAAGATGAAGAAAACGAAAATTGGCCTATAGTTGTCGCCCGGTTTTGAGCACTGCGTATCTTTACGTTTTTGACGGCAAAAGAATATTGGACACATAACAGGCTCCATTCAGAAGCCGCAAACCCACTAGAAACACAGTACAATTCAGCTCGTATCCGCATTGGACCTTAGATTTGTGTTTTCACTATTGGATACCATATAACTGCGTTGTGACTGCCTCTTTTTTTCAACAGAAAAGGCTGTGAATTTGACTTTGTGCGATCGATTGTTAGGAGGACAAAAGTGTATACAGGCAGACACTGGTTCTAAACCATTACGTGATAGATTGAGAGCTTAAAATGTTACAGAGAATGGAGTATGAGGAGCCCAAGTTTGAGGCGTCGCAAATATCGGAGACAGTAGGATCTGGTGAGGGCATATCGTCAGCGCAAGAGGTAAATCTAGATGAAGATCATGACCAGAATCCAGATGCAGAAGTGCCAGATGTTGCCCCAGAAGTCCCCTCAAAACTATACCACAACATCACACATAATGTGTTCAAGACATCTAATAGGTTGATAGACGACATTAAGGCAGACTTACTGTTTCTTTTGAACAAGGAGAACACTGATGAAGAACTGCAGTCAGGGATCTTAAAACTGTTTCCTATAAGATACTCAGAGAAGTTGGCTAGCATCAAGCACAACCCTTATGACATATATACACTGAATCAAGAACTAGTGTATGCTCCCTCTGTCGAACACCAACACTCTAGATTCGACGCAAAGGATAGAGTCACTGTCATCAGATCACTTTTGTTCAATACATCAGAAGCATCATTATCAAGATCCAAAGTGTATCATGTCAAAATCCAGATAAAAGTTAAGCAATTCACATCAACGAAAGCTGTTGCTAAAAACGAATATCATCTCGTTGAGCAGTTGAACAATGAAGACACCTTGGATTTGATTGAAGAAGAAACTGTCAGAGGGGTCACTGATGATCTGGTTAGTTCTGCACTACCTAACATCATCGATTCTGCAAACTACGTTTGTTCAGTGACAAACAAGATCTTGAGAATTGAGATATCAGAGCCTGAGTTTGATCATGAAGATCTACATGATTATGAGATTGGTCCAATCAACATCCGTTACAACAAGGCTTTAGCTCAATATCAAAATCTGGACCCTGCAATTCCATCTCCTGCGCAGTGTCTATATACACTATTCAAAGCTATCAGAGGTCCTTTACTTTTACAGCCTGGTGATGAACATAAGACTATAAGTACATCCAACAAGGTTTTAAACTCAAAGATTAACCCAAAAATTTTGGTGAGAAAACTACAGTTTAAAATTGACGGTGATTCATTTGATCCTCCAAATTTTGCAGATTATGCTACCAACCCTACATCTGCAGTGATTCGAGAATCCTATATCAGAAAGGTATTAGCAATTGGGCTGCTTGGTACAAAATCATATTCTGGTAACTCTGAGAATCCATTCCGTTCCCAAGTTTCATTCGTGAAGGATTTAAATACTATCTTTCACCAGCTTGACGATAATGCCTCAATTAGACATCATGAGTATTTGAAAATAGCATCGTTCATCAACTTGTCAGTCTATCCATTTTATAGTGATGACTTCATCAAGACGTGTTATGAAAAGATGGTTCAGAGTGATCCACAGCATATCCCTACCTATTTTGACTCTTTGAAGGATATATCATCTCATAAGGCAACTTATAAACTTTCATCGTTCGTTTCAAACCTAACCAAGGCAGGAATCATTGGGCAACGCGAGATTGATAACGCATATAAATCATTAGGGTTAGCACCACAAGAGGGCGATTTAGTCGATGATGATTTATTATTAACAATGTATCAAAATGAGGTTTCACAGCATCCTTTGGATTCCAAACTGAGACCTTCATTGCAATTGATTGCCAATTATAGAGATTCTGAGAAATTGCTAAAGCATATCAAATATGAACCGCTTCTCATCAAAGAGGCATATGATATATTAGATATCGACTCACATGTCGATGATGACATTGTGGCTACTGCACTGATGATCAAGATGGCTGACGAACCTTCAAATATCCCATTGTTCAATCGTGCTTTCATCACTATTGCTGTTGATAGGAAAAGTTTCAAACTATTAGATAAGATGGAGAAAGATTTCCCTGATATTTATGAGCCTTTAACGTTCAAAGATTCTTGCCAGTATCTTGGTGTTGATGAGAATGCCAATGAGATTCAAATCATTACTGTTTCTCAAGTTGGTAGTTATGAGATAAGAAAGGCCAGAAATGCATTAAGAACGATAGGTGAGTACAAGAACAGTAAAGTGATTAAGGCCTTTTTAGAAACTGGTTTGATTGATCATAACTTATTGCCTGCTGAGAACTGGCCAGTTGGCTTGAACAATATTGGTAATACGTGCTATTTGAATTCCTTATTACAGTATTATTTCTCAATCAAACCATTCAGGGATGCGATCTTGAATTTCAACGACGTCTATAACGGCGAAGAGATTTACCAGAATAGAAGAATTGGTGGTCGATTAGTCGGTGATTCCGAAGTTGAGAGATCTTTTCAATTTACGTATCATTTGAGAGATTTGTTCCATGATCAAATCCATTCACAGTTGAGGTGTATTACACCAAAGAAAGAGTTGGCATACTTGGCATTTTTACCAAGTGTCACATCTGTTGAGTTTGGGGATTCTAACTCTGATTTAGCTGAGTATGTTAATGAGTTCGGTGCTCATTCAGGCTCAGAAGCCAGACTCGAGAGTGAGGGAGATGTTGATGTTGTGGATCTTGATGGGGTTAGCCATATTGAAAATCAGGAACCTGATTTGATTGATATGGGTCGATCAGATGATGATGACCTGATTATTGTCGATGAAGAGATGAATCAAGTTGAGCCCGATGACGACGCTGATGGCAATGAAGGCAATGATGATTTGAGTGATGCAATGATTTTGGGCACAAGTCCAGTCAAACCAACACAGAATGAAGAGCTGGGCTCGAAGGTGGTTGAACCAGAACCAAAGCAAGCTAAAGTTGCCAAAATTCGTGAAGCTGAAATGGAGACTGCCTACGAAATAGGTAGACAACAGGACGTGACTGAATGTATTGGTAATGTGTTATCACAAGTTGAAGCTGCTTTGAAACCAGAAGGATTTGATGAATCTGATCACGAACAGAACGATTTGGTGAAACATCTATTCTATGGTAAGACGGTTCAACATTTGAATGACATCCACAATCCAAGCATTAAAAGAGACAAGGTTGATAAGTTTTCAAATTTGTTTGTTAATATCTCTGACAAGCCAAGAAATATCTACGAGGCTTTTGATTTTGTGTTCAAATCTGAAGAGTTGAGTATTGATAATGGCACTTTCAAAAGATGTGAGAGAATCACTAAGCTGCCTATAATTTTACAAGTTCAAATACAAAGAGTGTATTTCGATAGGGTTGCATTAAGACCATATAAATCAATTGAGCCATTATCATTTCCTGAAACTTTATACATGGACAGATACTTTGATACAGGCGATGCCACTATCTTGAAGAAAAGAGAAGAAGTTGATGAATGGAAAGTTGAGATCTCTAAACTGAAAGAAAGAAGAGAGAAGTTGTTAACGAAGGATTCGCAAGGTATCACATTCAAAGATTCTTTGAAGACGACCAAAGATTGGCTGGAGGCTAACTCTTTAGCGAAGCCAGAGACTTTGAAGACCTTGGAGACACAAATTGCCAAAATCGGCTCGGAGCTGATGAACATCTATACCAGCATTGAGATGCTAGAGAATCAGATCGATCATCAATTCGACGGGTTCACCAAGCACGGGTACTCGATATTTGCCATCTTTATTCATAGAGGGGAGGCAAACTATGGTCATTATTGGATCTACATCAAAGATACCAAGTCAGAGATCTACAGAAAGTACAATGATGAGATAGTTTCCGAAGTGACTAAGACTGAGGTGTTCAACTTCGAAGAGGGCAACACCGCGACCCCTTACTTCCTTGGTTACATCAAACATGGACATGAGAAGGAGATCGAGCCACTCTGTAGAGTGCTCGCAGAGGAGCAGTCTAGCTAGTTAATTCAAACGACAAATAGCTTTACCGGGAGCTTTCGATATTGTAGAATATTGTACCGCAGTAGTCTTCGGTCCAGTGGTTGCGCAGCCCTGCAGTCGCGCAAAAAGTTGTAATTAACATCTTCGACAAAAACCTGAAGTGAAAATAGCGGATTCCCAACCAAATCACGATAACAAACACTAGTTGTTCCTTCGTATCGCTTTCTTATTCGGCCCAGTTTTCCTTGTTAGGGATTCCCACTAGGTACAGAAGCTCGACCACAAGTTTTGCGCAGTTACAGCTGGTTAATTGACAAGTTGGCGATTGTAATTGGGACAGCGTGGAAGTTTTATTACCCCAAGTTCATTGATCCTTTTGTTTCATCCATCTGAATCAAGCATATCAGGCTGATAGATAATACTTATATATATACACACATACACGCGACCAGAGGCTAAATAGAAAGTGCAATGTCTGGGTTACAACGTCGAAGAATCAAACAAGTTGGTGGTGACGCCAGCTCGAACAGCAATAATAACACCAGTTCCAACGAGAACGGGGAGGTTACACATAAGGTCGGGTATGATCCAGTCGAGGCGGATTTGAAGTCGCAGGAAAGAAAAGAGCCAGCGTTGACGTTGATGGAGGAGGTTATTCTTCTCGGGATCAAGGATAAGGAGGGTTACTTGTCGTTCTGGAATGATAATATCTCATATGCATTACGTGGTTGTATTTTACTAGAGTTGGCATTCCGTGGGAAGATTGCTGTGATAAACGAGCCGGCCAGATTGAGATTCGAGTTGTCTGAAAGATTAATCCATGTTGTTGATGATCGGAAGACAGGTGAGGTTTTGTTAGACGAGGCTTTGAATTTAATGAAAAATGATAAAGAAAACTTGAGTATTGCTCAATGGATCGATTTATTGAGCGGTGAGACATGGAACTTAATGAAAATCAGTTATCAGTTGAAACAGGTGCGTGAAAGACTGGCTAAAGGTCTAGTTGACAAAGGTATCTTGAGAACTGAACGTAAAAACTTCTTACTGTTTGATATGCCTACACATCCATTGAGTGACTCAATTACAAAAGATGCAATTGTCAAGAGAACTCTATCAATGCTGGTTGCAAGAAACGTTCAACTTCCAACAAACGACAAATTTCCAGCAGATACAAGATTCAAATACTTGAGATCAATCGCACTGGTTGCCGGCGCTTATGCTGCTAATGTATTGGAGAACGTATTAGTCACGCTAGGTTATGACCAAAGAGACCGTGCATTTTCTAGAGCTGATGAGCTGTTGACTCAGTTCTCTCAGTATCCATTCGAAGTCAAGGCAAGTTCATTAGGATTAGGTAACAATCTACCTAATGATATTAATGAAGAACTAGAAAGAAATACAGGATTTGATCCCCAATTGGAAGTGGTGGCCGGGGTGTTGTCCGTCTTTGCTAAGATGGATTCGATCTTATAGAATAATTTTATAAAAAAATTTATGTTGTGCAGGTTCTTCTTTTTCCAAATATGATGTTATTTCAATTTATCACGTAGATTAACATAAGAATGTTATTTATTTCTATCTCTATACAAAACACACGAATGGGTGTGGTTATTTTCCTTTCCTTATACTTTAAAAGAAGCCATTACTTCTCAAGTACTCGCTCCTGTTGAAGCATCTTATCAGATTATCCTTGTGATCTAGAGTTCCCGATCCAAGTGCCCCATCAACAAATGCTTCAACCAACCCTTTTTCTCCCTCTTTAGTAATTCCAGAACTTTCCCACCACATACCACCACCAAGATTGGCCTTTCTAACATACTTCCCCTTTTCAAAAGAACTTTTCAAATTATCATAGCTCACAAACGTTTTTGTTTTATTATCGTAACACCAAGCAATCCCTGCCTTTGAATCAAACTGTTCCTCTGTTCCATGTATAGGCAAACTTCTATAGTTCCAAATTCCCTCTACATCATCGGGATCCGGGACTCTTCCAACACCTGAAAACTTATGACCGTATCCTTTCGTATGGGTAAATGATCGTCCATATGCAGCCATCCCAATTACTAACTTTCTCGAATGCACACCTTGCTTGATGAAAAACTTAACCGTTGCATCAACTGATGACTCACTGTGTTCCACAGTGTATAAGTTACAATGATATGATGATTTTTCGGACCATGATCCAGCAAAATCATAAGTCATCAAATTCCAAAATGAGAGATACTTATCCATCTCTTTGACTGGCCAAAAGGGTAATTTATCCATTGTGGCAGGCGTTGCCATTGTCAATAGAAAAGATCCTTGAGGTAAGCTATGCTCCTTCTCCAAATCGTCGAGTTCTTGACGAAGTTCTTTAACTAGTGTCAAATATGCTTGGATTTCTTCATGACTTGAAGGATATTCCCAATCCAAATCAATACCGTCAAATCCATATTCCATCATCAGCCCCGTTGAACTCTTAACAAAGTTCTGTATCCCATTGGGGGATTTTATCCCAGAGGTGAATGTGTCCCTGAATGACCAACCTCCAACAGACATAGATACTTGTATTCCTCGTTGACGGGTCTTGAGTTCGAAACATTTCGCAAATAGTCCAGAAACCTTCTCATTGGTCCCTCCTTCACGATCAAAGTCCTTCTCTATGTCACACCATGAATCACTTGGTCTAACTATCCCGTTTTCTCCATCAATTGCAAAGAAACTATAGAATATATTAGTTACTTTATCTAGATTTGGGATCTTCTGCGGAGTTTGATCTGTTGAGTATATGTTCCAGTTGGGATAATAGACACACGTTCTGAGCTTGTTTGAGCGTGCCATGGTGACTAACAGTAGCGAGAGTATACTAGCAGGAAAGGAATGGTTAGCAATGTTCTCTCCGCAGCTATTGAGTTGTATTTCATGAACTCAGCCTAGCCACTTTTGAGTTATGTTTCACACAAGTTATATAAATACCACAAATCGATAATGCAAACCACAAAACTGAGATCCCGAACAGATGATATTTCCAAAACAAAGGAGAGAAAAAATAAAAGAGACTCGATATTAGACCGTAGTCTTTCCAATGATAACAGCAAAGAGAGCGACCAGTACTCCACGAAGCGTACAAAACATGGAATCAAAGACGCACTTGTTTGACGCTTTATAGTGTCTTCGACGAATGCGGTAATTTTCGCGTGTTTTTCGAAGAGTTCGAAAAAAGCTGTTGAATTTTGATGAATTTTGAAAGAATACTTGTGTTTAAGTGGCTAATTCTTGCGTGAACGAGACCATTGAAGGCGATGTCAGACTCAGAGGGCACAGAGGTAAAGAGAAGGAAGGTGGTGATTAGCGATGATGAAGACGAGGAACAGAACGAGCAACTGGAGCAGCCAATAGAACAAGAACAGGTAGAAGCACCAGAAACGAGTGGTGATAAGAATGGAGATGCTGAGGAGATTGATGATCTGTTTGGAGATGATGACGATGAAGTTGATGGTGGTGCTGCTGAGGCGAATGCAGTTGTCCCTGATGATGAAGAGGAGGAAGAGGAGGACGATGGGTTTGGCGGTGCTGACTTCACGGTGCCTAAATCTCCAGAGCCTAGAGAGTTGAGGATAGGAAACGAGGACATTGTTCGTCACCCTCCCAGATTCCATACCGGTGACACAAAAGATATATACGACGCTAAGGTCCCTAAGTTCTTCAAGATCAATCCGGTGAGATTCGATGGTAATGATTACTTACAGAAGTTGAATCAACAGCACAGTGAAGATCCAACAATTGCGGACAGCGATGAAACATCACTGCAGAGACTGGTTGATGAGAACACAATCCGTTGGAGGTTCACGAAGCAACAGTCGAGCCAGACTTTGAAAGCTGAATCCAATGCACAGATTGTTGAGTGGGAGGACGGCACGCTGTCTTTGAAATTAGGCGATGAGGTGTTTGATGTATTGCAGAGCGATCTCAAGGATACTTATCTTACTACACAGAACGCAACAAATGACGAGAACAATAAGGTAGTTCATCTAGTTGATGGATTGGTTTCCAAGAGTATCAAATTTGTTCCTACTTCTACAAACTCGAATATTCACAAGAGATTAACCAGTGCGCTTCAGTCTAGACAAGAGAACAAAGCTAGTGCACAGAACGTGTATGTTGAGGTGGATCCAGAGAAAGAGGCACGGAAACTGGAGAAGTTGGTTGAGGATCAAATCAGAGAGAAGAGAAGACAGGCGTTAAAATTGGAAAAGGAGCAAGAAAGAACAGGATCAGTAGGAGCCCACGGCAGCAGCAGCAATAGTGCAACCTCCGGTTCAAGATTCACGAGGGAATCTCTAACTGTCGGCTACGAGGATGAGGATGAGGACGAAGATGAGGATGGGTTCATTGACGATTACGAAGAGGATGAAGGTGAAGGTGAAGGTGATGAAGACGAGGACGACGATGACAATGCTGAAGACGAGGCCACGGAGAGATTGAAACGGATCAAACAAAGTGGCACGGAGCAATACAGTGAAGATGCCACTGTGAGAAAGAAGAGACGTGTGATCTCAGATGACGAGGATGATGAATAAACAATGTGTATCAGTATTAGTATCAATATCAGTATTAGTATTAGTTCGAAGGTATATATTGTTACCCGGCCTTGAAGCACGCTTATGTAATCTCAAGCAAACCCTTTTGAAAAGTTGAGAAAGAAACAGCAGTTTTAACACGAAGCTTTCTACTGCAAGAGACCACACACCACACAACAATGTCCTGGCAAGGTATGTGTGCAATCAATTAGCACTGCAGACCCACTCGGATTACTAACACCTCTTTTCCCGCAGCGTACACCGACAATTTAGTCGCCACCGGCAAGATTGACAAAGCAGCCATCTACTCCCGAGCAGGAGACTCAGCATGGGCACAATCCCAGGGTCTTAACTTATCACAACCAGAGATCTCTGAACTGGCAAGAGGCTACGACAACCCATCTGGTTTGCAAGCCACTGGTCTCCATGTCCAGGGCCAGAAGTACTTTTTGTTACGTGCTGATGAGCGTTCTATTTATGGTAAGCACGAGGGCGAGGGGATCCTCGCTGTCAGAACCAAGCAGACTATATTGATTGGCCACTATCCTTCCGGTGTGCAGGCTGGTGAGGCAACCACCATTGTGGAGAAGCTGGCTGATTACCTGATTTCTGTAGGGTTTTAATAATTGAGGGTCTTTAACACCAGGTGGTTCTAAATATAGGATTTTTAATGATTTCAGTTTCGCTGGAAGACATGTATTTCAGAGTATTGTGTCCTATTAGTAGAGATGGTTATATGGAAGGGCTCAATGGTGTGCTGCTTCCTTCTGACACTAAGTGGGATGGATACAGGGCTACTCATTACCTTCCCCAAGCGACCGGAACTCGTGCACTGGTGTGTTCGAGTTCCGACCGTAGGGGCGGCTATATCGCCGAAACTCCGGGCGGAGCATGAGCCCCCATCTTTTTGCGGCTTTCGAGGCACTCAACATTCCACAGTTTGAGCAATCAGTTGAGCAATCAGTTGGGATATCAGTTGAACTATCACTTCACGTAATCTGTAAAATCACTGGTCGCTAGTCTCAACTCACTCATTAGAAGTAGCAGAAACACATGGGCTTGCTTCGGGGTAAATTTCTACTGTACGGAGACTCGATAACGCAGTACTCCTATGATCCACAACTCAGTTTCTCTTTGGGAGCAGCGTTAACTAACGCCTATTCTCGTAGGCTGGATGTCGTTAACAGAGGTTTTGCCGGTTACAACACAAGCTGGTCCATAGAGCACCTGCCTCGCATCCTGGAGGAGGAGAAAGATGTCAAGATATCTACCGTGTTCTTTGGAACAAATGATGCCGTTTTGGGAGGGTTGCAACATGTTGATTTGGAAATTTACAAGACTAACATCAAGAAGATGATAGAGTTGCTAAAGGAGAAGGATATCAAAGTTGTTATTATCACGCCGGGGTTCCATGATCCGGTACAGTGGGAGAAGAAGCAACAAGGGCTTGTTCCATTTCCAAGAACAACAGAGAACAATAAGGTGTACGCTGAGGCATTGAAGCATATTGCAAAGGAGGCTAATGTTGCATTAGTAGATAACATTGAGTTGTTTGCAAAATACGACAAGGAGCACAACGGCTCTGGGCTTGATGATTTGCTCGTTGACGGTGTTCATTATACTGGCAAGGCCTACAAGTTACTATACGATGAACTTAATGCCCAGATTACAAAATGGTATCCGGAATTACTTCCAGAATCACTGCCGTTTGATGTTCCTGATTGGAAGAGTTTCTCCCCAGTGGAAATCCAAGAGTTCTGATCAGTATTAGAATGTTTATAGAGAACATATATAACATATATGCTATTTATTTATCCTAGAGATCTTTACCTTTACGACCAGCAATAATAGTTGGATAGATCAGAACATTGGTTAGATCCCAGACACCGTTTCTGGCGTAGACATCCTTTGATAAGATTTCCAAAACCTCCTCCTTGGATTCAGCATTGACACTAAGAATGGAACCTGCAAAGTCTAATTTCTCGCCTTCTTTTGGAAGGGCATTCAAAAGGGCACCAGCACTCGAGATTGAGCCATTGGCAAAACTGGTTGGAATATCTTTCAAATGTTGATCTCTATAAGCAGCTCTACTCGAGCCAGGCTTATCGTATACAATAGCAGTCCATTCAACCATCTTTCTAGCTTGTTTAGTCACGGATTGAAGCAGAGCTCGTGTTGGAATCATCGACAATGAAAAATCTCAGCTAAGTAATTCTTTGGGGGTGGAAATTGTGGTAATTTTATTATAACGCCGGGGCTTATATAATGGTGGGGTAGAGAAGAGACAAGAGACTGCCGATAGACACTGTATGATCTCATCTCCTTTGTGCAGCACTGATTAGGGCTATGGCTTTGTCGACAACCTGATGGCTGTCTTGCACTGGCTCCTGTGTCTGCAGGTCGACTCTGAACAACAGTGAACGGAGAATGAATCCCTGCACGTCGTGGCTTTGCAGGTAACAGAGCATGATTAAAACGTAGATAATCTTGTAATCTGAATCCTGCTGGAAACAGCTATGGATGTAATTTACACTATTTATCTTTCTTCTACCATTGGTGTAGGGAATGTTCATTATCGAAAGGAAGAGATATCCGAAATCAACTGGTGTGGAACGGATGAAACATTGGTATATCGTGACATAGTTCAATGAATTCTCCTCTTCCGAAGCTGTGAAATGGTTGAAATAAGCAGCTGTAATCAACTCTATAAACTTGATAAACTCATCATTGACTTCTTTCTCAATCTGTCTGATTTTAAACTGGTTGTGATACATCTTATTGTAGAACTCGTTGCTGAATAAAGTTAGCTTATTTCGTAGTTCCTTGCTGGCTTTCTTAACAACCCTCTGCTTGTTTTCTTCACCTTCATCCTCGTCAAATACAATGCCATGATGTTCACTTAATAGCAGCTCGCCAATTGAATCAACTTCATCATACATTTTAATTCTAACAACGGAATTCTTCCCAACAGACATACTTCTGCCACCGCTGACATCCAGGATCGCTTTGAATTTCCACACGCCCAAATCGTTTAATCTGTTGAGTTTAGGCACGACAAGAACGGGCTTACACTCTTCAAACTTCCAACACTTTCTGAACCTGAACTCTTTCGTATCATCGATCTCTTTAATCTTCAACAATCTCAAAGTGAAAGAACGAATTCATTTCCTCCATGTGTTATCAACTTCATCCTTCCCTGCGACATTACATTCCTTTTCAACTTGCCAATACTTAGATGGGACTCTCACCACCCTTGAGCCCCCCTTATTGATCAAAATGTTGAAATCTACACCGTCACCAATATCCCTGTTCTGCCAAATCCCATCATTCCTCATGATCCGATGGATCCTCTTAACTCTGGGATTCTCCAACCTACTGAAATGGAAACTTGCCGGGTTTGGAATCATTGCAGTTGTACGATATCTGTAATTGTATGAGAAATGAGGACCTGGATGATTGATAGTGACATAAAGTTTTGAATTGTTGAAGATCTTTGAGAGTGCTTTGAAGGTGGCTTTCATTGATTTGATTGTTGGTGGGGTCCATGTCGTATTGTTATTGTGATCTGTTGTTGAACCGTTTCTTGAAACGTCTGTTGAACTTGATCTTTCGAAACTTTCAACGAAATAACATCTGTTTGAAGTGTCTGGGATTTCTTCACTGCTTTTGCCGTTTTTCAAGCGCTTTGATGGTGGAGAATGTGTATCATCATCTCTTGATTTCGCCTGGAACTCCAAGATAAATGAATCATCCGTACTTTCAAGATTAGATGATTCTGTGGAACCATTACTGCTGCTTGCTCTTCTTGGATGTTCCTCTAACTCCTCATCATTATGTCCCTTAAGATCCAGTGTGTTGCTCTTATCCTTGATAGTTTCTTTGAGTAGTTCTTTTTTCTTCTCCACGTCTTGTGGTCCATCTTGAGAGGTAGTTTCACTAGTAGTACCATCATGTGTCAAGTTGACCAACTCATCTTCTGCTTCGAAATTAAAGCCAGCCTTGTTCAGCATGGCGCATCCATCTCCGTTTCCAACATCACACTCTTTGTTTGATGCCCTCCTGGTACAATAAGTCCCTAATGTCTCATCTAATGTGTAGTCGGTGGGTATGGAATCATTATCGAAATAGTAACTAACTATAGGACTCAGTGCATCTCCATAATCGCTTAAATGCCTCCTTTGTGCAGTTTCTTCTGCCGTGTTCCCTTCTTTGATGTTTAAAACTGAGTGTAATGTCAATGAAGGATGGCATACGTTAAATTTACCTGCTGCTGGTGTCATTACTATATAAATTGAAATATTGATGAACTCCTTAGATTTAACTAAGTGAAATCACTTCTACTGGGCAGACTGGATAGATCATTGAGAAACAGGGATTCTTTATTTATATAAGTCATAGTCTCTTCTCGTTTCGAGTTGGTTTTGAAATCTTATTCGTGGCTGTTGAGAAGGGAAATTGGCTGGGTTTCGATCAACAGAAAATATTGACATGAAAACAGTTGGATTGAGAAAGAACTATTGATTGTGAGAAGAATATTTGAATTCAGTATAGGGTTTGCTAGCACTTTCCGGATCTAAAGTCTTCGTACCAGAATTTTTTTAAAGAATGGATATGTTTATTCACGTATGAAGTGTATAAAACCACTTCTAACAAATAGGCAAATAAATAAGTTTAGTATAAATAAATAATAAATAAGTAATAAATAAATAATAAATAAGCAATAAACGGAATAAATAATAAACAGCTGTACAGCGAGAGCCAACTATTCATGTATCTCAATCAAAGATACTTCTTGGTTGTCTCCTAGGCGCCAACTCATCAGCATTGATCAAAGTATCACCTGGCTCAGCATTGAACGGAGACCCTCTAGGAACGATGTTGACACCGCCAATTCTGCCAAACCTAGTGTTTTCAGGGTCCTCGTTCAAGAACAGCAACTCGTGGAAGTCTCTACTCTCAGCGATACGCACATTATACCTATCTTGCAACTCGTTGATTTCCTCCCTTGGTGCCACGTTGATGAACTTTGCAAACCACGACACGCCGCCGTGTCTGTCACGGTACTCCGAGTCTAGGTACAGCACGCCAGAGCTCGCAGTGAGTCCCACGAAGAAGAAGATGTACTTTGGATTGTCTAGAAAGTTTTCCTCTGCTTGTTCCTCATGATGGTGGTCATTGTGGGAGTTAAAGGTAGGTCTAGTGGTATACAGGGTGCGGCGGTTGAGAGCAAAGCTGAGTCTTAGTGGAGAAAACGCTATTCTCTTGGATAGGAACGACATCTTGGACCTGTCAGGAGGGGCTGTATGCGTTGGCGTTTGTTGAATAGATCTCTAGTAAGGAGTGTTCTATGTGTTGTGTTTCGGAGCTTTTTTCCAGAAAAATGCGGAGGAAGAGAAAGTTAGTTAGTCGTTCGATATGTGACAGCAGAGAAAGCATCGAGGGGTTGTTCTTCGCTTTGATTAGAGCGAGCAACATGTATTGAATGATATCGAACATTTCAAGCTGGGAAAGGCCCAGATCAATGGCAAACAGAACCAATAATGGAAAATTGCTGGTTTGATAAGGTCCCCATAGTTAAGGGACACGGAATACTGTCAATCAAACATATATGAAAGATATACAGAAACAAGATGGGATTTACCGGATGGAAGCCGATTAGTACTGACCAGCATGACCTCCTTGCGTTATTAAAAAGGGTCATCTCTGCCAGTCACAGCTCGGTTCAAGTTTTTGGCTGCTTGTCCCAGAGTGGGAATTGTGTTAAGAAGTGCATCAAGCAAATGAATTTAGAATGAACCGTCCATTGAACTGAGAACGAACCACAACCAAAGATAAAATCGATACCGATGGCGTCAATCTCGATCTCTGTCTCTGTATCTGTAGTCCTCATTAGCCTTTCCATGCTTTGTCTAATAGAAATTGAAGAAGAGCTTCTTTTCAATTACTGGTATCTCATACTTAAACCGATCTGGATAATACATATATCGGTCTTGCATCATGCCACTACAAAGCACCATCTGTCCAGATCTGTAAAGTTTTGGAAAACAACGAACAGCCAATTGAAAAGGTGCAGCGGCTAGCTAAATTACATGTATAAAAAGCTTGATATTTATCCAAACTTCAATACTCTCCGGGAATCTTCACCTTCGAAGAGCATATATTTTCTATAAATAAAGAGCTCATGAGG
Organism: Komagataea norvegica; assembly: GCA_030567455.1. Taxonomy (NCBI): domain Eukaryota; kingdom Fungi; phylum Ascomycota; class Saccharomycetes; order Phaffomycetales; family Wickerhamomycetaceae; genus Komagataea; species Komagataea norvegica. Next base: position 178,612 of record JAJLSD010000011.1, read on the forward strand.
TAAATATGTTCCTCCAAAGAAGGACGTAATAGTTATTTTGGGCACTCTTTCTGGTGTGGCCTTAAGCATTTTGCTTGTGAGCAAAAGTGTTGATGTCTGTTTCTGAAGTTTCTAATATTGCCCTATTATGTGCAGATGGCGATTCTTTAAGCAGCCTTTGTAATGGTCATTGAAATATTCAACTGATCTAATTGACACAATACACTACTTTATTTAGTTGTCTGTTGAGGATTCTGCTGAATAAGTAAGAATATCAACATCGACGAGATAAATACGAATACTTATTTACTGATCATCTTTGCATTATACCAGCCGCCGTAGTATCATTTTATTTAATATCTCTACAGCGGCATCCTTTTAAACTTTCCTGCATTTTAATCCAGAAATACTATATAAATGGCAACTTCCCGCACGTTGTTCTTTTTAGAACTTCGGTTTCAGACTCAGATTTTCTTGGTATGATAGCATTTAATTCCTGACCATCCACTAAGAATGTATGATCTTTCCAATATGAAACCATATATCTTACTGGAACAATGGGAAAAATCTCATTCCCGGTCGCTTCAATTTATAGATTTTTCTTTGCCATTGATAGTTGTTCATCGTTTGTTCATTCTTTGTTCATCGTTTGTTCATCATCTGTTCAACAGCACTAGAACTGCTATTTCCTCTTCTTTGTTGGGCTATCTGCTGAGAAAGCATATGATACCCAGCGGTACGAGAGCAATACACAGAAACTAAACAACCTTTTCCCCGTAAGATCTTGACTATCAGTACATTAGCCGCTGTTGTAACAAACGAAAGTATCTACTATCTATATCAACAATCCATATGACCAACAAATAAGTGTATAAATAAGTATACACTCTCCTGCATCTAAAAGGGAAGTTTCGACTGATTGTCGCTCGTCTTTCTTCTTTTAGTGGCCCCTGCTCTGGATACATTCCCTTTCTTTTTGTTGGCAGGACCAGTTGATCTCACAGATGCCGGTCTCTCCCGTAGTTGTTGAGTTGTCAATGCAGCGTCTTCGTTCAACTCCTTGCTTAACTCCATAGCGTAGTGGAAATCATTGTGTTCAATGATGTCTTCGACTTTAGAATCACATAGCACGCAGGTTATTGTATTGTTTGAATATAGATAGTTGTCCACTATCTCGTGCGTTGGTGAATTTGACAAGACCGGGTTGTCATCAACAACTTGCCGTATCTCATTGTTTCCAATAGCTTCATCATCAGAAAAGTTAATTTCTGATTCTGGAGAAGCAGGATCTGTGATGTTGTTTACCTCGATCAATGGCTCAACGGAGACACTTTCATCGACACTGGAAGACTCCTCGTTCAAAACTATAACGTTTTCTTCTGCTGTTTCCGTCTCTATTAAACCACTCCTTGCATCTTCGATCTCAACAACCGTAGGAGATTCCTCAACCCCATTTGATCTTTTGAACATTTTCAAGATATTCCCCTGATCAGTAGTAGCCTGTACCGACTCCTTGATTTTCCCCACGTTGACATATTTCATATTTTCATTACTATCAGTTACTCCACTCGCATGGCCCTCAGAGTTTTTGAACATCTGATAAATGGTATTCTCCTCTTTCGAAACAGTCTCAAAATTAGATATAGTTAGATTGATATTAACAATAGGATACGTGAATTTTTTCTCCAACTCCTTCAAAAGTTCTAATCCTTTGGCGTTGAATGTCTCATGCATGTTATCATCCATCTGTAATTTGAGTTGCATAGAAGCTGATATAGGAGGACCGTAACCCTTAGGCCTTACTCGAACAGTCAAATTCTTGGGCTTTAAGTTGAACTTATCTAGCTCGTTGTTATACTCTATCAATCTTTGCTTCAAATCAATGGCAAATATCTTGAGCCATTGCCTGCAATCGTTGAAGTTCTCACCATTTTTACCATTCAATAGATTTTTACTTGAGTTCATTGACTTGGTCAGATCTTTATTTAGAGTGACAGGTTCTTTGAATTGTCCGTTTATGATCTTGTATATCTTCGTTGCTAGTTTCTCATCCTTGACAGCCTTCTGTATGCTTAATAAATCAAACTGCTTTTGAATTTCAGATATTGACTGATCTCCAAAGATGTTGTTCGTTAGATCAGCACCCATCTTACCTCCAAACGAGCTTATATCATCTAATTTGAAATTTTGCAGAAATTCTGAGATCTTGTAATTCAGCAGGATTGTTTGTTCGTTGGGCTTCCTGTAATTTGAAAGCAGCTTTGCCATCTTTTTATTGTTTGACACACCGCAGGAGGTTTGATACCTTAGCTTATCAAAGATCTCCTCACGTATTTCATTGGTGATAATCCCTCCAAGAGCTATAAACAGATCATCATAATCTGTAATATGTTTATCCACCTCTGGATCATATCCAAACAGCAACCCTTTCATTTCCAACTCCAACCCAGTCAAATCAGGCAAAGCACCATCTTTATTCAGATCATCAATATTAAAACTGGGTACCAACTCTGTCAGTTTCAGATATATTAGCTCGTTTAAGTTTAAATACCATTCATCAACACTCGCCTTCTCCACACTCTTTGTTATATTTTTCAACACTCTCAAAATCTTAAGGCTTGCCCTTCTGTAAGGATCCAATGACACTTTATGGTCGGCAGCTTCCGGAAACGGTTGATTATCGAGGTATTCCCAATAATCGTTGTTCTTCTTAAACACAGCAGTATGAACTGGAATCAGATTGGGGCACTTCTGCTTTGCATCCACCAGTTTGTCCATTCTACTAATCCCGCACGCACGTGCTGAGTATGACACAGCGATCAGGGAGTGCCACTGCACACATACCAGAGGATCCTCTATTGCCAACCCGAGTCTATTCCTCTCAACTTGTGCAAAGAAGCAGTTACAATCAATGTGAGCAATTACAGAGAGTCTTGAATTGTAGGAGTCAGTCGACGATAAAAACTGGGACAAATCACGCAGTGTGAAGCGTGAACCGGTGATTTCCACGGACACCTTGTTTACAGCACCTGCCATTGACACCGTATTAGCACGAAAAGACACGCTATTGAACAGCTTATGGGGAACTATCAGGACATGGCAAACAGGAAGATAACTATAGTGTATGGCGTGGTTATGACCGCTGGTCGCGATGCCCTACTTTTTCGGAGAAACCCGGACACCAGCAAATGATGAGCTTAAAATTTTTCATTGTATTTATTTATTCTTTATTCTTTTATTCTTTATTCTTTATTCTTTTACTTTATTCTATTCTTTATTCTTTATTGAATCATACAGAGTCTTTATCAGACACACCAGTTTTTACATGGCACAACCGTCAGTGACAACAACAATCTACAACCAGCAACACTTCGATGATGAATAACGTCGCCCCAAGCAGATTATCGTTTTTTCACCATGATCGACTTCGACTTCGCCAAACACACTGAAAATTCTGAGTTTGTGTATTCCTCTATTGTGAGATTGTTGTGTGTTGCAGACCTTTGCTGTGTTAAAAAACTAGTGTGGCTCGTGCAGGAGCACGAGTTGATTGATTAAATCTTTGTTTTTTTTTCCTTGTATATAATGATTCTCTTTCTTTGTTTCTTTCTTTCTTTACAATAAACATTCTGTCCAAACAACAATACTGTAGCACACGATATGTCGAAACTGACCGAGGCGCTCACCAGAGTCGAGGCAAAACAGGCGGAGCTGCTCAGCATACAGAAAGAACTACAAGACGCGGCGCTTGACGACAGCTTCGATCATCAGAGAGTCGTTAGCGAACACATCCAAAAGCTAAAGCAGTACAACGAGCTCAAGGACACTGCTCTGGAACTGATCCAGAAGATCGCAGAACAGCGGTCGGAACAGGTCGGCGTCATATTCAAGGAGATTGGCATCGAGGACACCGAGTAGTGGCGTATACTTTACTTAATTATTATAACTAGCATTCTTTGATTTCCCGTTTGTTTGTTTACCTTTTTTTTTTCAGGAACAGCACATACTTATTCTTTCCAAAACCTGGCGATAAACACACACGTCAGCTATGCCTCTATCAGATGAGCTGTTTGACAGGATCCTTCCATTGCCCTTCAGGGTCATCGCCCTGTTGAACATTGGCAGTTGGCTCTGGCTTGTAGTGCTGAAGACGCTGGAGAAAGCCAACTTGAACATATCGGCGCTGTTCAAGTATCCTCAAAACCAGTCGTTCATAAAGTCACATCTCGTGATATCCGAGTCCATATCGATCATATCCTTTGTGGCATACCTCCTCTACGGCATATTCAGGGACAGAGCCGAGGAGTCGTTGAATTTGATTGACTTCATCCCGTTGTTCACGATAATATTCATCGTGTGGTCATTCTCAGCAAGGTTCAAACAGACTTTTAGAAGAGTCCTTCAATGCAAGATTGACCTGAGCATAAGGTCAAACGATATAGTGCTCAGTGACTCTCTGTTATCGTACTCGAAAGTCTTGGTGGATCTGTTGGTGTATGTGTTACATTTGTTCAACATGAAAACATCCTATCAAGTGGATAATAAGATCATGATCAACAGATCATTTGGAGAGTTTTGGAATTTGGGCCATTTGGTATTACTGCACCCTGTCACAATAAGAGTTGTTCAATCTTTATATGAGTATAAGACAAACGGAAACATCGTACAGTTATGGAACGCAGGAAAATATCTCACGAATGCGTTGATTATCCTGACGTCTTTGATAACTGAACGTTCTGAAGTATTGTTCTTGTTACAATTCATTGGAGCTGTTTATTCATTCATATGGGATCTTACTATCGATTGGGAATTCAACATACTGAAGAAAGTATACCATGGAAATCTCAACGGTTTGAATTTGAGATCGACTTTGCTAGTGTTTCGTAACGAAAGAATCTACTATTTCATCATTGCATTCAATTTTTTGATCAGATTTAATTGGGTCGTCAGATACATGAGCATTGAATTCATGAATCTAGAAATCGCTTTGTTTACTTTGGAAGTCTTGGAAATCTTGAGAAGATTCTTATGGATTTTAATTAAACTTGATGTTGATTTTGGAAAGATGAATGAATTTGAACTATCAGCATATCATGAAAGTTGAAATTCACATCACACTCCACCTTCTATAGACAAAAAACCCCCACCCCCCCTTTACATACACACACTCAACTGGTCATCTATTTGTCCCTTCTTTTTCTGTTGTTTGATCTACGCTCCCCTTTGGTCAAATATCTGAACTTCTTCTTTCTCTTCTTTGGAGCTGACCCTATGGCTGCATATTCCTTTGCTCTTTGTATGCTCTTTTCCAAAACCTCTTGAGATTTAGCCAAGTTGACATAATTAGCCTTCGCTATGTCCTCTATACTCTTATTGGATATGTCTTCGATTGTCACTTCAGTTTCATCGTCGATAGTTGAATATGTTTGCTTCTTGAGTATACCTTTTGGTTTATCCTCTTCGAATCCTTCCCATTCGTCTAAATCACTGTTGTTTTCTTTGACATTAGCTCCAGTTTCTTCCTCAACTTGGACGCTGGAATCTTTCACCTCATCCTTATCTTCGTTTTCATCCTCGCTTTCTTCAATGATACCACTCAACTCTTTCAAACTCTTATCATATTTCTTCATCTGCGCCAATAGTTCCTCTTCCTTTTGTAATTTCAACTTCTTACGTTCCTCGATCTTTCCCAAACGTGCCTGTTCTTTATGAAACTCTTCTGCTTTTTTCTGTCTTTCTACTTTTCTCTTATGGAAACCTGTCAAGTATTCACTTATTACATCAGATTAGTACTCAGAGCTTCACTGAAGAAAAAAAAACTTTGGAAAACTCCGCTCAACTCACTCTCTTGATTCTTTATCGAAAACAACCTCTGCAACAGCATGCTTCTTCCCCTTGTTCTGGGAGTACTTCTTACCACCGGTAAGAATCTCTCTATTAGTTCTAGCCATTAATGCACAGCAATTTTATAACAAATCCTCTGCCTTCAGACGCTCTGTGCAGAAGAAGAAAAAAAAATTAAATGAGATGAGCTTTGGTCGGATTTGCGAGTGAGTTCCGGACTGCAAAGAATTCCGATGTTTGTCGCTATCCGCATCAAGGCATATATATTCAGTACTTTTGGTTCATCCTTTCTATGAAGCGTCTAAATAGAAGGATTTACATGGTTGTAGTACTGTTTTCTCACTACCACTGTTTGGACTTGAAGTGGCCAGTGCCTTCTGATCTTCAATTTATTTGCCTGGGAACTCCTTTGACTTTCATGCTTCCAATCTCTCTTCTCTTTTCCGATGATAAGCACGCCACTGTTGGAAATATACGAGCAGTGGACAGCTGGCGAATCAATCTCTATTTGATTTGTCACCATCTCGGTGCTCTTCTTGCTGGAACCATGGTGGCACTTGGTTTCAGTTATCTGCGTAACGAACCATGATTCATGAGACCTGACCCTTCTGAGCTTTAGGCCCGCCAAGTGCACAGCATTTGCAGCCGTCCATCTCTATGCATTAATACATCACATGTTTTCTCCAAAATACCCTTAAACCTTGAGGGTATAGTTCAAGATAGCACTCAATCTCAGGATAAACGCATGACAAGACAACAGTCACGAGTCGTCGCCGATCTATTCTTGTACATGACAAATCTCAAATAATGAGGGGATGGTACGAAGAGCTGTACGGCTACTGTCACCTGTCTATTGAAAATAAAATGTGTAGATGGGACGAACACTTTGGTCTTGTTCGAAATAAGATGGCGTGTCTTTCATAATATTGGTAAATGTGCCATGGATAGTATTAGTTAGAAAATACTCCACCTGAGTTCCGATGGCTGCCTTCTCAATAGCTGAACAAGTTCAGCTCTGAGGCAGCGCTGCAAGCTGACACTATGGACTTGTAGGTTGGTGGGGTTAGGCCAATTAAGGCTGAGTGAGATTCGAGTATCTTTGCCTAAGAAGGAACGAGTGGAACCGCAACTAGAAGAGAGGTTAAGTACTGAGATTGGATTTAGACTTCACGAATGCTATAAAACGCATGCAAGGGTCCATTTCTCGAACCTTGTTTTTACGAGAACATACAAAAGCGAATCGCAGATCCAGGGCTTTGAATGTGACAACGCGGAGTCTGCAGCACATGTGTGGCTATCGATTGCCATTTTGGCATATAAAATGCAGATCCTTTTGGCACGTAACAAACGTGTCATTGCTACTTCTCTGTTTTGGGTTCCCCATGTCATTGCTACTTGTATGTTTCTGTTTTGGGTTCTGTTTCTGTTTCTGTTTCTGTTTCGGGTTCCGTTTCGGGTTCTGTTTCGGGTTCTCTTCATGCATGTGTTTTTTACTTTAAACTCTCAAATACCAGCTTTTACCAAATTTCCCTTATCTTCAACATCCGAGACCTGGGGACTCAATTTAGGGGAACGTGCCCTAGTACTGAACAAGATGTTATATCGCGGTCTCAATTACAAAATTACAACCAGCTAAGAAAGGGCTATGCATAGTGATGGTCATACCACCCCCTTGCTGCATAATTCTTTGAACCCTTCGTTTCATTCTACAAATGTTTTTTTATAACTAAAAATAGAAATTCATTACACGTCTAATTATCGACGCACGCGTTGTAGACGTATATACACATTTTGGAACTTCAAAACGTGCTTGTTGCTGTAAGTAAATGAGACATAAAGCCGAATTTGGTTTATGAACAAAGCGACATCAAACTCCAAACAAAGTCTGATTTGAAACAAAACCTGGAAAATAGAGATGCAAGAACTGCAAATGCATTAGAATTGAAAACAATCAAATCAAATAGAACTCAATCTAAATGAACAATAAACCACAAACGAAAGCGACTAAAGATGAGCCAACGACTAATCTTTGACCAGCACCTTCGAAAGTAGAGACGGTAGCGACAGTGGAAGCTTCTGGAGCAACGGTTTCAACGGTGGTTGGAGCAGCGGTTTCGATGGTAGTTGGAGCAACAGTTGGAACAACAGTTTCAGTAATTTCTTCAACAGTTGTGGTAACATAAACTGTCTTTGATTCATCTTTAACGTAAGTAACGGTAGAAACAGCCTTTGACTTGTAAATCTTTTCAGTGACAGTGTAAGCGCCTTCAGTACCAGTCTTCTTGTAGACGTGAGTCTCATCTGGTTTACCAGTTGGGTAGACAGTGGTGGTCTTACCTGGTTTACCTTTACCTGCTGTTTCAGTGGTAATTGGACAGTAAGTGGTGTATGAAGTAACAACACCATGGACAACGGCAGTGACAACGGTGACACCAGTTGGAACAACAGCTTCAGAGCAAGTACCTTCATCACAAGAAGTAATTGTGACTAAAGTAGTTGAGACATCTGATTCAGTAACAGTACTGGTGATGTCAGCACCGGATCCACTTGTAGCTGAGGTAGAGTCTGTTGAGTCGGTAGCAGTACCTGTAGTAGAATCAGTAGGTTCGGTAGCAGTTTCTGAGGTAGAATCAGTAGTAGAGTCGGTAGCAGTTTCTGAGGTAGAATCTGAATCTGAAGAACTTTCATCTGGGAATGAATCAGCATTTGATTCTAAAGTAGATTCAAAGGTGTAAATAATAACTTCACGCTTGACTAATCTCTCTTCATCTGGAGTGGTAATAGTGATGGTACCTCTAACAGTAACTGAACCTGGAGCAGTGAATACACCACCGAAAGCAAGGGTAGCAGTAGAGTTTAATGGGATTGCCTCAAGAACAAGAGCATCAACAGTAGCTGGAGTGTATGAAACGTCAGCTGTTGGATCAACAACACCGTCAACGTAGTATTCAGCTTCATTGAAATCTAAACTACCAACTCTGGTGACTTCAAGTTCAACAGAAATCCATGGTCCAATGGAACCAGGGAAGTCGAAAGACCAGAATGGTTGACCATTGATAACCTCACCTGATAAACCAAGACCTGGTGGAACATCAGATGAAGTTGGAATAGGAGTTGATGATGATTCAGAACTTGTAGGAAGTGAATCTGAACTAGAAGAGTTTTCAGCTCTCTTGTTGAAATGAAGACCATTGTTGACGTCAACGATGTAAGCACTGACTTGAGTGGCCATCAAAGAAGCTGCACTAGCAGTGAGGAAGCGAGTGAAAGAAACCATTTTTTGATTTGGCGAATGAAGTCTGGTTTGGATGAACTAAAGAACTTATGAGATTGAGTATAAATTTGAAGGACCATTCAACTCTTTATATAATTATTTCTTGTGTCTATTGAGATCTCTCTTGTCTCTCTTGTAAGTGCACAAGGGATCTAGGCTCTTGGAAGTATTGACCTAAAGGAAGGTCGTGGCACCCAATCGGGACACGTTGATTCCCAATTACGGAAGTCGTCAAAGTGAACAAAATGATGAGATGTGTTTAAGTCTACTCCATATTCTGAATGCGATCTATGGAATTTGGCTCTAGCCTCCCTGTCAGTGAGAAATAGCCTGCAATCGACTTATTGAGGGGGGTACGATGGACAGAAACAGTAATCGATATGCGTCGAAAGTATCATAATCCCTATATCGACATACTTAGACCCTCGCATACTTACGTCTGTTAAGCTGGCCATACAAACAAATATGCGTGAAAGCACACACTAGATGCGTGTTCATGCACAACGCCGGATCTGGGATGCATCTGAATTGGTCGGGATGCAACAAAGTGCATGCATGATGGGGTTCAGATTTAGAGTTTTGAGTTTCCCATAACCACGGTTTCCAAAACTTAAAAAGAGGGTTGGGGAATTGAACCCTTTATTTGGATATACCAAATGTTGCTTTGAATCCAAGACTACGTATCGCAGCGTATGCTCGTTTTAGGCCCTGTTGGTTATGTTTGTTTTTTTAACTGAGTAACTTATTCGCTCGAAGCAGCTTTTTCCAGCATGCAAGATTGTCGAGGGGGGATTTTAAGTTTCGTGACGGGCCTAATATAGCAATCGATTCAATGGGACACCAAACGTGGGACCAACAAAATCACGTCAAGATTCAAGAGTATGAGCTACACCGGAATGTTGGAAAGGATCATCCCTCCATGTGGTAGATAGTTGAGTTTCTACTGACTTCGAAAGGTGGTCAGGATAATAATAAATATTATTTCGTTCTAGACTTCCGCGGGTATCAATTATGATAGATATAAGTAGAGGGTACAGGGAGGGGGGGTCAAGAAAAAAAAAGTTACCATAAATCTTAAAAACAGCCATAAATCTTAAAAAACAACCCTCAAACTTACCAAACTTCGCTTTCTGAAGTTTAATATCGAGTAGTCGAGTAGTATGATCATTGCGGCGCACGAGTTGCCATTAAGTCCATCACTCTTGTACTAAGTGGAGCCCTTAATGATATAGGGACGGGACCGTATTGTAAGGTTCTCCTGCCGTTGACAAATTGGATTAGGTCTGTTAGGGATTAGATAGTCAAATCTGTTGAGGAGTAGATAGTCAACCGTTATCATATCGCTTACTTGTGTTAGCCATAGCAATGGCTCAACGCTCATATCTTTTTTTCGGAATACTTGCTGACCCGTGAGTTGGGCGATGGGCCGTTTTAAAAGCATGCAGAAATGAACCTTGACCACAGAATCGTATTTTAGATGGTCGGTGGCTTTGATTATTGATCACTACTGAACACTTCCTGCCCATCTCTAGCTCGCTGCTAGTGACTACCATCAACAAATTCTATTTCTGCACTATCGAATACGCAATGCAGTATCTAAGAGGCTAGTCCCGAATCGAGGAACAACTGGCGCTGCCCCATATGGCGAAATGCTATCGTCAAAGGGTATGAGTTCTAGTAATATGTAAACCCTTAGCGTACGGGCGCCACATCCTAAAGGAGACTTGTGCATGTCGTGTGCTTTTTCAGAAATCAGATCCGGTTTTGTCATCTTGAGAGATACGGATTTCTGTAGTATTTTAGCGAGGCGAGATCTTTTAATATTGAAAGCATTGGATGTTATGAATCTGTAGATGGTTTGAGAGTGAATCATTTATTACCTTCTCGTTGATTAAACTTAAGAAAGTTTCTGCTTTCTCCTTATGTGTGATGGGAGATTGAATATGGTACTAAAGTGATTAATGAATTGGCGCCGTTTAGATGTATGTATCAAACAGTATCAAAGTCCTTTTGTTGACATCTTCTGTTCAAATGTAGCGTTGCTTCATGCACTGTGATCGTCGTCACTCTTCCAATTTATGTCCACATCTCCAAACCATAAATTACTTTCAAACAACCATCTCTTTTTAGATCAAAAAAAAAAACTCCTGCTTTCTAGTAACCAAAAGTTGTTTCAAAGACACCGTTGGTGGAGCCTTTCTGACAGTTGTAGCAATAAATTCATGAGCATCTGAATGATTCAATTTGAATTAGAAAAAATATCTGGACTCAATTGATGTTGATACTTTTTGTTTCCAACACTATGTCCCTCCAGATAATTCAAACGCTGCTGCTGCCCAGATCCCAATGGTGGTGACACGTTATCCTAACCAAGGTAATCCACACAACAACAACAACAACAACAACAACAACAACAACAACAACAATTCCAATACCAGCAACAGGTTGCCTATATTCAAGCAGAATATTATCCCTAGCTTCCCGATCCCTTCAATGCATTTTTTTAATTATGACCAGTGTCTTCCAGTGAAACTCAGCGATACAGAAAACCTACAAGCACTACCACACATGCAGTTCAACGAATATCTGTTGTGACTGTATATAACAAGTCCTTCACTGCTATCACTATCTCCAGCAGTGAGTGGTACTACCATCTCTAGTTGCATTTACTTTTTGTTTGAAAATCAATCTCTCTCTTTGGGATTCACTCGCAAATCCATACTCCTTTTGATCTCTTCAATATGCTGTTCCGCAAGATCAACCATGAACTTCAGGTTCTGCTCACTGTGAGACCTAGCGTATTCGTCATGTGTATCAGCAGCTTGCTGATGATGAGGATGCGTCTCATGATTCAAACCCTTCCCATCCTTTTGTATGCCGCCGCCCGCTCTCTTCGTTATCCAGTCCCAGATCTCGTACTCTGCCTCCTTCTTCCGCCCGTCATTCGACAGCAGCTTGTCAAGCTTCGGCACCAGCAGGAACTGTTCGCCATTGATGATGAGGTTACTGATATCATCGATACCGTTTCCCTCTGTTGAGAATATAACAGACGATGACTTAGACGACGACGACGCACCAAACAAGCCACGCCAGATAACAGACAGCGCAAACCAACCAACGATCAACACACTAAGGAAGTTCCAAACCGTCATCCCAGACGCGTCAATCCCAACAATACTCAACGCTGGGTCAAGGACACTCATAACAGTGTCCCAAACACCACCATGCTCCTTCTTTTTCTCCTCCACAGCATGGCTCTTCTTCGCCGCAACCCCTGACACCGTCTCTGATCTGCCTCTCTTCGCAGACTTCTTTCTCTTTCCGCCAGTCGTCGTACTCTTCGCAATAACGTCCTTCAACTCGGCAAGAAGCACCCCCATACTCTCTTTCTGCCCTTCAACGGCACCTTTTTCCACTGGTCCCTTGATCCAGCTTCTTCCACTCCACTGCACCTCTGTCAACACCGTGATATGTGTCGTGTTTGACTCGCCCCAACTCAGGTAAATGTACGTGACAGTGACGAAGGTGTTCCCTGAAGGAACGTCTGGAGACTGTGTTGATTGCTTCACTAGAATGTATTTGTTCAAGTCAAGGGATTCAATCGTCTCAGTGACAAGACATCGTGTTTCTTTCGGTCCCAATGGCGCATTGATCGGTTTAGTGTATTCGTAGTAACGTTTCTTGTTGGTGAATGCGGGTATCGTACCAATGTTGTAGTTTTTCTGCCTGGTGAGGATGTTTTGAAATACAGACGTGTCTGTATCGCTAAACAACAAGAGGTATGTTGTCCCTAATGGTGCAGGTATCGAATCATCCAGGACCTGTGTCTCTGTTGATTTCTGATTGATAGGTGCACTCGTCGGTGCGTGAGTCTTTGGTCCAATTATAGGTAGTGAGGATGTGGATTCTTCAGAGACATCGACAGAGGAAGGGATGGAGTCAGAGGAGATGTAGTCGATAATCTCATCCACCAGATTGTTCAAAGAATCCTTTTGACCACTGATGGTACCTTTCTCGACGGCACCTTTGATCCAACTCTTGCCTGTCCATTCGACGTTAGTGTACACGGTGATCTTTGTTGAGTTCTTGACGTCCCATGTCAGATAGAACAAAGTGTTGACAATAAATGCGTTTCCGGAAGGAACATCTGGTGACTTGACACGTTGTTGAGCCTTAACGTATTGTGAGAAATCTGACTGATGAATGATCTCTTCAACTTGACATAGTGTCTCCTTGGGACCAACTGGACTGTTTAACGGCTTCACATATGAATAAGTTCTTGAATCGTGGTTTTCGCTATTCTTTGCAAATGGTGATATATCTGACAGGTCATGGTTCTTTTGCTTGACGATTGTCTTCTTCAAAAAGCTTGTATTATTGCTGAATATCAATTGGAAAACCTTACCTATGGGAGCATCAATGGTTCGCTCCAAAATCTTCGTCTCTCCCGGTGCAGAATCATGTTGGAACTCTGTCGGTTTATGCTTCAAAGGACCAGGATATCCATCACTACCACCATTGGCAGCATCCTTGGTATCCTTGGCATCCTTGGCACCGGGCTCAAAATCATCTGGTTTATTAACATCCATATCATCATCATCATCATCATCATCTTCCACTTCTACTCCTTCTCCCGCGTCTTCTTCGTCTTCATCTTCATCTCCACCAGTCTCATCCTCACTGCCGTAATCACTGAGATCCGTGGCATCAGATCCCATCTCACCACTCGTTACATCGTCGTCATCGTCAAACGAGTCATAGCTCTGCTCTCTCTTCAAGCTGGCACTCTCTGTATCGGGTCCGTCCCCGCGTTCAGAACGCACCACTTCTCGCCACACGCTCAATATCATCGTGAACGTCGTGTCACGTTGCATCAAACTCGCAAAGACATATCGTTGGTGTAGACTGCGCACGGTTATCGCATTAGGGAACAGACCAGCAACGCTTTTTTTCTCAATCTGGACAACTTCCTTTAATGGGATGCTTAGGTTTGTAGTCCATCCAAGAATGTTGGAGTTGAAACTGATATGGCGTTGAGAAAGGTACATTTTCCCCTGGATCAAGATGTCTTTTTGTAAGGCACAACTATAGTCATCCAAGAGTGCTTCGCCGTGTGGGATTGAAGGGAACAAGGCATGAAAATCAGACTGTCTCTTCACGCTGGGGAAATGCACGCCTTCAATCGAGGGCTCTGATTGAAGAGACTGTGTTGTATCATTGAATGTCGTTGTTGATAATGACGGTCTTGCTTCTGCTGATGCTGATGCTGCTGATGCTGATGCTGATGCTATATTGTTGTTATTGTTCGCCCTGCGGGCCGTTGGCGACTTGATGAAGTGACTAGGCGAGGCAGATCTCTTTCTTGGAGAAACGGAGCGTGCGTTTCTTGCTGTGCTAGAGATGCTGGTTGCGTCAGTGGACCTGATACGTGAAATGGCACTGTCGTTGATGTTCTCTGCGGGTATCCCCTTATCATCTATCGAATGGGTTATTGATTGCGGGAACACTAGAGTTCTTGACGGGGTGCTCGTGCTTTCAAACGTCAAGCGTGGAGACATATCACCTTTCGTCATTGGTGCAACGACTCCTCCTACTCCTGCTCCTCCTGCTCCTATAGTATTTGGCCCGTCTATTGGTGAGGCACCAGTTATCTCAATATCTGGCACACCGCCGCCAATTTTCGCAAAGGAAGTGGTTGTAGAGGATCTTGTGCGTCCAGAGAGGGACCTGCCCATTCCAGGAGACACCGGTCTATCGTTGAACCCCAGATCTTGTAACGTCAGCTGGCCTTTACCTATTGTTGCAATTGGCTTGTTTCTCAACGGTTGGAATACGACGTCAGCAGTCATGGGTCTTGGCTCCGATTGGACGGACTCCAAGTCATCGTTGAGTCTGAGTTCATTCTGTCCATTCAGCTCGCCATGCTCGTTATGCGTCGCCAGTGACTGATCAGCAGGAGCCGTGGCCGAGGCCGAGGCAGTTGCCTGTTTATTCTCTGTAGTGGGTTTAGTGGAGCCCGGAGTGTTCAACAGGGAGTCCAAGTGCTGCAAGAAGCTGTTGTTGCGATCCCCCGTGGACAGGGTGCTGCCATTAGCTGGTTCGTTATGCGGCGGGTGCGACTTGATTGCCTCGTGTTGTGGTTTTTGAGCAGATACCAACGATGATGCAGCGTTATGTGCAGCGTTAACCAAAGTGTTGATGAAGCCAATGCCTGAGTTATGAGGAGTGGTGGCGGTGGACTCCGGTGTCGCCATGTGCTGTTCGATCTGGACAGAAGAAGGCGGCTCCTCGACCATTGGTTGTTGAGAGACCCCGCTGGCGTTGTCAAGAGCAGTGGTCACTGTGCGTGCATCGTCAGTTGTGGTGGTGGTGGTGGTGATGTCTCTGTCCTCTGCATGGGAGAGCTGTGAGCGTGAGCGTGACAGGGACCTCACGGACTTGATGGCGGGGGTCTCGAGGTATCCGCTGGATGGTCTCTTCTTGCTGTTGCTCTTGTTGTTGTTGACATTGTTGACATTGTTGTTGTTCTTGTTGGTGTTAAGGGATTGTGTGGAGCTTTGGACGGAGCTGGAGAGGGACTGCAGGGAGAGGTTCGGGTCGTCGTGCCTCTTCCTGTGCTTGCGTCTGAGGGAGAAGGGCATTACCGTGTGTGGTAAGCGCTGTAGTTGGTTATACTTGCGGGTTGCAGTTGTTAACTGTTGTGGGTTGCTCGCTGAGTTCGGCTTTTCTGAAATGGACGGTTTATTGGTTTATTGGCTTATGAATTCTCGTGTGGAGAGATATATATATGGAGAGAAATGTATATATGGCATTGGTGTGGATCGCTATGATATGTAGTAGAGAGACGGGTGGAAGTACTTGGTTGTATTGCAGTGTGTAGCTTTCGTTATAACAGTGCTTGTTATAACAGAATGCTTTGCAATGGTTATACAATCAATACAATCAATACAATCAACAAAGTAATACAGCAATTCACAGCATACAATATACAATATACAATATACACTCAACGGTCCTCTGCCCACTCATTCTCACGCTTGATAGCAGCCTCCTCCTCCGGTGAAAAGTCATTAACAATGTTGAACGTTCTGCGAATCTCCTCAGGCGACTTGCCCCTAATCATCTCCGCAACTACCTTGCAGCCAGCGTCCAGCAGGGGTCTGATGTTCAGGTAGTTGGCAGCGAGGATGATCTCGTACAGCATCTCCTGGTCCACTTTCAGGAACTCCTTGTCCCATTCGTCAACAGGCGCCGACTTTCTCGAGTCCTCGTCCTCGTCATCTGGGAAATTGGTCTCCTTGTGGTGGGTGGCCCAGTCCAGCACCTTCTTCAAGACAGAGGCACGCACGTTAGGAACAGGGATCGAGAAGCCAGACTCGCCCTCGCCCTCTTCATCCTCCTCTTCGTCTGATTCGTTTTGGTCAGCCAGGTCGCTGATCATGTTCTTGATCAGGATGGAGCGCTCGGCGATCTGCTGCTCGACTTTGAAAGACTCGCCGTCTGACGAGACGATGGTGACCTGTGGCATTGTGTTATAGTTAGTGGTATGTGATATAAGTGAAGTCGTGTATGTGAGGTGGTATATGTATGTGCTGATGGGAGCTTCTTTGAGGGAATTCGAGGGCTGTTACCCGGATCACTTGCTACTCTCTCACTACTATTTATGGCTCTATTATAATCGATGGCTTATTCTATGACAGTTATGGAGTATATAATGCACTACTGCTATTACATCTATCTATCCACCACTCCTCTTACAATCAATCAATATCACTATCAATATCACTATAAATAACTCTTGTAACTATCTGTAAACAACTATCTGTACACTATCTGTAAACCATCTGTAATCACCTTTAACTATATCGCCAGCATCAATAAACCATTAAATAAGTCATTAAATCAATCATTATTAAATCAATAATCATCAAACGAATAATCAACGGCTCAATCCTACTCGAAGTTCGAGTACACGCTCGCACTCAGCTCATCCAGCTCGGCCACTGCATCCATGTTGTTCACATACTCGTTCCCCTGCCCACTACGGAACTCGCCCGCTGCCTTCGTCGACCCGGCCAACAACACTGCCAGCTTCACCTTGATCTCGCCAGGTGCTGTTACCACTACTCCTTCGCCCTTCCCTGCAGCTGACGCTGACGCTGCTGACGAAACGGCCAGATAGTTCAAAAACGTAGTGATCCCCACATTCACCAACGACGAAACGACAATCAACGACGACGACGAGGCAATGTACTGGCTAGTTTCGTCCAACAGGACACGCAAATCACCACCATCACGCTGCAACGTCTCCACTGATGGCTCGTCCAGGATCTGCTGCATCACAAACACCTCCAGATTACGCGGTGGCAACAGCACCGGCGCAATAAACGTCTCGCCTTGCTCATCAACTCTTTCAATCAGTTTCTGCGCCCTGCTGAGCAATATGGCAAACTCGTCCAGCGTCAACTCCACACGCGGGTTGATGTCTTCAAACACCTCGTCGACGGCACTCTTAACGCGCTCTTTCAACACCACCCATCCTCTGTTCAGTAACCACCAGCTGAAGGACAAGTACGCTTGCTCGTTAACATACGCTGCTGTTGTTGATGCTGATGCTGTTGCTGGACTAGTCGTCGAATCCCTGTCAATCAACTGGATCCGGTCACTAAACCCATGCTTGCTCGATGCCACTTTCAGCGCGTCCTCCAGGTATTCACGTCTCGCCAATATATTCAGCTGCAATCTCGTAAACACAATCAGCAGGGCGTTCCCATACAGCAACGTCAACAACTTCGTCAAGCTCTGTGACTTCAAATCCTCCCATAGCACATTCTTCGACTTCTTCGACCACTCATTCACCAGCTCGCCACCCCCACCACTGGGATTGACACTCCCACTGTCAATCCCACTCCCACCGACACTAGAGCTCGTGCTCAATGCACTAACGCTCGCCTCCTCTGTGTTGTTCTTGCCGCCGCCGCCCCCGCGTCTTGCACGCAACGCAGCAGTGATCTTCTCAACACTGAACCCCTCCGCCAGGGATCCCGCCAGCACGGGCACGAGCGCCCATATGGTGTACAGTGCATCCTTCTGCGTCTGTTCAAACCGACGACGGATCTGCTCCCTGTTGAAGCGCTCCTCTGCAATCCGGCGCTGGTGGTTCAGGAAGAGCGAGTGCAGGTGATGAGCAAGGAAGAACAGCGAGGCAAGGGTCACTGTGGTGCTGAGGAACAGCTTCTTGCGGTGTGTGTGCACGAAGGCCCTGATACTGGTGAGCAGGCCCATGTTTGTACTTGTATAGTTATCCTTGTATAGTTATCCTATTGTATAGTATAGTACTTGTATAGTATTGTTGTTGTTGGTGGAGAAGCGGCTGGAGATCAGTTTTGCCGATGGCCGGGGGGGTTAGGTTACCCTGTCTTTATTACTACTACTACTACTACTACTACTATTACTACTGTTGAGATGATGATATGATATGATGATATGATGATATGATGATATACACACTACTTGCTCACCCTGTTGTTGCTCTTCTTCTTCTGCTGCTGCTTCTTCTTCTTGTCGTTGCCCTTCGTACTACCCTTCCTTATCGTCTCCACAGCAGCACTGATCTGCTTCACATCCTTCTTCTCAACCTCCGGCTCAAACTTCGTGTGCGTTCCCTTGAATGAGATAGAAGGACCCACGGCACCAGTAACGACGCTTGACTGGCCCAATGCGCTTCTGATGAACTCCTTTGCCCTGCGTGTCTCCTCATCCTCCTTCTCCACCGTTGTCTCTTTGCGGGCCTCCCACTCAGTTAACCGTTTCATGTATGCCTTGACACGGGCCAGGTCCTCCATGATGGGATGGCCGGCTGTGTTGACGCCCTGCGACTTCAGGTATGCGAACGCTAGCGACACCAGCATGTATGCGGATCCATTTGCCAGGTTGATCGTTTCTGTAGCGGTTGAGGTTTGGTTTAGCTGCTCAGCGAGCGGTGTGCTGAGGAGCGCGGTGAGGTCCGGTGCGAGCGACTGTGTGGCGGAGTGGAGCGCATGGAGGTATTGTTTGACAAGAGTGGCGTCGTCCATGTTGTTGATAACTGATGACTGATAACTAATAACTAATAACTAATAACTAATATAACTGTCTACTAACAAACAAACAAATATAAAATTTTATTATGTTCGCAGCCCTGTCTGTGTCTTCTCCCCGGCTCACTTCCAGCCGACTGACACAAATACTCACTTGAAGCATCACTTGAAGAGGCACCTGCACACTGGCACCTGCAATTGCACAGTTGTACTGCTTGACTACTGATGGGCAGTGTTTGGATGGGCTCCATGGGCATCGCTCTCCCTCTGTCATCTCTCTGTGTAGTTTCCGATCTCTACAACACTCTAAACGGCCAGCGTATTCGATGCCCGTCCGGTCCTTTGTTAAATACTGTGTACAATACATACAATACATACTACCAAACCTCGTTAAATAACCCATTAACTGCTTCAATCACAGCTGACTCTGGAGTAGTACCTCACAGGTCTTCTACTGTCTACCCACTACCGGTCTACGCCCGTCTACGCCCCCACTCCCAGCTCCCCAGCACCGCCAACAGACACACACCTGCTGCTGCTGCTGCTGCTGGGAAAGTCCAGAATATTCGCCAAATTCGCCTGCTCCGAAAATCTTTGTTCTTTGAGGCCACTATACATATCTCTCAACACCCCAGCTGTCAACACCCACAAATGCCCCGCCCGCTCTCCAAAGAGGACCACGCAGAGGTCCTTGCTCAGATAGACTCCCTTTCCAGTGTCGCAGACATCGAAATACTCCAGAAGAAGCTGCAGCAGGACTACAAACTCCTCGCAAAGTCCTTCGCCAGTGCCCGTGTCAAGAGAGTCGACTCATATCTGAAACGAATCGAAGAAGTACAGACCCGCCTGCGCAAGAACTTCACCTCCTATGGTGCTCTTGTCCAACAGGAGCTCCCGAATTCAGGCTCAGGCTCAGGCTCAGGCTCCTCTGTCTACAACAACAAGTCCTCGACCGGCAAAGATCTGCCTCATATACCAACTTCTCGCGTCCTGGCTCCGATTCCTATATTCCCTGACGTGTTCAACTCCATGATTGGGAAGTTTCAAAATGACCTGAACACGCTAAAGTCAAAGTATCACTACGATGCGAAGTTGATTGAAGACTCGGCTAGATCTGAAACAGGTTTGATATGGCAGCATTTTGCACAGAATAAGATTCGGTATAGACAGGAGAAGAGACTTGAGATATCTCATGAAAGATTCGCCCTGCAGGACGATTACTATAACTTGTCGAAACAGGCGAAGACCAGCCATAGGGAGAAAAGATACAGAACCTCTGTCCGTCGAGTTGGTGAAAAAATTGGAAGATCTACTTTGAATTTCGCTAGAGGTGCAGTTTCAAAGAGGAACAAAGTCCCAAAGATTATGGATTCAAGATTAATTCTTTCCAAGGCTACAGATGTCGAGATAAACAACGATATTGCCCTGTTGAGACAAGGTGATCCAAGTGCAGTGATTATAAGCAGGGAGGAGGCGAATTTCAGATATTTAGAACCATCAACAAACCCTGACTCGGGATCAAATGAATCCATACGACCAACAATGACAGACCTCGTGAATTTACAACTTGAAAAGGGGGTCAATATTCTCCCTGTCGCAGCAAGCACCAATTTCGATGGAAGAAGAGACAGAAGCTATCAAAGAAAGGCACCTATTTTGCACACACCCATCTCTGCACAACCCTTCCGAACTGCTGCTGCTCCTGCTCCTGCTCCTGCTCCTGCAGGTGCTGTACCGCATCAATCACCTACATTCCCGCTCCCTATCCCGCAACATCAACATCATAATCAACATCCACATCAACATCATATCCATCCTCAACCGTCACCGCAGCTATACTTCCCACCTCCTGTTCCTGCTCCCGTTCCACCATCATCAATGTTCCCACAACAGCAGCAACAGCAACAACAGCAGCAACAACAGCAGCAGCAGCATCCATTCCCAGGCACGTTAAAATTACCTGGTTTCCAATCTCATCATCAGGGATCCCAGGGCATGCCGCTATATTTCGGACAGGGACACGGACAAGCGCAAGGACAAGGACAGGGACAACAGGGACAGGTTCATCAGGAACAGAAGGGGTTAGCTGTTGAGGGACAGACTCAAAGTCACTAATTTTAATTACTAGAACTTTTATTGGCACTCGATCTTCTGTGGAATATATATAATCTTTGATTCGGGCTCAAAATACGTAGTTATTAGTTACATTACAGAATGTTGACACAGATGTATCTATATATATATCTATATACGAATAGAATAGAATGGAATTGGAAGAAAGGGACAAAGCTTTGCAGGGTCAAATGTACATACGCTATAAGATTCTCGGCCCGAGCACATCCGAGACGCTCTGTGTGTGTGTCGCCTCCCGAATTTCAAAAAGCCGGATTCTCTTCTTAAGCAAACAGCATTTATTCATTCATTCCATTCATTCCCAGTGTTGCACAGTAGAGACAGGAGAGTGTTGTTTTTATCTTCTCTTCCTCTCAATACATACATACAAGTCAAGTTCAACACAATGTCCGAACTCGTCGACACGTTCCTTGCAATCACAGGGTCCACTGACCCAACAACAGCTCAAAACTTCCTGGAGATGTCAGGCAATGATCTCGATGTGGCAATCTCATTGTTTTTCGAACATGGTGCTGGTGGTGGCAATGCTGGTGGTGCGGGCAATTCACATTCACACGTCGCTAACGATGCGTTCCAGGATAACCACGACGACCCCTTTGAAACAGATGCCCAGATGGCGGAACGATTACAGAACGAGGCGTATAAGTCACAACAGGGAAGTGCTGCTCCTGCTGTCGATGAACCAAGGGCCCCAATGGAGGCTCGTCATGAGAGGTTGATTGGAGACGATGCGGATCTCTTCTCTGGTTTGATGGGCGGGACTTCTGGTGCTGCTGGTGCTGGCGGTGGTGCGTTTGGTGGATTTTTTAATCAAGGTGGATCCAGAGGAGGACACCACGAGATCTTTGGCAATGCGACAAGAAGAGGCGTTTTCAACCAAGTGGATGATGATGACAATGATGGCAGAATTGTCGAATTGGATAGTGATAGTGATGGGGATGATGATGATGATAATGATGAAAGCTCTGGGTCTGCGCAGAGAAAACTGGCAAGGATATTCCGCCCGCCATTTGATCTTATTGAAAAGATTGACTTAAATACCGCTAGAGCAAAGGCCAGGAAGGAAGCTAGATGGGTTCTTGTTAACATTCAGGACACGTCTGAATTCCAATGTCAAGTGTTGAATAGAGATTTCTGGTCAAACTCTTCAGTTAAAGAATTGGTCAAGGAGCATTTTGTCTTCTTGCAATATCATAAAGACTCAAGAAGTGGTGAACAATATACTCAGTTCTATCCCTTCGATGCGTTTCCTCATATCGCAATACTAGACCCAATCACTGGTGAACGCTTAAAGTTTTGGAATAAAGTACCGCAGGTATCTAACTGGATCTCTGAAGTGTACGATTTCCTGAACGAGTTCTCCCTGGACCCAGGAAGTGTCAATCCAACAGTGAAACACGTGAAAAAGGTCGATCTAAGCACGTTGAGCGAGGAGAAACAGTTGGAGTATGCGATCCAGCAATCATTGGACAGAAAGAAGAAGAATCAAGACAACCTAGATACCGATTCAAATTCAAACTTAGATTCTGACTCGGATGCCAATTTCACAGACGCTGATGATTCATTAGAGATACTGGACGGCGGTGGTGATGAAGCTGACCCAATAACCCTAGATTCTGATGATGACGAAGAGGGAGAAGATGCAGTCCATAACACTCAACCAAGAGAACTAACAGACTCAGAGAAGATCAAATTGATCAATCCATTGACCTCGGAAGAGCCAACAGAAGGTGACGTGACAAGAATCCAAATCAGAACAGGTGACGGTAAAAGAACAGTAAGGAAGTTTCACACTAATGATGACGTTAGACAACTCTATGGGTTTGTCAAGGCTTACCTGATAGAGCAAGGTTCCGTCGTCACCAACCCCAACGATTTGAACTTCATATTGACTTCCCAGAGGGAAAATTTGGCCTCCAAGATAGGCGAGAGTATAGAGGCTGCCGGCTTGAAAAACGCAAGTGTGCTAGTGGAGGTGATTAACGACGACGATGATGATGAATGAGGTCTGAATAAACAAATAGATTCAGGCTCTTTAGGCTGTTCAGCATACTTAGTATATAGTAGTTGTAACAGTGATGCTCTTTATCGCCGAAACTCCGGTGTAGATTATGTAAGAAACGCGTCGCGTCAGAAAGAATACCAGATTTTTGTAATCGAGAAATTTCTATTGTGAGAGTCTTACAATAAACTACTGAGGCTGAGAAAAGGGAAACATGTCTTTGGAGGAGGAGCTCGCGGAGGATATCGTCAGTGAGACTGAATCCGTGTCTCATATCGAGCAGACTGACGGGTTCGCGAAGCCGTCGAGATCACAACCGCAGAAGGTGTTTATCCATGACCAGATCAAATCATATATTGCGATTCTTGCCTCTGCGTTAGGTGGGATCGACCACACGTCAGAGATACAACCACCGCCGTATAAGCTGGGCGATGAGGCGTTGTTGTGTTTACAGGATATCATGAAGTGGCTGCGGACGTATGATGGCGCTTCTAATTCTTGGGAAGTTGCAGTCGCTTGTGCTGAGAGTGGGTTGGTTAATGATCTCGTTAGGATACTTTGTCTATGGGATGATTTCTCAGATTTGGAGAACGAAACATTCTCTAAGATATCTAAGGACTACGATAAGAAGATCGCCAATGGATCCTTGAAGATTTTAGAATTTTTACTGAGACCAATTGAGTTGAAACCTGGGATCTTTAAAGATCAATTGGCTAACTATTACACTTTGAAGAAATACCAGCTGAGTTATAAGAAGTTGCTGATCACTTACAGAAATGGACTCGTCTTTAAAGCTGTCATTAAGTTGACTTTACCTGTGTTATCCGTCATCAGTCAACATCGTAAGAAGACTGAACATGGTTTAATCAGACTCGTTATTCTGTTCATTAGAAACTTCTTACAGGTAGAACCGATGGGGAACTTGAAACAATACAAAAGGGCAAGCAAAGCTGTTGAAATTTCAGATAATTTACCAAAGGGATTAAGAAAGGAAGATATCGATATTGGTTCATGCATTGTTTGTTTTGAGAAGAATCTCGTGTTCCCATTCCTGTTGACTTTGTGCTCCACAATCCATGAAGAACTCGAGGTGGACATCCTTTCGGAACTACTTCTCGACATCCAATTCCTACTGATCAAGAATCTAAGACCAGAATCAATAATATCAGCGAATGAATCCAACCACGATCGCAATTCAAAAAATCCATCTGACCCAGCACAAAAGCTAAGCGCATTACTCTCCAAGGAAAAACAAATGAAGACCAACTTCCAAAACCAAATATCTACGAGACACGGACGATTCGGCACGCTCCTGTCTTTAAAGACGTCAGAGATGGGCCGATTGACCGTTTCCAATGCTGGTAATCTAGTCAACGCTAACAAGAATCCCATCAAGGCGTTCGATAGACATAAGGAATGGCGTATGACTTCAAAGTTCAGATACTTTACCGATGAGGAGGTTGTTTTCCCCGAGGTGAATATCTCCCAGGTGGCCAAAATCATGTTGAAGGGATATGTTGGTGATTTCATCGACGGGGCATTGAATCCGTTCATCAAGACGTTAGTGAAAAGGTTGACTGCAGAGGAAGTCTCAGCTGGTGATTATCTACCCGTCGAGTTAAAAGTTCAGTACTTGTTGATTCTTTCATGGTTCTTGGAGGCACATAGACTTAGAGCAGATGTTCTGGATGGCGAGTATGGGCTCGTTGGTGTTATAATATCTGAAGAGTCTTTGAGATTGGTCAGGAAGTTCTCGGAACAGAGTCTTGAAGTGAAGAGTCCCAGGTTGGCTCATTCTGCGTTGATTGCATATACGCAAATCTTTCATGTTATAAACTCAATGGCGTTGTCTGAAGTCATTGATTATCGTGATACTTCAAGAAGTCTGAAAGAAAGAATGTTCCATAAGAGCGAAAGTGTCGATGTTATTAGAGATTTGGTAATGGAGGCGAATAAAAGAAACCCGCAATATGTTGAGAGTTGCGTTGAATTGCTGGATATAATGCTGAATACTTTAGAGAAATATTCTGAAGAGAATATGAGTGATGTTATCATTGATAAAGTCTCCAGAAAGACTAAGAAAATCATCACGAAGGAGCAACATTTCATAGATAATTTCCAAGTTGATTCACTAATAACTGATCTAACTGAAAATGATAAACTGAGACTTAAGGAATTAGCAGACAGGTTATCCAAGAATAGAATCGACTCGTTCCAAAAGATTCAAGGAAGGTTTATTGCACCGGTGATCATTGACACATACATTCAATATTTTAAAGGATTCAGGGATCTTCCTGAAAAAAATCTGAAAAGGGCATTGAAATATCTACATCGTGTGTTTTTCAAGGCTAAGCAGCACGTTGCCCTATACAGATTAGACTTCTTTCATATTTTACATTCGATGCTTTCTGAAGATGATGGGTTATTACTGAAATCCAGTATCAGAAACCATCTGAATCAATTCTTGATCAATTTTATGAAGCAATTCAGGAAAAACTTGAAACTATCAGAATCTTTGTTTGTTGAAATCCTATTCCCTCAAAAATCAAGAAACATGGTATCTTATGGACATGTGATTGAAACTGGTAAAAAACTTGTCAAACAGGATAAAGCCATTACTGTTTCTAAAATCATTGAAATTAGAGGTGACTTCGACACTGCTGAAAAGATATCGATCCTTGTTGCTGCATTAATCGACGACGATATGTTGTCACTTGTTGAGTGGATCGGTGAAGAAATGGAACGGATAATCAACCTGAGAATTCTAATGGAGAAAAGAACGGCGGATTCTAATAATAATGACGATGATGATGACACCAATAACAATGCTCAACCTCAAGAACTTCTTCCAATTATAATCAAATCAATCGATCCTCGACAAATGAGGTATTTGGTTACCGATCCTAAGTTACGATATATTCTAAAACTGGCTGAATTCCAACTTCCGCAAGACTCAAACCAGGACTGCATATATCCAATCACTGCGTCGTTGAGAAATCTCACAGAAATCACAGAATTGGTGAAGTTGTATCAATTCACGCCGGTGGAGTTCGAGAATGGTAAGAAAGCCAACGAGTTTTTGAGGGTGCATTCATTGGAGAGGGGACTAAGGGAAAGATATGCCAACGATGATGAGGAAATTAATGAGTTTTTAGCAGTTTCAGATAACGAGAGTGAAGAATTCTTTGAGAATGCAGAATTGAGAGACGTTGATGAATTCGGTGAAGCTTCGAATGATCGTGACAATGATGATGATGAATTGAGACGTAATGGTTTGAAGAAAGGTGTTGCTAAGGCAAAGGGTAGACTCGTCAAACGTGAGGCATCTGAGAAGAAAAAGAGTAGGAAGAGAAGGGAACGTCATGAGGCATTGCCGATGCATGAGCTGTCTGATGATGAAGATCACGTTAGGGCTCCAAAGAAGGAAGTTCGCGCTGGTTTCGCGTCATCGAAGTATATCGTTGATTCAGATGACGAAAGCGACGAGGAGAATGATCGTGAATTCTTTGCAAGGGAACAGAAGTTACGTGATTTCATCAATTTGAACGGTGGAGTACTGACAAACGATAAGTTGAATGAGTTTTTGAGAAGTATGGCTGATGGCAAGGGTGCTACTGAAGGAATTGAACAGAGTAATAAGAGAGATGCATCTAAGACTTTAGAATCACCAGTTACCAAACGAGCTAAAGTTAGAGTTGTGGAAGATGATCAATCGAATGCCGAGTTATCCTCCAACGACGTAAATGAACCTGAATCTGGTCTGTCTTCAGATGATGAAATTGAAGACAAGAAGAATGCAGAAATTCTGAAAATATCAACTACCAGAAAGGCTAGAATTATCGATGATGATGAAGATGATTATGATGGACTATCAGACAATGAATTCCAAAACTCTCCGGCATCAAAGTCCAATACCCCTCTGACAGATAACGAAGAGGTTGGTGATGTTCAGACGAATGCGAAAGCTGTCGAATACAAGAATACTGGCCCCTTAAAAATTGCCAATGATGACGAAGAAGAGGAAGTTCCAACGAAAAGACATAAACCTAAGATCATCTTCGATGATGACGATGATGATGACGAATAGTAATTATATATACCGGTTATCTTTTTGTTTAAACATTAAAGTACATAGAGTTATTATACAGATACATGAACGAATATATATACGTGTCATACGACGCAATGGGACTCATCAGATCCCCTAATGGCATTCACTATAGTTTGTGTTGATGAAACAAACATCACTAAGAATCCAAATGCAATACATCCCCAATACGGAAGTTTCTTCCAGTTACTTTTTGCATTCCCTGTTATCTTCAAGTTACACATTGGAGGCAAAATATAAGCCATTACAGATGCCGTCGTTGAGCCTACCAATTCGAATAGTGCACCCAAGTTGCAAGTCGTTAGGGATATTCCCATTGTGGTAAACACCAAGATTGAGGTGAATATGATATGCGATTTTCTTGACAGCTCTGGAGAGGTTGGCTGATTGATGTAGTATAAATCTCTAAGAACATCACGAAGAACAAAAATCTCTAGTGGGAATGTCGTCAACATGTTGAATCCAAAACAAAATCTAGCAACGTTGACTAACTTGTCATCACCTGGGAAGTTGTTCAAGATATTACCCTTTGTCTGATCTTTAAATATGAAGAACCCTCCAAACCCGATCAAGGCAATAGCACACATTGAGACAAAGCAGGAAGCATGAGTCAGCTTGCTGAAGTTATTCAAACTTGGGTTTTTCAAAGAATGGAATATGAAACTGGTATTGTGATGACACACTAATGCGAATGAAATGACACTAATCCCTTGGAAAAATCTAGGGGTAACGAAAATAGATGATAAATGCAGCTCTCCTTTCATTTCAGCAGGTAATTGTGGACCTCTTATGAGTATAATTATGATAATAACAGCCATACTGACTAAAGCTAATGCACTTGCCTTTGCTAAATTGGAGATATCTTTACTCAACGACAACGGCAATGATATAGTGACGGTGACCAAGACAATGATGAAGTTTCTTGAAAGCACAAACCGCAGGAATGCATGATCTTGATAATTACTGAACGGAGATCTCAATATATGAGGAATGGTATCACCAATAATGATACAGAATCCAATAGATCCACCAAAGGCAAACAAAGCCTGTGCTAAAATGATGATGAATTTCCCACGTTTGCCAAAACAGTGGTCCACTGTATCCTGGTATGTTGTCTTTCCCGTCAGCTTCAGGTTGATCACGATCAATCTGATTGTGAAATCAACCAATACAGTTAGTAGGATCAATCCGAATGCACCCCCAACCACTCCGCAATTACTCATGGCAAAGGGTGTTCCAATGGCTCCTGCACCCAGGATGGAGTTAGCCATGTTCATGAATGCCATTTTCAAGTTGGATTTGTTCGTCAGGTCTCCCAGATCATCTAACTGGAATGGTTCCTGCTGGTAGTCGAGTTCTTGAATTTGAGGATGTATTTCGTAGTCGAGCGAGTCCAGATCACTGAAGTTGTCAAGCTCGAAGGAGTCTCTACCGTTGTCATCGGACGTTCCGTGTCCCTGACCATAGCTCTGGCCCTGGCCCTGGCTCTGCGGCAGCTCCTTGTACGTTGGGGGCATGGTTTCTCCGCTGGTACAGTTGATACAAAGAGAGAAAGTCAGGTTTCGATGATTGATTTGATACCGGACATAAATACAATCATTATTAGTACACACGATGAGCCCATCAACAACACTCAAAAGCTCAACAACAACAACAACCACCACCACCACCAACTAAAGAACACCGGTTCTTTCGAGCACCTTCTCGTAGACAGTTGCCAGCTCGAGCTCGAACCCGAGGATCTTTCTCGCTGTGAACTCCTCCTCCAGCAGCACGCGTGTCTGGTTGGCTACGCTGCCGAAACGCACCGTCTCCGTCGCGGAGGCAGCCCCTCCGCCCGGCGTCTTCCCGTCGATGAGCCTGGCGAAGCGGTCGTCCAGCGAGCGCAGCAGCGCCAGCAGGCGGGGCACCTCTGCCTGGGTCACGGGCACGCGCAGCAGGGCGTCCAGCGGGAGCACCGCCAGCGCCAGCAGCAGCTGTGTCTGCGCAAACAGCGTGCGCTCAGCCTGTGGGTCCTCGTAGTTGTCACCGACAGACAGCCAGATGAAGTCGAGCAGGGTAGTGATGTCGTGCAATGCCTCGCTCAGCGTCGTGTACGCATTGGTGTTCAACGACGACTGGACCAGTTTGCGCTGGATCTGGAGCTGTTGCTCCTCAACGTAGGTGATGAAGCGGGTCTGCTGAAGCTTCGAGAGTGGAACAGCTGCGTGAGGCGTGCTGAGCCTTCTCCTATCTGTATCAGCGCCAGTAATATCAACGTCAATGAGCTCGTCACTGGTCTCATCACTAGCCTCGTCAATGGCCTCGTCCTTAATACCCACTTCACTGGCATCTTCACCGTCAATGCCCGGATTCAGCTCGAGAAAGTCAAGCTCATCCTCACTAATTGGCTCAGTCGAAACCTGTGTGATCTCTGTGTCTGCATCAGGATGCAGCGGGCTCCCTGGAGCGTCCGCGTAGTCTGCTGTTCGTTCCATTGCTCTTCCTTACTGTGTACCTTTCACACAGTGGGAAAAAAAGTGATGATTCCATTGTTTTGCCAACCAACCAACTTAGTATAAACACATCTTTCAACAGAAAACCAGCAATGCAGGTTCCACAGCCCGTGAAGCAGCTCTTCGACCACTTCCCGCTCAAGACGTACCCGCCCGTACCGCAGCTTGCCTCAGATGAGAAGCAACAGATTGAGCACAGACTTTTCTCATATTCCGCCTCTGCTTCCACGAGCTCATCGCAGTTCAAACTAGGTGTATACAACGTCATCCAGATGACAGATAAGGCCACCTACATTGCCACCGACCCGCTTTGTCTCGCCGCAGAACTCTCCCTTTCATTACAGAACGACATCAAGCTGCCTAAAATCAACAACAAGCACCACTTGGCCAATAACTCCCTGTTCCTGCTCTCCCATCACTCGAACAAACAGGCACAACTTCCGATCTACATTGAACAGGACCCACGCTCAAAGAGTAAGAGAATAGTAAGAGACCACCAGTCCATGAATGAGCTATACTGCTCGCGAGTCGAGTCCAGCTCTGAGCTGATGCTGATCACCCTTGCGGACTGCGTGCTCTACGATATCTGGACAGCAACAGTCCTTTTAGATCTTGCGCCAGAGAAACAGTCGGAAATATATCAGTTCAGCGATGGTTCTGAAGGTGCCGCTTTGACTAACAGATGGGCACTGTCCTCGCTGCTAACTCAACTGTGTTTCAGAAATGGCTTCAATTGGAGAAATCGAAACATTACAGAGAAATTCGAATCTGGGATATTCACTAGAACCTCAAAGTCGGCTATAGCGAAAGAAAAGAGTAGAATCCGGGCAGAGTTCGTTAAGATCATCGAGGATTTGAACCATGTGCTGGTGCAGAAGGATACTGACTTCTTCAATGGCGAGGGTCCTGGTCTGCTTGATGTAAAGGTCGCCAGTTATTTGATACTGATTGACAAGTTTCTAGCTGGCCATGACACATGTGACGTCGTGAATAAGTATCCTGCTTTGAAGGCACACTCACAAGCTGTCTTGAAAGTATGCGTGTGAACCATCTGTATATAGCTGGAGTGGATACGAATTTATTTCATGCTGCATTATAGTTTTATAATAGGTGAATGCGATTATAGAAGATCAGCTTTCCTAATTGTTTCTTAAGCAGTTGTACTAAGATTGAATTAGAGGTATATATCTGGTGAAATCAGCTCTCTATAATAATATAAGCCGATAAGGTGTTGTTGTTCAAGCTTCTACTTTACGTTCTCTAAAAAAATCCTTCAAAACCGATATGTAATAAGTGTCCATCACGTCTCACGCCATACCGAAGGTGCTAGATGACAGTCGATAGAAAGAGTAACCCGCCCAACCATATCTATATCGATATAGTATAGTATAGCTCTAGAAAGGCAGTCTGTTATTTCTTTAATTCACTTTCAAACTCTCACATCAACTTAAATACGACGGATTTGTACCGTCGGGGAGGGAAAGAGAGAAAACTCCCAGATTAGGAAAATTTCCTAATTTGGAATTGATTATCCGCATGAATTGATGATCGGTACCATTGAGAATGCTAATGGTGCCTGAACCACACGTGTGTGCATCTTGCATAAGAACGAGACAATACTGGCCTGCCTATAAGTTAGGACCCTACTGTTGACATAATCTGTCAACTGTCAACTGCTGAGCGTTGAACCGTTGCCTCAAAAACAGTTTCGCGAAATTTGTTTCAGAAATTCAACATGAAACACTGTGAAACAGCTGCTTGCAACACTCTGAAAAGACTCCATTTAATTCAACCAACTTCTTCCCTTCCTTTACCCGTTTACCTTCCACCTACCACCTACATTACTTGCTGTCTTGCCAACTACACTATAACGTGCGCTCTCGCTGTGGTTTTATAGAACAGGACCTTTGGGATATTACCACTTTTGCACCCTTCATTCAGTTCTCTACTACAAGATAGTACCATACTTCTTTAATTCAAATGGCCCAAGACCTGTTGGCATCCAAGACTCTGGAGCCACTTTCCTCAGAGAAGGTCTCTGAGAACCTGAGACTTATCGAGGACTTGAAGTTCTTCCTGGCCACCGCACCTGCCAATTGGCAAAAAAACCAGATTATTAGGCGCTATTATCTGAATCATGATGAAGGCTTTGTGTCTTGTGTCTTTTGGAACAACTTATACTTTGTCACGGGGACAGATATTGTTAGATGCATCGTTTATCGATTCGAACTCTTTGGTCGTGAGATTATTGATAGAAAGAAGTTCGAGGAGGGAATATTTTCAGATCTAAGAAGTTTGAAATGTGGAACCAATGCAGTGTTAGAGGACTCAAAGTCTCCGTTTTTAAACTTCTTATACAAGAACCAATGTCTTAGAACTCAAAAGAAACAGAAGGTGTTTTTCTGGTACAGTGTTCCTCATGATAGACTGTTTGCAGATGCGCTCGAAAGAGACTTAAAAAAGGAGTTACAGGGTTCTACCGGTACGACAAAATCCAAGTATGAACCATCATTATCCTTCAAATTCAATGAAAATGAAACGCTGAATGATCAATTGACTGCCTATGTGGAAGATCAACGGAAGAAGAATGATGAGTTTGAATCACTCTTGACCAATTCAGAGGATGATGAATTTTCACAAGATATCGTTGAACCACAAAAGTCTACGATTAAAAAGGAGCCTAGTACTTTCATCATCAAAGAACAGAATCAGACTCCTGTTGTGGAGAAATCCAATTTCGATGATGACTTCCCACTAGATTACTTTCCACCAAATGATGATAACGATTTAGTCGACCCTGAAGTGTTTTTCAACCCACCAACGGATAACTTTGATGCTTCTTTCCTTATTGATCAAACTTATACCAAAACTCCATTCAAAGATGTGACTTTTGGTGATAAGGTGAACAGAACTCCAGTTAAACAGGAAGAATTCGAAAATGATATGAATTACCTTCCACCATCAAGCAATCCTTATCATTTACAACCACTGTCTTCAAGAAACTCACACTTCTATAACCAACCATACGTACCCTCACAACAGCTCTATCCACAGATAACCAATGCTCAATATTATGATAGTCAAATATCAGGCGAACCACTTGACTTGGCAAACTACCCCTCTGATGATTACATACAACAAGCAACACCTGCACAACTAGACTTCCCACCACCCGCATTTTATGGCAACATTGTCCACAACTCACAAGGTGTACCGATGTTCAACCCAGGTGTGAATGATCCATATGCTGCACAGATTGCCGAACCACAGTACATGTATCCACAATATGGGTACCAGTGGGAATTCGACGAAGGTGACGATGATTTATATAATGCTTTTGAAAGACCACCTTTCCAGCAGCAGTACCAACAGCAGCAGTTCCCATTTCAATTACAACAACAACAGCCTGTACCCGGTATGTCATACCTTCATAGCGCGGTGCATCTCCCTATGAGTGCCGGTGGGAATGGAATGAGACTCGTTTCACCATTTGGAATGGTCTTCCCATCATATGAGGCAATGAATCCACCTAAATCTACAAAGAGAGCCAAGTTTGCGTCCGGTAGGACTCCTGGAAGAGTTGTTAAGAATTCCACCAATGCAGCCGCATCAACAGTGGCTAGGAAGTTGAAGAACTCTCCCGCAGTCAGTTCAGAGCTGAATAATTCTATAAAGAAGGGAACAGTGAGGATTGTTGAACCTGGCGCGGAGTCGAAGGAGCAAGGTCAGGTTAAAATAGAGCAAAACGATGATGATGATGATGATGATAATAATACGGAAGATGAGAGGAACCCCGGTGATGAAAATGATGACTATAACGATGACAACATGAAAGATACAAAGAATGACGAAGAGAAAACGAAAACCAGTGACAGTGATTGACGATGTTAATGATTTTGGGCGTGGATCCTAAGATAAGTAATGTAATATATTCATTCACCGGTGGAAGGGGGAGATAAGGAGTAGTATACTCCAAAATCCACTGCGCTCATTAAAAGTTGGATTAGATAGAAGGAGTAAGATTAGATAATGTGCAGTGCGTATAAACATCATAACTGTGGGCACTAACTAGATAATTATGTTTATTAAGAGACGTTTTATGAAGTATATTGCATCATTCAGTTGTAAAGTTAGTTTGATGTAAGTTACTGCAGCCTCGGATCTTCTAGAAAAAACCGGGGTACCGGAATTCATGCCACCCTCGGAACACAGACCTGGTGGACCGGGACTAAAACAAATCCCAGCTTTTTAAACCCAATTTATGAGTCAAAACACACCACCCAGATATATTCAACGAGAGAACAAAAGCTATAACACAGCACGATAAACACAAAGAGACGTCTCACCGCCCGCACCACAATCTTCAGCTTCTCCTGCGCTCTTAAGTCAGAAAAACTGTTGTGAAAGAGACAAAACGGGTGGGAAAATAAACCCCTATAACAGACTGCTCGTTTAAGCGCCTCAGTTTTACTACCTCTTTATCGGTTGGTGGTTTTGCTGAAGTCATTGAGTCCAAGCATTGTATCATCACCTACAGAAGTCTCTGAGAGACAAAGATCCAATCCGTGCTTGCTGTTGTCCTGCTTTTTTCTACTGTTGGGTTTGTGAAACTTGATTTGGTGAAGATAGAACATTCTGGAACATTTCACAGAAGTTTTTACCATTGACCTATTTTCAGACTAGAGTACAGCGCGTACGTGTCCTTATAAAATCATCAACTGGGATATAACCGGGGTGCTTGATATCAGTTCACAGAAAGTTGCCGTATCGGTTCTGTTTGAATAGGCTGATTTGACATTTATTTTTGAAACAATCACAGCTAAGCCCTTTTCCCTCTCACATTTCATTGCATCACCATTCATATTGGTTCATGATTCAGAGGTTTGTTAAATTTTGAGTATACCAAAGAATATCAATCCATTACTCCCCTCCCCCTTAGAAAGAATAGGTACACGCTGATATTTCAAAGACCACACATTAACATCATCATCTCATTTTATTGATTTCCAGATTTTTTTACTGTTCATCATATCATAAGTAATCCATCATTATTTTACTTCACTTGCATTAGTTTTCATTTGATATTTTTACATTTTTGCTTTACACTTTACAGAAACATCAAAACCCAAAAAGAAGAACTTACAATTATAACATGGCTACAGAATACGAACTTTACAAAGAAGGCGGGTTGTTGAACTCAAGGTACCAGAAGTTGGAAGATATATCCAAAGGTGCCTATGGTATCGTTTCACTTGCCAAGGACCTTCATAAACAAAAGCTGGTGGCTGTCAAGTACATTTTCAAACTTGATGATGAAGGTGCACCAAAGAAGAAAGATTATGCCAATTTTTCCAAATCTGTCAAGAAGATGGATTCTGATGTCTGTGAAGAAGCCCTACATGAAATTTCAATCCATGAGAAATTAGGTCATCATAAGTACATTGTTGAATTTATTGATTGTTTTGACAGTTTTATCATCTTGGAGTATTGTTCAAGAGGTGATTTATACGAGGCTATCCAAGCTGACATTGGTCCTTCTTCCACAAAGGATATTGTCAATGTCATGCTACAGTTGATCAGTGCCGTTGAGTATGCTCATTCCCAGAATATTTACCATCGTGATATCAAGCCAGAGAACATTTTGATCGCTAACGATTGGACAATCAGATTGTCAGATTGGGGGTTAGCTTCTGAATCAAGGTATTGTAATGATTTTGGGGTTGGCAGTGAAAGATACATGGCTCCTGAATTGTTTGATGATGTCAACTTACAGATTTACGATGCTGCTAAGTGTGATGTCTGGTCAATTGGTATATGTTTGTTGAATTTGGTTTTCAAGAAATCTCCATTTACTAAGGCAAGTGAAAAGGATAAATCATTTACTTACTTCCTTTATAACAGGGAAGCATTATTTGATATCTTTTCCAGTATGTCATTGGATCTGTTCTCCGTTTTACGTTATTCGTTGGCTATAGATCCTGATAATAGGGACTTGGGTAAAATGAAAGAAGAGTTATTGAATGTTCAAAGCTTGACCATTGATGATGATTTGGAATTGTTCAAAGATGAAATTCCAGAGGCTAAACCAATGGACATCGAGAAGCCACCTATTCAAGTCTATTCCGATGCCAATGAGAAAATCTTTGAAACCCAGACTCCAAACACTCATATCGCTGATCATTTCCATGAATTTAAGAAACAGTTGTTTAACAGAAAGGATTATTTCACACCTCCTTCAGATGCTGCACATTACTTGCATGATTTTTCGAAGGATAGGAAAGGTGTTTATCAACCTCCTCACCAAAGACCAACAACGCCTAAATCCGCAGGTCATTTGGTTCCTGCGGCAAGCAGATTCAACAGACCTCGTAGGTCGTTCAACTCCTTTTCACATCATACTAATGGTGCTGGAAAGTATGTTCCTCCCAATTTGAGACTTCCAGCCTACGTGGAGAAGGGGCAAAAACCTTCTCATCTGTCGAGTACTGTTGAAGTTGCCGTATTTGAAAATGATGAAGATGAAGAGAACCAAGGCTCTAGTATGGATGATGATGAAATTTTTGTTTTGGAAGAATCTGTTAATTTGCACAATGGCACTGATGCTGGCGTGGACAAGGTCGATTCTTTAATCACTCATATCAATTTAGAAGATGACTTGAGTGACTCTTCGTCTTCTGTTCCCTCATTATTGGCACCTATCCATATGAATGATACCAAAACGCCTTCTAATCTAAGCAAGGAGGACTCAGGAAAGGATCATCGTCATTCGAACCCTTCGAACTCAATTGCGAATGGAAAGAAGGCATATGTCCCACCTCATCACAGACAGAACTTTCAATCACATTGGAAACAGTCGTATTGGAACAATTTGAAAACTACCCATTCTACTGCGAAGAACCACGTCTATGATCAGAGAAACAGAAACAGTGGTCATAGCCGCCATGGTCAACAACTTCACGCCGGTAACAACAACGCCCCAGCCCAAAGTAGAAGATACAGTGTCCCTGCATCGATGTCATCTTCTGTTCCTATCCATAGAACAAATTGGTTCAATTATCACAATAAGAATATGGCTGGCGGTGAATTTGGCGATATTGACGATGATGATTTTGAAGTTGATGAGCTTTTGGATGATGACGATTTTGAAGATAGCGAAATGTACAGGAAATTTGCATCTAGAGTTGGGAAATTTTCAGAGTTGAATCATAATACTGGTGACATTCATGAGGAAGTTAGCTATGCCGGAGATAATCTTGATTTGAAGAAGGGGCGTGATGTTGGTGAAGTTGGAACCTGATGAGGTTAAGTTATGAGTTTACGAGTTTTTTTGTATTGTTTTTTTTTTGTTGGGATGAGTTTACTCTCCCCTGTTTTTGATTTCAGTTGTTCATTAAGTTGCATTGGACAACTACTCTATACTTTTGATTTTTTTTTTGGTTTTTTTACTATTTTTATTCGAAACATCCCTTGAAGACAGCTGAATTAAGATTGAATACGATGTTTGAGAAAAGCAGGTTGTAGTATTTTTCATCAGCCCGGCACTCCGCTACGTAATCCTTTTAAATCAAGTCATTTTATTTTCGTATGCAGTTGTCATCTATTCTACAGATCATCAAATTATCCCGTTTACTTTCCTAATAGGAACAGTGCACCAGCGCCAAGAACGAACGTGATCCCACCGTATTTCTTCCATCTTGAAAAGTTTTGTTCAGAGTCCTTAACTTTGATAAAATTTGAATCGAACGAACTCAAGATTGAGTTATTGACGTTTCTGATATGCTTGATGTTAGAGCTGTTAACATTTTCCTCCTTCTCCTTGTGATTCAAGAGGTACAGCAAGTCATCTTCAATCTCATTTGAGACAACGTTTTGAACGTTACCGAAAAATTCTGTGATCAAGACATCGCTTGGATTTCTTTGGTATAAATCTGTTCTTATTCCCGCATGTGAATGGATGTCTTCAAAGGTATAAGAATCAAATAAATCTTGTAAGGTTGTTGTTGAATTCTTATAGACATTTGACTCCAAATATTCCAAGTTGTAGTACGTAAATCTGTCGATAACTGCAACTCCAATGTCCACGTCACTGTGGTGAGAATATGAAGATTCGTCCAACTTGGAAGAACCAACAGATAATATATTAGGCGAGTAGAATTTGGAATACATTGTATTCGCCTGACACGTATCAATCATGAAAAATATCTCCTTGTAACGTTTCTTCTCATGCATCTGTGCAAAGGCATCAGCAATGTCCCAAGAACTGATCTCCTCAGCATCTTGAAACTTCAAAAACTCGTTACCCCCATGCCCAGTCATATAAATAAAGATGTTGGAGTTTTCATCAGTCAACAATCTCTTAGATCTAGGATGATCTGGACCCCAACGATCCGTCAACAATCTGATGAAATTCTCTACCGTCACTTCGTAACCTCTGTAATCAACCTCAATACTGTCACCATACAAATCAATACCCTTATCAGCATTATTAAAGACAGAGCCGGGGAATAGGTTTCTTGGATTACAAGCAACGTCATCACTAAGCATCAATATGATCTGTGAATCAGGAATTCCTAGTCTTTTCACCGTTCTGTACATACTCAACACATTTGCCATATGTCTGTAGTTGAACCAAAACCTCGACGTCGACACCAAAACAGCCCAGTTATTCGTGTGTCCCGGGGCAGCTGAAGCATCAGCAAGAGCATACCCTTGGAAAAGAGCACATATCAGGGCAAACACCACGCTAAACCTCATTACTGCACTGGGTACTAAAGATTAAACAAGAGATTCAGGTTTTGATTTGTGTTGTTTTAGAAGTTCACGCGAAGAAGGAAATGGTTAGGAAGCGCGGGTCCACACGATGACTAAGCTACGATATATGAGATGGAGAAACCCGTTAGAAAATGGCAGTTGATGATGCCCTCTGATAGAGCTTATGAAACAGATGATTTCTCTCAGTTTCTTCAGTTTATAAGGGCACATGACTGTATTTGATGTTTCTGGGACTAATAAGGCTGCAGAAGGGCCCTACTACCGTGCTGAGGAGGTCTTCAAGTGTACTTTCTGTACCTAGGTCTCGCTTTTCCACCTTTCCATTATCATACCGTCCGAAATTTGAACTGAGACCATACCAGCAAGAATGTATCTCCTCTTGTATTCAAGAACTAGAGTCAGGATCGAG
The DNA here is from genome assembly GCA_030567455.1 of Komagataea norvegica. Classification (NCBI taxonomy): domain Eukaryota; kingdom Fungi; phylum Ascomycota; class Saccharomycetes; order Phaffomycetales; family Wickerhamomycetaceae; genus Komagataea; species Komagataea norvegica. Next base: position 217,707 of record JAJLSD010000011.1, read on the forward strand.
GAGAATTGCAGTCAGTCTTCCCACGGGTGCGGGTAAAACTGTAATCTTTACACACCTGATTGACGAGGTGGAGCCTCGAATCGGACAAGGTGATAAAACAATGATACTCGTGCATCGAAGAGAACTTGCGTTTCAGGCAGCGGAAACTTGTAAGAGAGCATATCCAGAGAAGATTGTCGAGGTGGAGATGGGTAGTTCCGTGGCTACAGAGAATGCTGATATTGTCATTGCTTCGGTTCAGACACTGGTGAGAGGTCGAACTGAGAATTTCAATCCGGAAGATTTTAAAATGGTTATCATTGATGAATGTCACCATGCTGCTGCTGACTCTTATATCCAGGTGCTGGACCATTTTGGTATTACTGCTCCTGAATCCAAGGTTGCGCTTGTTGGATTTTCTGCCACTTTAAGAAGAGAAGATGATAAAGTCTTAGCAAATACCTTTGACAAGATTGTATTTCATTTAAGTTTGGAGCAGTTGATATTTGATAGGCACTTGGTTGATGCTAAATTTACCACAATAACTCTGTCAAATGCTGACTTAGGGAAAGTCAAATCAGCTCGAGGAGATTTTGTCATTAGCGGATTAGCGGCTGCAGTTAACAACGATCAAAACAACGAGATCGTCTTGGGAACATATCTACACTTTGTTAAAGCCCACAATATCAAATCTGCCATGTTATTTGGCATCAATATTGACCATGTTGAGTCTTTATGCAGAATATTCCGGTCAAGGGGCGTAAATGCTGAGTATGTTACCTCAAAAACGAAGAAGGATAGAAGGGCGAGTATAATTGAGGATTTTAAGGCTGGTAATATTTCAGTTTTGATGAACTGTGGTATATTCACAGAGGGAACAGATATGCCAAATATTGACTGTATTCTGCTGGCAAGACCAACGAGATCTAAAACTTTACTCGTTCAAATGATCGGTCGGGGGTTGAGATTACATGCCTCCAAGGAGTTTTGTCATATAGTGGACTTTGTGGGGATTAACAACAGCAGCGTTGTTACTGTTCCATCTCTTAGAAACCTACCAGTTGAATATCAGGCTCAAGGTCTGTCATTCCAGGAAATGGATGAAGAGAAACTGAAGCTAGATGCTGCCGAAGAGGAAAAGAAGCGTAAGGAAGAGGCTAAAGTAAAGGAAGAAGAATTAGCAAGGGAGGCATTGCAATTAGAGAGTGAAGAAATGATCCAGAATAAATTGGACTCTTTTGTTCGACCGGAATTTGCAGCTACTCGTTCAATGGATGATTTAGAGCTGACAACTTTTGATAGTATCAGTGACTTTGTCAACTCCTCGTATGGGATGGAAAAGGATTTTGTACAAGTGATGATGTCCAAATACCCTTGGGTTAGAGGTCCAACCAGAAATATCTGGATACTGAACTGCATCGATAAGAAGAACAGTCACTCTCATTATAGATTAGAGAAACATCCTTCTGGTTTGAGGGACACTTTCCTGGAGGATGTTGAAGTGCAGGAGATTTATTATGTCCCTAAGAAACTAACTGAACTTAAGGATACCGTCTATACACTTTCTCGGTTTACTGAAAGAGCTGGCTTTAGAAATAGAAGAACCTTCTATGAGAATCGCTGGGCAGCAGAGCTTTGTGCTCCAATATCAGCCAATATAAAGGACCAACTACTATATATTGAGAACCTGTTTCTCCACAAATCCCGTTCCACTCATGTTGACTACTCAAAGTTTGCAGCATGGCGAAGTGCTGCACCCACAGCGAAACAATTGGAAGTGTTCATGAAACTTACATCGAACATCCTGAGTGATACAGAGAAAAGCAGTCTAGAGGCAAATCTTCCAAAGTTGACACGAGGGGTGGTCTCAGATACATTATTTGGATTTAGCGTCTTTAGAAACAAGGGATTGAAACCTGCGATACCCAAAAAGTTTCTTCGCCCATCAACTGGCCAGGCACCAGAAAAAGAGTTCCTAGAGGAGGTGCAATCTCTTCGGTAGAGCCGGTATATATCGAACCTGTAAATAGATAATGCATGATGAACTACTAATAGCTGCTACCTGCAAATGTCCGAGATGTCTGTGCACACCCGTCTATGTTTTTAAATGTTACAGTGTTTCGCGAGACAAATGGGACATTTATGTATTTGGGCAAAAAAAGTCGTTCAAATAAACAACACATACACCAAAACAAAGAAACGGCAACAGAAGCAAAGACCACAGTTGACCGGCTAGCGCGTGATATAAATATGACAGCAATCGACGGGCACTTGATTGGCAAACCGCATGGCACGGTGACAGCGATTGATTCGGTCACCATTGTCGTGAAAGAGTGCATTTTGATATCGTCATCAATGAGGAAGATCTCAAAGTTCTCCCAATCTGGTGTTGCTGCAATTTTGGGAGGCAGTACAAGCGATTTGTTCATTGATGAAAGCGACTTGCCCAAATTTGGACTGAACTCCAATGGATCTAACCCACAGAGCAAAAATGATCCGCTGTTATCTGGATTCATTCAACTAAGATTGATGCTTAATAATTTGCAAGATTTGTCTGATGTGGACTCATTGACTTTATTACAGCCCTTTTTATTGGTGATTAAATCTAGTTCTACGACAGGGAGTATCACAGCTTTAGCATTGGACTCTGTTGCAAAATTCATCAACTTTAAGATCATTTCAAAGGAATCAAAGAACTTTAACTATACCCTAACACATATAATTCATTCCCTTACGCATTGTCGTTTTGAGGCGTCTGAACAATCATCTGATGATGCTGTCTTATTGAAAGTGTTAAGATTGTTGGAAGTTTTGATAGATTCACAGTTGGGCGATATATTGTCTGACGAAGTTGTTTATGAGGTTGTCCAGACCTCTTTATCCTTGGCATGCAACAAGAGAAGAAGTGAAGTTTTGAGGAAAGCAGCAGAGCTCACACTTCACGGAATCACGAATAAAATCTTCACAAGACTTGATGAGATCGAACCAGAACAACATGATCACGTTGTTGAGGAAACTCAGGATTTTTCGAAAGCTCAGCTCAGTGATGATATAGGTCCAAATGAAGAGGAAGGAACTCATAAGAAGTCAATAGAAGTCCCAAAAATCCCTGAAGTTCCATTTGGTCTAGTATCAGTTAAACAGTTCTTGGGTCTTCTGATTTCAATGATATCACCTGAAAATCAGTTAAGACATACTGAATCCACCAAAATCTTTGCATTATCACTTATTAGTTCAGCAGTGGAATTGTCAGGCGATAGGTTCCACAAATTCCCAACTTTATTAACTTTGTTTGCTGACTCTGTTTTCAAGCACACTTTGCAAATGATAAGAAACGCCAACTCTTTACCATTACTACAAGGAGCATTGCAGCTATTCACAGCATTGACATTATCATTAGGGAAATATATGCAACCTCAAGTTGAACTAACTTTGAGAACCATCTTCAAACTTGTTTTGCCAGCAGAGAAAGCAAAGGAGAAGCTAGCCAATAGCAAATCTGGCAAGTCAACACCTGTGGATGTTAATCAAAAATCGAATGCTGCTAAAGAAATCATGGTAGAAGAAATCTCAATTTTATGGACGAGATCCCCGAACTTATTTGTTCAGTTATTTATTGATTTTGACTGTAATTTCCACAGAGAGGATTTATCATTCCAGTTTATTGAGTTCTTAGCAGAGCTAGCGTTACCAAAATCTGCTCTATTCACCACAGAATTCGTCCCACCAACATGCCTAGAAGGTTTATTATCATACATATCGAACTTGAGCGACGAAGTTAAAAAGGCCAAAAACTTTGATGAGCAATCTCAACATGAATTAATACTGAACAAGAATAAGAAGAAGGAATTCATTGTTGCTACAAGCATCTTCAACAAGAAACCAAAGGATGGTTTGAAAGCATTATCTCAAAAGGGATTCATCAAATCACTTGATGATGTTAAAGAATTGGCTTTGTTCTTCTACGAGCAATCCAGCAGACTGAATAAGAAAGTTTTAGGTGAATATTTGGCTAAATCTGATAATATAGAGTTGTTCAAAGAGTTTTTAAATCTTTTCCATTTCAAGGGTCTAAGAGTGGATGAAGCGTTGAGAATATTGTTAAAAACTTTCAGACTACCTGGTGAATCTCAGCAGATTGAAAGGATTGTTGAAAGTTTTTCGGCACGCTATGTAACAAGTCAGGAGTATGGCGACCAGCCTAGCGATATTGATGCTAGTAAAGAGGAAGCCTTTGAGAGCGTTCAACCAGATGCGGACGCTGTTTTTGTCTTGTCGTATTCGATCATCATGTTGAATACAGATTTACATAACCCTGTTATCAAGGAGCATATGACAATTGATGGCTATAAGAAGAATTTAAGAGGTGTCTACAAAGGCGAAGACTTTCCAGGCTGGTATTTGGAAAAGATTTTTGCATCTATAAACGATAAAGAAATTGTCATGCCTGAAGAACACCATGATTCCTCACAATATTTCGAAGACCTTTGGAATAATTTGATATCAACGAACTTAGTCTTACCTAAATCTTCATCGGAGGAACTGTCCAATTTCGAAGAGAACGATTTGCTACAATTCAACAAATATATTTTCCAATCAACTTTTGAGAAGCTATCTTCAACGATATTCAGCATTTTTGACAGTGCTAGTGACGATCAAATCATTACTAAAATGATGACTACCATAGACCATCTAGCTCAGATTGCCGCATTTTTCAAATTAGATACGTTAGTTGATTCTTTGGTTTCTAATTTAGCAGCTCAGACAAGGCTTGACGGAACAAAGAAGCTTGATTTCAGTTATAGCAATAGAACTACGCCACTAAGACTCACAAGAATCAAGGTTGAGGGTGGTGAAACCATTAATATCAGTAGTGTGGCTGATGCGTTTGGTTCCGATTTCAAGGCACAACTTTCGACGGTGGTGCTGTTTAGAGTTTTGAAGAGAAATGCTTCTGTTTTGCAATCAAGTTGGGCAAACATCATAACCATACTTTTCACATTATTACAGAATGGTTTACTTGATCCAAACATCACATTTGGGTTTCAAGAACGTCATCAACTTCAGCCACTTCCTGGTATTATTCCTGAGGTTATTTTGAATAGATCAGCTGCGACCAAAGGTTTACTGTCAACATTTGCGTCATACCTTAAAGGTGAGGATGAACCAACTGATGAAGAGGTTGAAGCCACTTTGTCAGCGTTAGACTGCATCAAATCAGCTAATATTCACAACGTCTTTGAAGACTTGGATTTGCTAAATAAACAAGCATTGATTAAATCACTCTGGGAATTCTTACCAGAAGGATCTACTCCGGAAAACAAAGTTTACTATGAAACCCAACTATTGATGATAGTTGAATTGGTTTTAGCGTTGGTGTCAACTAGCACTGAATCACATGGATGGGAACCACGCCTCATTGAGGTAATCAACAGTCAGCTATCCGATGATAAAAATGACAAGAATTTGAAGCTCAAACTCAGATTGATAACATACAAGCTATTGGTTATCAATAGTGTAGATGAGATTGACGAGCCAGTCATCTTGAAAACATTGGAAGAATTGGTGGATGTTGAAAAAGAATTATTTGAATCATCATCGGCGCAGTTGATTGAACCTTTATCTGACCTTGGTAATGCCTCACATTTCAAGCAGACGGTGTTGAACAGTGAGAACTATTGGAAAATACTAAGAATCATTGCTTCAATCCCATCATACACTCATCAAATATTCAAGCTCACAGAACGTATAGCGAAATCGTCATTAAACACAGAAATGAATTCGACCAACTTTATGTGGTTATTGGGGCTTCTTGATGAGATATCAGCTGTTGGTGCTATTGGTGGCCAATGGGAACAAGAGTACGATTCTTTAATAAAAGCAGGTAAGAAAGTCACGGATAGAGAAGACCCACACCAGGAGATTGTTCAGCTTTCGTTACAGAGTATAAAGTTCACTAGTTCTTTGATCGAATTGAAGAAACAATCATCGAAAGAGGAGATGTATGCTCTGATTCAAGCTTTGGCACATCAGTGTTTGAATCCATGCTTCCAGATTCGTTCGTACTCGTTGAGTTCATTGGAGGAGATCTTGTTGAGTATTGAAACCAGTGATAACGACGAAGACGACCATGTTACCAGAAAGGGCATATTTGAGCTCGGGTTGTTCCCATTGCTGAATGAAGACGTTGATGCTTTGGAAATTTTGAGATTGATATCAAAAGTTTATCTACATTACTATCAGGCCAATGAAGGCGTGATTGATGAAGAAATATTTGTCAAGATTTTGGAAGTTTTCAATCAAAGGTTGGAAGATGGCAATATTGAAGAGGAGATGCAGAAATTGATTGTTAGTAAGAAAGAGTTTCAGAAATCTCAGCACGGTGATGATGATGCGCTTCTTACTAAAGAATCTGAGGAATCTAATGTTATTGAAGAGCCAGTTAAGGGGGAAGAGACCGATGGAAACTTCCAGGAAGAGTCTACTTCTAGTGAAGCTGGTAAAGCCGATACGTGAAGTTGCTGTCGCAAAGAAATGGTATACGCGTTTATATGATATGAGATTATTCTTGTTTTAGCTATTCTGTAAATTGGTGCTACTTTTCTTTAATTTATGACACCTGTATTATAATAACATCTAAAGGAAAAGTAACGTAACTGAACTTTTGTTTCTATACCAGGATTCATGATAATAATAACATAAACATAACACGTACTTTTTAACTCGCCACATTAAAATCATTGATATCCTTGAACGTGAATGGCTCATAAGCATACCCTTCACCTTCAAAAAACTTAGACATTGCCTCAACCCAATGCAATCTTAAAGAATGTAACAACGCAGAGGTACCTTCCATTAAAACCAAGATACATACGGTTAAGACGAACCACATTCCGAACAATATGACGACCTTCGCCACTGATGCTGCAGATCCTGGATTTTCAGCCGAGAATGCATTGGCGATGGTCATGGTCCATAACACAGACGATAATTGAGCATGAGCCAAGGAAAGGGCCCAAAGTCTAAGATAGGATGCAGTATGCGAGACACAATTTAGACAGAATTCAATGGTGTGAATGACTTGATGAATCATGACATCCCCGAAATTGAACTCTTCTGATTCCTCATGATGAGAAATTACGAAATCATCACCAGCGTTTTCCTCCTCTTCCTCAACAGTACCGCTGTGGATTTGGTCATGAAGGTTAGTGTATCCTGCCTCCACAGCATTTTTGTTTTGGTAGCGTAACGTCATTGGTTTGTAAAGCAGGAGAATTGGAACACATATCAAAGCGGCAAGAACCAGGACAACTTGGACAAAGCTTTGAATACGATATAGCTTATCATCAACCTTTCCAGGCGATAAGAACATATTGATCAGCATGTTCAACAGGCCAGGTGCTGGCTCTTCAATTGCAATCCAATCAACTGACCATTTATAAACGATCATCAGGGATAAATAACCAAAGATAGATTGCATGAAGACTAAACCAGGAATGAAATTACCCAATATATCAACTTTTGAATGTCTGTAACGATAATTCACCAATGAAAAGAAGAAACTGTAAGTCATATGAGCATAACCCATCAAGATTGATAGTTTCATCTTGTATGAATTTGTAAAAATCAAATTGTTATCAGTTCCATGCCATGCCCAATCTAAACCAAATGGATAAACACCGACTTTATCAGCAACTATAGTTTCACCCTTCTGAAAATCTGAAGGGTAAGCCCATCCAGATTTAAATAATGTCATTGATTTCGAAAAAATATCGTTGTATAGCATCCCTGTATATACTGAAAAGACCCCCATTAACAATAAGATATAACGCCCAGAAAATGCCATATCGAAAATTTCATCCTTCACTTGCAATGCTAGTTTTTTCTCATTCAAAACTAAGATCAATGCAATTAAGAGAACAATAAACCCATGCCCTACGTCACCGAACATAATGGCAAACATGAAAGGGAATGTAACGATTGTCGCTAAACCCGGATTGACCTCTTGATAACTGGCAATACCATATGCATCGACAATTGATTGGAATGCTGCTGTGAATTTATTTGTCTTATGATATGTTGGTGGGGATTTGTTCGTGTTGACCAAACTTAGTATTGGCGCTTGTGAGCCTTCAACGTCTCTAAGTGAATTTTTTAGGAGTTCTAAATCTGCGGTAGGCGTCCAACCTTCTGCAATTAAACCATGTGAACCATCTTTAAACTTGTTTAAAGTTGTGTAGACTAGCTTTTCTCTTCTAATTATTGCTTGCCATGTTTCTATTTGGTCTGCAATAACGAAGAGTTCTGTATGTAATTGTTGATGTGTGCTGATCAGCACTTGGTCTAGATCATTGATTTGTAAATTTGTTTCTTCTAGTGATTGTTGATAAATTTCATGATCTGAACTGACGTCAAAGATTTTACCATCAAGGGAATCGATGATCTTCTTAACTTTCTGGATAAGCAATTTACCATGAGTGTAGACAATGAAAACATCTTTTTCAACACTTTCGCCAGAAAGAAGCTCGATGACAGGTTCATCGATTGGTTCATGGTTGAAGTACAAGTTACCTCTCAAAGTTCTCCACAAGATCTTGTTCAAGATTTCAATCTTCCCTCTTGGAATAGAACCAACAACAAAATTCAATGCTAATTCGGTCAAGTTCGATAGTTGGATACCAGCCTCTAGACTTTCTTGCTCTAATAACAACGGGGCATCATCAACTGCATCTATACTGATTCTTCTAGCTTGTTCTTGAACGGCATTTTCGAAAAACACCCTTGAACCGTTCAAAACTGATCTATGCTCCAACAGCCTCAATTGCCTGTGTTTTAAATCATCATAGGACGTTTCGAGTTGAGTGACCCTATTGTCCAAGGTATCAACATCTAAAACCAATGTTTCGATGTTGGACACAGAATCTTGGGTGAGGTGTAATAAAGGGTTATGTGCAATCGTCAGGCTATGCTGACTCTCGATCACTGACCTCAAATATCTCAACTGGCGTTCAACGTTATCCAATTTGCGAATCTCCTTGACAAAAGTCCTTTGGAAGATACTAACCTGGCTATTTAGATCTATGAATTGAATATTCCCTAGTTCACCAAGTGACAACACCACGTCTCTGCCGAGATCCGTGGGAATGTACAGCTGAACGTACGACATCTCCGCAGAGCCTGTTTGAAATTAGTTAGTCAACTGTCTCTGTCAGACACCCCATTGCAGACCTGCAGGGTTGAGTCAATGGTGGAACATTCTGGCACCAGTCCAAGTAACACGTAAGCTATATGCAATAATTGTGTCCCACACTTTCAAATTGCTTTCAGAAATCAGCAAACACATGATTTGCCAAGTACAGCAGCTAGAACCAGCACCAGTGACACCAGCAGAGGCAAAACATACGGAAAATGGCCTCCTCTGAGCTCATAATAGACGACGAATGCAGGTAAACAAGACAAGTGCACAAAATGCGGAATCAAAAGTCCATTTTTTGAAACGTTGGAATTTCGGTTAAAGACACAGATTACGTCATCGGTTATTCATGACCATAAAAGGAAAGGTTGTGAGCGCGCGTTACTGAGCCATCAGAGCAGCGGTAGGGGCAGCATCTCATCTCCAGTTCCCGCATTCGGAGAGTTCCCGTATTCGGAGGGTTTTTTATCTTTATCTTACTCAAAAAAATTTTCTTCTGTTTTCTTCACAGGGAAAAACTTTACAAGTGATTTGGTACATTGTCAAACCACAGTATTCTTTCATATTGAATCTTCCTTTGTTAGCTTATAATAAGGAATCCCACTCACTCTGAACTTAGTCACGTCCAAGTTATTCTTTACCAAATCTCTGGCTAATCAACTAGGAATCACTGTTTGAGTAGAGATATTCAAGATGGCTAAACCAGTCGCTACAACTAGAAAGAAGTCCAGATCCAAGGCACAGAAGAGAAAACACGAGGAGGTCGAACCAGAAGAAGACACTGATAAACTAGTAGATGAAGTCGATGCCGAATACGATGAAATCGCAGACTTGATTGGTGCTCCAAAAGATAAGAAACAAGAGAGAGAAGAACCTTCCTCAGATGAAGAAGAGGAGGAAGAAGAAGAAGAGGAAGAAGAGGAAGAACTTAAAATTCAGTCAAGACCTTTAGCTGCCACAACTTCTGAATCAACTTTAGAACTTAACAACTCTGATGAGTTCAAAGACTACAACCTTTCTGAGCCAACGTTGAAAGCTATCACCCAAATGGGATTCACCAAGATGACCCAAGTGCAAGCCCGTACCATCCCACCACTGCTTGCCGGTCGTGATGTGCTAGGTGCTGCTAAGACCGGTTCCGGTAAGACCCTTGCATTTTTGATTCCAGCTATTGAATTACTATACTCATTGAAATTCAAACCAAGAAATGGTACTGGTGTCATTGTCGTTTCTCCAACAAGAGAACTAGCCTTACAAATCTTTGGTGTTGCCAGAGAGTTGATGGAATTTCATTCACAAACGTTAGGGATTGTTATCGGTGGTGCCAACCGTAGAGCAGAGGCTGAGAAGTTGGCCAAGGGTGTTAATTTGTTGATTGCTACACCTGGGAGATTATTGGATCATTTACAAAACACTCAGGGGTTTGTATTCAAGAACTTGAAGGCTTTGGTTATTGATGAGGCTGACAGAATTTTAGAAATCGGGTTTGAAGAAGAAATGAAGCAGATTATCAAGATCTTACCAAGTGAAGAGAGACAGAGTATGTTGTTCTCAGCTACACAAACCACTAAAGTTGAAGATCTTGCTAGAATCTCATTGAGAGCAGGACCATTGTTCATAAATGTTGAGAACACAGAGGGTAACTCCACCGTTGATAGATTAGAACAGGGTTATGTTGTTTGTGAGAGTGACCAACGATTCCTACTCTTGTTCTCATTCTTGAAGAAGAACATAAAGAAGAAGATCATTGTGTTTTTATCATCATGTAACTCAGTCAAATACTACTCTGAATTATTAAACTACATTGATTTACCAGTCTTGGACCTTCATGGTAAACAGAAACAAACCAAGAGAACCAACACATTTTTTGAATTCTGTAATGCTAAACAGGGAATTTTAATCTGTACAGATGTTGCAGCAAGAGGATTAGATATCCCACATGTTGATTGGATTATCCAATTCGATCCACCTGATGATCCAAGGGATTACATCCACAGAGTCGGTAGAACTGCAAGAGGTACTGATGCTCAAGGTAAATCATTGATGTTCTTGACCCCAACAGAGCTTGGATTCTTACGTTACTTGAAAGCAGCTAAGGTTCCATTAAACGAGTATGAATTCCCAACGAATAAAATTGCTAATGTGCAGAAGCAATTGGAGAAGCTGATCAGCTCCAATTATTGGTTGCATCAAAGTGCCAAAGACGGTTACAGATCATATTTACAAGCATACTCATCACATCATTTGAAAACTGTGTATCAAATTGACAAGTTGGATCTAGTCAAAGTTGCCAAATCGTTTGGTTTCACAGTGCCTCCAAAAGTGAACATTACCATCGGAGCCAGTGGAAAGACCCCAAAGACCAACTCAAGAAAGAAGATAAAGAACTGAGGGCTGTATACAGTGTATAATAGAGAGAAAAAACACAAGTTGTGAGAGTAATAAACTGTACTTGGTAGTGAGAAAGACGATAGACCGGATAAATCCCGGGCCGAAAGCCGCGAAATTATGTCTCGGCCTTTGAGATTATTTAATTTGTAACCCTTTGAAACAGATCAGAACAGAAGAGAACAGTACTTCTTTTGAACTAAGGACCACGGCTTTGTTCGAAAAGTGCTAGATTACTTGTCCGCTATCGACACGCAATAAATCATGTCACCGAGACAGCCGGGAAATACCGCAAACAAGGCGAAACTGCCCAAGGAAGATAACGTTGACAATGGTGCCACTTATCTCATACCAGATATCAAAGTCCTGGACCTCATACGGCAAAAGGACCAGACGTACGAAATCGTGACTATCAAGGGATTTGAGATCTATATTGTGGAGCAGTGGGCCACCGAGAGAAGATACACTACTGTTATCACCTCGTATACCGGTGACAGCGAGCATGAAATCAAAGCTGGTAAAATCACGCTACCTTCTGACAGTACTAAATGGAGTGATAAGATGGCTCATTACTTCAAGGAAATTGAATCATATGGTGGGAAGCCAAAAGTCACGGAGCAGGGAATACTGTTCATCAACAATTTGTCTAAGTTCCCATCCAATTTAAACCTATTGCCGGTGTTTGGTGGTTGCGTTTCGGATGTCTGGGATTCTTTCAAGGTTAGTTTGAATCTTCGGAAGTTGAACTGTGGTGGTAGATCAGCACTGTTACTGTGCTCCCCTTCTGACGTCTCTGAGGATAAGTTCCGTCAGATTTATAAGACTGATCCTAAAGTTGATATAATGTACTCTGTTGAAGAGTTGGTTAAATTGGTGCAGATTTGTCTTGTGGATTTTAAACTATTGGACCCTAGCTTTGTCGATGGATTATTTTGCAACCAGACCGAGGAGAGTATACAGCAGTGGTGGGATGTCTATGGATTGAAATACTACCGGACTAATTCTCCAAATGATGGTAAACTTGGTCCAACTACAGTTTCTGCTATATTGGGGTTCGTGTTGAGTTGTACCTTTAGGTTAGATATAGCTGGTTCTGACTTTCCTAAAGAACCTTTCAACTATTTCAGCTTCAGAGTTAATGTTGGTAGATTTCAAAAACAGTATAATTTGAAAAGAACTTGGTATTTGGATCCACATACAGTGGAAAAGCTATTCACAGTCACGAATAAAAAGTCCGAAATTTCTACTCTCAAGAAAGTCGTCAAGTATACTGTCCATGAACTGCCTGGAAGAACACGTTCAATACAATCAGCACAAGAGGTACTAACACCTGACTTGGAAAAAGCGATAAAGTATTTCAATTGCAGCGCAAGATTGGAATACCTGTGGTTTGGGAAAGGGAACGTCAACAACATCACGCGATTTAGCTATGATGTTGAACATAACACACAATCCAACCCGACCTCCACATTTAGATCAGGTGTTGGTAAGATCAAGATGTTGCCAAAGAAATTACAAGACAGCAATGATTACCCTTCTTCCTTACGGAGGAAGAGGAACCATAAGGCAAATGATGATGCATCATGTATAAAAGCCGATCAGGAGTGCTCAGATGAGGAATGCGTGACAGATGAAGTGGAAGAGTGTTCCAATATCGATGATCTGGTGTCAACAAATAGCACTGAATGTTCAATACAGGGGAAGAAAGCTTTTGATTGCAAAGAAGTGTTTCAACTTATGAAGAGAAGGTTATCCTTCCCATATATGAGTACAGAAGTTGGTGTAAATCAAATTGGTTATGGAAACCATGCGATTTCATTAAATCCACCAGTTGAAATTTCGACATTGCTGAAAAGGAACAAGAGTTTTTCATTTATTGAAGATGCTGTTTTGACATGGGAGATCGAGAACCCAACACCAAAGTATGTATCAACACAACTGATCTCGATCAAGAAGAAACTCCAGGAGAACCAGAAACTGAACCACATGGAAGAGTTCAGACCATACAGAACAACAATCCAACAGAAATCACACCATGTGAAGAGACTTAAACACAAGATCAGTCCGGTCTTCCATAGATTTGAGGTACAAAAGCAAGAAGACGAAAGAATCACTGCTAAAATGGAAGACATTAAGGCGATTGCCGCAAGATTAGAATACGAGATTAGGATGCTACAGAACAAAGTTCGAGATGCAAAAGATTGCGTCGATACGTTTGTCATAAAGGTGGAAACGTTGGAGAAATCAATAGATACCCAACTGTTGGAATGTGCACACGATGACGGCGAGCAAGGCTGGTATCAAAGACTGACACAAAATGGGGGCGTGAGGGCATTCATGAAGAGGATTGAAACAATGTCGTTTGTCAAATGGATGCAAAGCTATCAAAGCGGGGCTCTACATGAGGTTGGATCAGACAAATAACGTCGTTCATAACTCATAGTCACCACATTGATCAATAATTATTATATGAAATGGGCTATGGCATCGCAGGGGGGCATCAAATTAAATGTTCTATCATTTTTATAACGGGTCACTGATCTTGAATCGTAGCTTCCTTCTTATGGATTTCTGACTCAATGACATCTCGCAACTCCTGTATTATATGCGCCATTGCGTCAATCGCTACTTCGCTGACTTTGATCTCGTCGGCAAGCAGCTTTTTGCTATACTTAACCTGTCTCAAATGCGCCCTTGCATCAATCTCCAGTGCATCAATTGACAGGTTTCCCAGATTCATCTTGATCCAGTCACCCAGCGAGTTGAAAATATCTTCGTTTTGCTCAAGGATTCGTCTCCACTTCCTCCCTATGTATTCTTCTCGCTGTATATCCATCAACAGTTGAAGGTTCTCATTTTTTACCCTCTGCATTCTCGAATCATCAGTGCTCTCAGTGACCTTGGTTCCTTCATCACCATTTGTATCTGTACTCTCCTTGTCTTGCTGCTGCGAAGAACCTTCAAACTCCAGGTTAGAATGGTACCCAATCTTCTTCAACAGATCGGTGATCTTGTCAATTTTCCTGTAAGATGTCTTCAGCTCTGAGTTGAGATCATTGGTGAGGCTAGTCACCGGTTGTAGTTCCTCGCTCCTGTACGCCATGGTGCAATGGAATCCTCGCAACACTACCAGCTGTCACCACTTGAATAAGTTAACACTGTATTGAACGACACATATAGTTATTTCTCATCGGGGTTTGAAACCCGGGTAAGAAGATAACATCAGCTTCGTGCAAATAAATAATTGATACTACAGACGGAAGTTACCCATCCTCCGCAGACGGTCCAACTAGGAGATACCGAACCTGGCTGACGCCTATACCTGAGTTGACCAACTCAGTTTTTTCATTGAGCCCTGCAACTCAGCGTATCAACTAAGTGGTGTTTCGTAGGGAACGCAGTAGTCAATTCTCGTTGGACAAACATGGCTCCGATACTAATTCTACTGTTGGGGGTTCGATCTTCAAGTTTATTCTGTGTAGTCGTCCATTATTTATAAACAGTGAGAGAGTCCACTGGAACATTTATCTTAGATATGCTCGCCTGCAAGAAACCTTAGATTCACCTTCTTCCCACTTCAGATAATGCGACAGCACTGCCTATCTGTTGGTCGTCCGAAGTGGTCATTTTGTGTCGTTGTACTATTCAATAGCTCTTTATTGAGTCCTGTGAGAGCTCTTCCCTTGTTGAATCTCAAAGTGCTCGTTTGATCACGCTCTAGGACTGAACTATAATGGGTAGATCTAAATAGGTCATATATAGTAACTGTTGACACACCGCGTAGTTCGACACTTTGTAGCACTGGACAGTTTCTTATTGTAAGGCAAGGAGAAAAATCTTGATGAGTAAATGTCCTTAGTACATATGTTAAAGACCTCAATTTTGGTAAATCGAAATCCATAGTTAGTGTAGCTGATAAATTTCCATCAGCGTAGTAATACTTCAGTTCTTCCAAGTTTGGAAACCTCCAGGGAAGCTTGGCTGTGTCTATTCCACCTCTCCTAAAGACTCTATCAATATGCAGCATCTTAAGATTCGGAAATGTTGCAAATCCTGCAGATCTATAAGGAAGGTCTATTGGTTTAGAACCTATCTCGCTCCTATACAGCTCCAGATATTGCACATGCGAATAGTACTTCCCTATATGGGAAAAAAATCCACCCACAGCGCGTACTCCTAAGCTGACCCTCAGTTTCTTCAAGTTTGGAACCTTTGCAAACTTAGGGAATTCTTTGGAATGACTGTCTATGTAAATTTCAAGCTCTCTGAGCCGAGGAAGATTTGCGCCCAACTCCTCAACCCGTCCGTCACCACATTGAATAGACAGGTGACGAATATGCAGAATTGTTTCGCTGGACCTGAATATATCTGCTGGAATTGAATGAATTTTCCAAGAATCGGCGTCCCAAAAATTCATCATTGAACTCAATGAGAGGTTTCTTTCTGAGGGCCCAGGGCGGCTAAGGCTAAACAATTTCAGTTTAGGAGCCTGAAGATTCTTGATTTCATGATGATAACCATGGCAGTAATCACATCTAAGTTCAAGTTGCTCTAACTCAGGGAATTCAACGTTTTCCAAAACACTAAGTTTGCCATCTCTTGAAGGACAACGCAAAGAAATCGTGACTCTCTTAAGCTTTTCAAACCTGACATTCTTCATATTATCAATGTCTGAAAACCTCGCAGATACCAAGTTCTTGAAGTTGGTTATGTTGCTAAATTGTCCTTTCCTGGACGGATCAACAGAACTGGATCCAACTTTTAAATACGTTAGTTGATTCTTCAGCACTTCGTCACTGAAAATTTTCAATATACCCTCATGACAACGATCTATACTTAGCCTTTCCAGCATTGGCGCAAATAAGTTCTGAGACTCTAATTCAAAAATCCATCCTATTCCTGTTAAGACTAAATTTTTGACACTATTAAGTTTGATCTTATGAAAGCTCATTTGATGTTTTCTTTCTCTTTCTGTTCGATAATTCCAAGGATATAAATATGAATCTTGCAAAGAAATAGTGAACCAATCGTCTTTATGGCGTTTAACAACAACAACCACTACCGTAATCGAACTAGACACATTGTAGATACTGTCCAAACAAGTGTGAAAAGAATCAACTATAATGTTTCTGGAACCCTTAGGTAGGAGCCGAGCAAGATCACAAGGAACATATGAATTTGATTTTGATATTTCAATCAGATTAATGTCGTTGTTATTCGTAAATCTTTCAGCCATAGCTTGCAAACTCAAGTGTCTCAGATCACTAAACTCCTCAAAATAAGATGACTTCGTGCTATTTTCGACGACAATGTTAAAGAAACTGCCAACCGATTTCCTGAATTCTTCAATTCTCAGTAAATTCAAAAGAGTATCCAAATCAGCAAAGTATGCAACCCTGAGTAGCACTTCCAATGGTAGCTCGTACATTATGGCAATATGCAGTTGACAATAATGGAGTAGCAGAGTGGTTTAACAGTATAATACCTACTTACTGAAATATGAGAGCTTTTCACGTACCTAACGATCTGCACAGACCAAAAATTGGACACATTGAGAACAAACAGAATTTGAACGCACTTCACATAATGACACATCACCCAGCCCTTCCACAGAGTTCCTGGCATCTAGTTCCTTTTTGTCTCCATCTCTAGGAAGCTCTTTCTTCATTAACTATCTGCCTGTACATAATTCCCCATATTGACCATGTCAGAAGGTAAACCCTGCTCCTCAGTAAAGGAGAAAATGAACCTATTTGCCTGGAAGCTTTGCTCATCAGTGGCTAATGATTTAATGAAGTAATTTTCCAGTGCTTGATCACCAACCGGAAAGCAACTCCAAGAGGCATTTCTTGATATACTCAAACCTATGATGTCCGAACTCAACGCCGTTATCGACTTCAACATATTCATTCAATGCCTTGCCTGACTCACGTCTCACCAGTGTTTTTTTCATAGCCAGCTTCCACTTTCAGCTAGTCAACTTTCAACATTGAGAACGGTGATCTCACGTCTGCTGTGAAATTCTGGTACGCGGACCCAAACCCGTAGTTCCCAAATGGAGTGAGCATGTATGTCGATGAACCATTATGATAGCACTCCAGTACGAAAACGCTCCATCTCGTTCATGAAGATAGTGCCGCCGTGATGTTAACATCAAACGTAAAATTCATCGATCTGCCAACAGGCTGAGTTGCTAATGAACGAACCAAAGCTTGCATTTTTATCGTGCTCAACTTGTTAATGACCTCATCCTAGTAATTAATCTCAGACTTTACATTCGACGAAACCAATGAAGACAAGAACTGAACATTTCCAAACTGCGTATACTGTTGAAAGTTTGTGAATCTGGCCTCTGAAGTGGTATGGAATATCAAAGGGAATTGCGTCCCGTTAAATAAAGTAATAGTAACATTACTCCGGACTTCAGCAGTTTGGTTAGCCAACACAGTCTCATATAAGTTATCAGGATCTGTAGATATCCCAAATGATCCAAAATAAGTGAACTATTCACACTTTTGAATCTCCCAAAACTGCTTTCGATATTGGAAGATTCACAACGCAGCACACTGGCAGCAACCATCCAAATATCACCAATCTTCAAAGGTTGAAACCCCTGTCCGTTAAAAACCTCAACTCGCAACTGTGCACCCTTACCGTACCATAAATCAGGAAGGAATACAGTAATACCAATTTCTAATGGCTTAATGTCAAACGCATTGATACCAAGCCTCCAACACGCAGGCAAGATCCCACCTGATAAAATCATCGGTTCTGGTGCACTGGTACTCATAAGCACATAAGTCTAATCACACAAACAGGGCCATATACAATGAACGGATGACCATGTGTCGAGAATTTATTCTCATACTCATCCAGAACGTTAGAGTATCAAAACTCCTTTGCTGCAGTCCAAGAAATGAACAGTGAGTGTTTCAAATTTGTAGGAATGTTGAAAGTCAAGTCTTGATCAGGGTAGCATATAATGGCCTTCTGTTTCCGTTGATTGAACCAGTTTAGTTGATTTTATGTGCTGGTCTATTGGACTCTTCGGAACATTGTCCCGGTCCTGTCAGAGTCATAGTCGTTCATCATCGTTAACGTCTTCCCACAGTGCGTCACCGGTAAAGTAGCATTGAAGACACCATTGAGTTTACCTGAGAGAAGGCTATCCGATTGGAAAACAACCTTGCAGATGCCCTTCCTAAATAGTGGTAGATATTTAGAGACGTCTTTGGAGACAGAACTGGAAACCTAATATCAAACTGGAATGCCAGTTTAAAGTGCTTGTTAGAACATAGAGCGATGCACAACCACCTTCTCCTCTTCCTTCAGCTTCTCATTCGAATAGTCTTCAACATTTCTGTATCCCCAGTGATTCTTCATCGGGTATACTGATGGCTCTCTTTCAACGAGTTATTCACGACACAGGACGATAATGCATAAAACCAATAAGGGTCAAAAGGCCGAAAACAGTACGAACAAAGATTTCTCAAATCAAACACTTCACAATCCTCATGTTGTTAGAAAATCACGTTCAAATTCATATAAAAAGCCGTTATACAACGGATTTCGACACACATCACAAACTATAGTCGCCCGTACTGTATTGAAGTACTGGTCGGAAGTCCCAACCCCCATCCTCGGAACTTTCTAAGTATTTGTAGAGTGAATTTTCAACTCAGGGCACAGAACCTAAAAATCATTTTGGCTCAAATCTCATCAACCAACAACGCCATTTCGTTGAGATTACTACCACCATGATCGCCTTGAAGGCCTCATTATATTCACATACACTTTGAAATTTCAGACTATATGTGCTAAGGTACCTGCTTTATTATAACCTTTCATGATCCATGCGATTTCTAAGGTTAATATGCCCAGAAATCGATGCTGAACCTCATTGACCATTTAATCGAAGCTCAATCTTTCTAGACATAGCTTTCATTAACATTATATTGGTCAATATGATCATTCAACATGTAGTCATATTATCTCTCTCCACAGCCGAAGGAGTTAGAACTAAACGCCCCACCAATTACTAGATAAGAACAATGGGTGTACCAAATGCTACTCCCAATGCAACACGCAGCATAATCAAACCAAATATTTGACAGTATTATCCCAAAGACGTAAACCTCGCTCAATGTTCACCCTGTTCAAGGTAACCACATGAACGTAGCCTGGTTACGGGTCGTTACCGTGACAACTGCAGTCTAAAATTTTGACATGGGTCCCCTCCGGTTGGGTGGTAGGTACCTCGGGGAGGC